>PKMM01023770.1:136131-148990 GCA_002933915.1 Eutrema heterophyllum
TCTTGGGAGATCGAATATCAGCTTCCAATCTCTCTGCAATTGCCCTTGACATGACATTGACGCTAGCCCCCGAGTCAACAATAGACTCTTTGAATTTAACTCCAGAGATAGAGCATGAAACTGAGAATATTCATGGGTCTTCCCTCTTAATCAGCTGTTTCATCGGAGGTGGTGTACTTCTGGCTTTGATAAAGAATGCCTTGATCTCTTCCTCAGTTTCTCTGCAATTTCGGAAGTAACACTCCAAAGGGCATTTTTCAAAAGCTTCTTCAAAAGATATAGTGTGGGGAATCCTCCTGACCATCTTCTCAAAAGCGAGCAACTTCTCCGCAGTAATAGGGTTCATGAGATGTCTAGGTGGTCGAGGATATGGCACCTTAGGTTTGTAGACCCTCTCTGGCGTCACATCAGGTGTCTTCTCGACTGCAGGGTCAGTGTCGATCGATACAGGGTGGGTATCGATCGACACACGAGGGCTTGAGATGTCCCGTGAAAGTATATGCACTGGTGTCGGTCGATGCTTGTTGTTTCGAAATGTCTTTGGCAGATCCTTGGACGGGTATCGACCGATGATGGGTGGTATCGATCGATACTGGGGCGATTTCGAGAGCCTCATCGTCGTCATCTTGAGCAAGATCGACGAGATTCTTTGCAGTTAGGCCAATTTTCACTCCTTGATCGACCTCTTCATCACTTCTTAAGGTGATTGCATTGACGTGTTCATTCTGTGCATGAACCATCTTTCCCTTGACAGCTGCTGCAGTCTGAGCGACCTGAGTTTCCAGCCTCTTCAGATGAATGCTAAGAGCTTCAATTTTTTCCATTTAGGTATGTGTACATAGCATCCATCTTCCCATTAAAATCTACTGTCATCTTCTGTTGTCCCTCAAGAATCTGCTCAAGCATGAATTCAACCTTGTTCTCTGGAGTTTTGGGTGGTGGAGATTGGTATTGATACATTTGACTTTGAAATCTAGCACCACCAATGTAGTTAACACCTTTCACTTCATCCTCATCAGCAAAGTGAACAGCTTTCCTCGTCTTTCCCATCAGAAGATTGTGCACTGAATCTAGCTTGGTTTGAACCTCAGCAATCTGCGATCCATCCAAATTCCCAGCCTTCTTCTTCCGCTCAAAGTCTGCATTCTTGGTGCTATTGCTAGACGCCAAGTTCTCAATCTGCACATAAGCATCGTCTGGATACCTGGTGTTGAAATTCCCATTACTCGCAGCATCCAAAGCCATCTGATACCTCCAGTCAATCCCTCTTAAGAAGATACCCAGCAACTGAACCTTAGTGAACCCATGATGTGGACAATCTCTCTGATATGATCTGAATCTAATCCAAGCAGCCTTAAACGCCTCAGTCGCTCCTTGAGAAAATTGGGAGATCTTATTCCTAAGCTCCTCGGATCTTGCATCATCATAGAAATTGTTCAAGAAGGCATTCTTAGTCTCTTCCCAGGTAGTCAGTGATCCAGGCGGTAACTGCTTAAGCCAATAAGCTGCATCCCCACCAAGAGAATATGGGAAAAGCTTACAGAGGAGGTAATCGTTGGACACTCCATTGTACTTGATGCTAGTGACCAAGTCCTTGAACCTCTCAATATGATCCATGGGGTGTTCATGAGGAAAACCATGAAAAGGGTGCTGACCCACAAGAGTGAAGTATGCAGGTTTCAGCTCAAAGTCATTCATCTGGAAAGCAGGTGGACGAATCGCGGATCGATTGGCATAGAACTGATCAGGCCTGTTATACTCTCCAATTATCATACCACGATCAACCACATTATTCCCAACATTCACAACAGCTGAAGGGACAATGATGTTTCTATCTCCATCAAGTCGTTGCCCTATCTCATTGCACAAATGACCCTCTCGGTCTCTGAAAGTATCAGCCTCATCATGAATCAAAACCATTGGATTGTTCATCTCTGCTGGCCTCTTTGTTCTCCTTTTTGTGCATTCCAAAAGTGCTAGTTCCTCGTTGGAAAGATTAACTAGTTGCGTGCTCTTGTTTCTCCTGGTTTCGCGATTAGGTATGCACCTGAAACACGAAAGTCAAGAATGTAAGTAACCGAAAAACGCGACGGGTATCGACCGATACCACTAGGGTGTCGATCGATACTCTACGATTTAGACGAAAATCTTAGCTAAAATCTAATGGCGAAATTGAGTCCCCGGCAACGGCGCCAAATGTGATATGCTCAAATTAATACCCTATAAGTACTAAAGCAGTTGTTGTAGTATATGTAGGGGTCGAACACAAGAACTCAAGAAAGTCACACAATAGATTATATAGACTCGAATTAAGCTAAACCAAACAATGTAATTAAATGCGAGTGCGTAAATTAAACAAGTTGTAAGTTAATTGGAAAGAAGATAGGCTCAGGGTATTTCTCAGGAATTCAATGAATGTAGATAAACTAACTAACATGATTCAGATTTTTAGCGCGGTTCTTGAACTCAAATCACTAAAGTATAGCTAACCAACTCTCGTTGCGAAAACTATCTAAGTCTAAATCCTAAAATTCTAAATTTCTTTGCGAATCCTAAAGTCTAAACCAGCTTTTAGTTCAAGTTTGATTTGTTCACAAAACAACTAAACCAAATCTCTTTGCGAATAGTTATTTTTCTCACCTTAAGTTTTATCAGGTAATTAATCGCACTCTCGTGCCTAATCAATTATCCTAAGATCTAAGTTCCAGATTCGTCAACCTAGAATTAGCTATGAGAACAACCTATACTGAAGAACTAATTCAGATGGTGAATCCTAATTAACTAATTAACCTAACATTCAGAGAAAATCCTTATGAGAACCCTGAACCTAACAGTGGATCTACTCAGACATGGAGATTGAAACAAGCAACATGATTGAATAGATCATCAAATCAAATAAATAGAATAGAGTAAAACAAGGGTTCGAAATCTTCTCTCAGGCGAACATAGTTTCAGACTTGTTTCCCTCCAAAGCTCTCTCACAGAAAACTAAAGTAAAATAAAGCATAGCCAGCAAAAGTGGCTGAAAAACCTAATTATAATCCTAAAACACGTTTTGAGCTAAATTGTAAATAATAAAGTCTTCTGGGCAATTTTGCAATTCTTCAACTCTTCATTTAAAGTCGCGACTCGTGTCTGCTTCAGTGAGTATCGACCGATACTAGTCAGTATCGATAGATACTGAGGCTTCAAATCGGGTACTCAGCTACACGAACTTCTGCTTTGGTCCAAAATGCTCCAGAAAGCTCCAATATCTCCAATTATGCTCCAAACGTGCTAAAACCTGTAAAAGACTCTAAAGCACTACAAAATAGTAGAAAGACTCTATAAAACGGACTTATATCATGGCTTAAACGGGGTAAAAACCATGATATATCAACATGCTATACGCCGGAAAGTCGCTTATCATCCACATCAGCACTGCTTTTAGATTAAAATTTTGTTTCAAGGAAACATCGTATGCATCGACGCCATTAGACCACAACTCTTTTAACTCCTCAATAAGAGGTCGGAGGAAGATATCGAGACTTTCTCGCGGATGATTTGGCCCAGAATTCAGAATTGTAAGAAATAAATACTCCAAGATAAACATTACGGGGTTCTTCGGCAAACCGGGGATTTTGATTTTGAAAATATCTTCACTCTGCCGCATTAGAAGGATGACTCATTTCTCCCTCCTTTGCTTGGTGCTCGGCATGGTGCTCGGCATGCCATCTCATTGCCGCTGCAGTCTTCTCGCTCTGATACATTCTCTTCAATCTGTCAGCAATAGGTAGATACCACATACGACTGTATGGTACTTTGGTTCTACGTCGGTCGTTCTTAGGCTTCCATCTTTGTGCACCACAAAACAGACATTTATCTTCCTTCTCGTCATCTTTTCAGAAGATCATACAATTGTTAATACAAACATCAATTGTATGGGAGACCTAAATTGCGCATTAATATTTCTGTCTCGTAATGTGAACCGGTTGACTTGTTTCCTTCTGGTAAATAGTTTGTCAAGATTCCGCAAACCGAATCCACTAACTTTTCACTCATATTATATTCTGCCTTATTTTTCATGACTCGAGCAGCTAAGGATAACTGCGAGTGACCTTCACGACAACCATCGTATAATGGATTATTTGCACCTTCTAACAAGTCGTAGAATTTCTCGAATGGTTACGTACCGGTTCTTCTACATTATGATAACTACCATCCTGATGATAGTTATCAAAACTCACGTTATGACGAAATGCATCATTCACCATATCCACATATCTATCTTCTACTACATTACCCACTTCTTCACTCCCACTTATAAACGTCGTATCAACATAACTCGATCCTAAGTCCATATTGATTTCTTCTCCATGTTTATACCAAACATAATAATCTGGCATAAATCCTTTGCTATAAAGATGATTCCAAATTCTTGACCCCGAGATAAATTTCTCGTTCTTGCAAACACTACAAGGACAGAAAAACTTACCACCATTACTTTGTGTTAGAGGCTGGCTATTTGTAAATGTCATGAATTGCTCCACCCCGTTGTGAACGGTTCCGAGAAATTTCTTGTCTCTTCATCGAACCTCTTATACATCCACTCCCAAAAATTATAATTGTAATTTCCCGACATTATATAACTAATAAATCGAATGAGGAGAAGAAATATGTTTGATTTTGTGTTTAAGATCGAATGAGGAGAAGAAATGGGATGAATTGTGCTTATATAGACATTTCTGCCGACTAAATAGCGACTACACGGCGTCTGAAAGGCGACTACAAGATGTAGTCGCATAAAACAGTTACACCAACCCCAAAACGAATAACACGTGTTTTTCACCGGTTTTTTACGACTGATTACCGACTATTATGCGACTCTTGTTTCCCGTCGGCAAATTAGTCGTACCTTAGTCGTAAATCAGCGACCCGCCGAAATAGTCGCATATTAATCGCTAAATTAGCGACTATTAGGCAACTATTATTTCCTGTCTGAAATATAGTCGTATATTAGTCGCCAAATAGCGACTATATCATTTGGTCGTAAAACAGCGACTCAATTACGACCAAATTGTATTAGTCGCCAAATAGTCGGCAAATAGTGGCTAAGTAGTCGTAATATTTAGCGACTAATTATTTAGTCGCCATTTGTAGTCGTTAAAACGCTGTTTTCTTGTAGTGTGTCATACTTTCACACAGGTTGTCTTGTCAAATACGAATGAGGAATCAAGCTCTGAAGACACCATTCACAATGATGAGGTAAAAGGAAGAGCTCAGAAACTAGCTCAAGCTTTTTGAATTTTTCTGGAAACATGGATGCCTCTGATTAACTGGTCAGCCTTTAGATTTTTCATTAGTCTGATCTGAAGCTAACTCTGCAACAATGGTCACTTAGATGAAAAATTAGAACAAGAAATTCAAGATCATGCTCATCATCTCCAACAAAGTTTTGACTCAATAAAACGACTCAAGAAAAACACCAAAATGACTCAATAGAGAAAACAAAAGAAAGAAAACAACGTTAGTAACGACAAAGACCCTCCCCAGACTTACTTCACACCGTCTCGGTGCAAAAATAAACCAAAGAGAAGGTATAAACAGACTCAAAGAAAAAATAAAAATAAAGAAAAGAAAACTTACCGGTGGGTTGCCTCCCACCAAACGCTTGTTTTAAATTGTTAGCTTGACTTCGGTCTCATATGTTAATCATGAGAATCAAAAGGTTAAGCCAATGCACCTTTGGTCCTTCTCCTGTTAGGGCAAGAAACAAAATGCGCAACATGGCACACAACTATCCAGGGCAAAGAGACAAAACTCACATCAAGAGATGTTACTACGAATGTAGCATATATCTTGGAATTTTCCTTGATGGTGAGATGCTCATGAGGATCAAATGCATTTGATGGAAAAATAAAGTAAACTTCTGGTTTAAACGAGTTAATCACAAAATAGTCAACTTCATCTTCATCAATCATGTAAAACACAGTATCCTCTTTTCTAGAATCCATCTCAACCTTAGGGTTCTCTATCTCATTCAAGATATTATCTACATCAAGCACATCCCCTAGGTAAGATTTTTCAAGAAGTGATACGATTCTCCCAAAAACGGCACACTCTTGTCGGTAATGGTTTGGATAATCCTTGAACGAGCAAGGCGGGGGAAGTGAATGGCTGCGTCGAGGGCTATGAACGGCACTCGGTAAACCAGTTAATCCGTCGGTTAACCACCTAAGGTTCGGATGTGACTCGATAGTTGACCACCAAAGAGTCGAGTTGTGATCAAAGAGTTAACCACCCAAATGACCGGTTTGATTTCGTTGGCTAACCACCAAAGAAATCGAAAAAGTTCACAAAGGAACAAGAGAGAACTTCTCAAAGGTTTTATAAAATTGGATGCTTTGTTCTCAATGAGATTACATAGCTTTTATAGAGAAGGAATGTGAAGGGATGAAGAAGAAAGGCACAAAATACAATACATGGGAAATAACAAAGTCCCATAAATGCAAAGACTAAGACCAAAGACTTTGACTAAGAATTAAAACAAGGTTTGAATGTCTCTTGGCCTTCCACGTGAGAATGTGATGATGATGATGATGATGATGTGCATAACATCATGGTGGAGATTGGGCCAAAAGGTTGATATAAGCCCAAGCCTCATTAAAACCTTAACTTGGTAAACCCAATGGGACAAACCCAAGTCAAGGAAAAAGAGTACTTAAACCTATATCATTGGTCCGAACCTCATTCACCAAGATGAGCACGGGCCATATTGAGAATGGTGTTTGGTGGTGGCTCTTCTTCCTTGCTCCAATTGTCCAAAAGTGATCCGCGAGTGTCCTTGATGAGCTTGCGGATCCTTGACCTCGTCATTGGTCCTTCGGGTGTGCACGTCAAGTCTTTAGGCGTGTCCATGATCATATCATCCTCCCTCTCTTCAAAAGGATTTGACCTCAAATCCGAAAAATCTACACGAGAACGAAATAAGTTAGCATGATTAATGTTTAAAATCAGATTAGACTTACCTTGAGAGCATATCTTGGATGTGTTGGAGTTGGTCAGTGCTGATGTTGGATACGATTTATGCTTTCCAGAACTCGCAAAAACAGAACGGATATGGTTTTCATCTTTCACCGTTTCCGTTAGGATGTTTTGATTCTCCTCGGGTCCGAGTTGAAAGTTGTGAAGCAACTTGAAATCTGTATGTTTAAACAAGAAAACACCACGACCATTAGTCTTAAAATATGTATTTGGTCGAGAAAACTTACATGATCCAGCAGTGGTTTGATCGTTTAGATGCTTCTTTTGCTCAGCTTGCTTTATTTCAACCGTTGGGGCACTTTTCAAAGGTAGGTGATGACTGACGTGTGCTACTAGAATTTGGCTTCGGCCAGTCTCTTCCAAAGGTCCAGTTGGTCGACAAAAGTGATCAGATTTGTTGACAGTTCGTTGCTCCAGCTCCTCTCTCAATCGAACCAAGTAATTCACATGCGGGTAGCCGAGAACAAAGGATAGATCGTTCTGTTGGAGGATCAATCTCTCCTTTTGTTTTGGATCACCTTCGTTGATCTGAGCTTGAGTTTTCTGTAGAAGAAAAGATTTATCACTCGGAATTGAAAGCTCCGGTGCACGGTTAGTTAAACTCGAAGGAGTTTGTTTAAAATCAAGTAAAAAGCATTTCTTATTTTTCTTGGAAGAGTTAGAATAATCACTTACAGCCTGTTTACCTTTGTGCTTGAGGAGAAGTTGGTCTTGATAGATTTCGTGTGGTGACATTGGAACCAAGGTAATCTTCTTTCCTTCGTACTCAAACGAGTAACGATTGTTGAAACCGTCATGAAGAACTCTTCGATTGAACTGCCACGGTCTTCCTAGAAGAATATGACTTGCTTCCATGGGTAGGACGTCACACAGCACCTCATCTTGATACTTGCCAATGGTTATAGGAACCGATACTTGGCCTTTCACTTTTATCTCCTCATTGTTAAGCCATTGAAGACTATAAGGATTCGGATGCTCCTTCACGGTCATATCAAGTTTCTTGACCATGGTCTTACTTGCTACATTAGTGCAACTGCCTCCATCTATGATGAGACTACACACCTTTCCTTGGACTTGGCACCTCGAATGAAACAGATTCTTCCTTTGCTCATGTTCGTCGGTTTTGATATGAACGTTCAAAGCTCTTTGGATTACTAAGAGTTCTCCGATTTCTGCATGTACCTCTTCTTCGTCATAGATAGGTGGGGATTCGAATTCCACTTCATCTTCGGTCACAATCTCGCCGTTGTCTAACATCAACATAGCACGCTGGTTCGGACACCTACTTGCATAGTGACCCTTGCCCCTACATTTGAAACATTCAATGTCACGGTTACGGACAGAAGTAGCCTCAGCCTTACCCTTATAATCATGTGCGGACGAACTCGGTTTGACTTCCGGTTTTGGCTTGGAATCGGTCCGGGGAGGGTAGTTGGATTTCTCTCCATCGGCATAGTTTGGCTTAGACACAAAAGGTGATCGTGTGGCACCTTTCCGCTTGAGTTGCTGCTCCACTAAGATTGCTTTATGCAACATCTCATCAATGTTCGCATAACTTTGCATTTCGAGCCGATCTTGAATATCACGATTAAGACCGGACAGAAATCTCGCCATGGTTGCATCTCCGTGCTCCTCGACGTCGGCTTTCATCATCAGCGCTTCCATATCTTGGAAATAATCTTCCACGCTTTTACTGCCTTGGGCAAGTCGCCTCAATTTATGATGCAGTTCGCGGTGGTAGTGATTTGGAACGAACCGTCTCCTTATGATCATAATCATCTCGTCCCATGTGGCAATAGGGCGATCTCCATTGCGTCTCCTATTAGTCACCAAAGAATCCCACCAGTTAATAGCGTAATCATAAAACTCGGTTGCGGCTAACCTTATCTTTTTGTCCTCGGTGTAGTTTTGGCAATCAAAGACTAGCTCGATCTTTTTCTCCCATTCGAGGAACGCATCGGGGTCGTTTTTGCCAAAGAACGGGGGAATTCTCAGCTTAAGTCCTCCGAGATCATTTCGGGCTTCCCGTCGTCTCGGCCACCGTTGACTCCCACTAGACGAGTGCTCGTTTGTAAGGTAGTAATTGTCCGCGTCATTCGGTGCTTGTCTCGCCCTTTCCCTCCTTCGCCTTCCCGGTTCCTCGCGTTCTTCGCCGTTCACGGGATTGACATTCACGGGTTCAGCATTCGCTGGATAGACATTAGCGGCTCCCGCCACTTCGATTCGGTCTAGTCTTGCATTGAGTACTCCAAACATTCGGGTGAATTCTGCCATCATGGTTTCCACGTTTGGTTCATTGCTTTCCGGGGACTGCGACTCATCGGACATGGTTGGTACCTCGCACAAGCGTTAACACACTTTTTAGTAGATGCAAAATTTCAGAAATTCACAAAAAAAAATTTGTAAACTTTCAATTTTCGAATATATTTTTTTTTTTTGTTTTGTTTTGTTTTTTTGATTAGGGTTTTTAATTAAAACAGAAAATAAAATAGAGTAGATGAAGAGATAGGATTGATTTCACCGATTTTTCAAGAGCATGAGGCTCTGATACCACTTGATACGATTCTCCCAAAAACGGCACACTCTTGTCGGTAATGGTTTGGATAATCCTTGAACGAGCAAGGCGGGGGAAGTGAATGGCTGCGTCGAGGGCTTTGAACGGCACTCGGTAAACCAGTTAATCCGTCGGTTAACCACCTAAGGATCGGATGTGACTCGATAGTTGACCACCAAAGAGTCGAGTTGTGATCAAAGAGTTAACCACCCAAATGACCGGTTTGATTTCGTTGGCTAACCACCAAAGAAATCGAAAAAGTTCACAAAGGAACAAGAGAGAACTTCTCAAAGGTTTTATAAAATTGGATGCTTTGTTCTCAATGAGATTACATAGCTTTTATAGAGAAGGAATGTGAAGGGATGAAGAAGAAAGGCACAAAATACAATACATGGGAAATAACAAAGTCCCATAAATGTAAAGACTAAGACCAAAGACTTTGACTAAGAATTAAAACAAGGTTTGAATGTCTCTTGGCCTTCCACGTGAGAATGTGATGATGATGATGATGATGATGTGCATAACATCATGGTGGAGATTGGGCCAAAAGGTTGATATAAGCCCAAGCCTCATTAAAACCTTAACTTGGTAAACCCAATGGGACAAACCCAAGTCAAGGAAAAAGAGTACTTAAACCTATATCATTGGGCCGAACCTCATTCACCAAGATGAGCACGGGCCATATTGAGAATGGTGTTTGGTGGTGGCTCTTCTTCCTTGCTCCAATCTTCCAAAAGTGATCCGCGAGTGTCCTTGATGAGCTTGCGGATCCTTGACCTCGTCATTGGTCCTTCGGGTGTGCACGTCAAGTCTTTAGGCGTGTCCATGATCATATCAAGAAGAGATCTAGATTCCTCAGGCATTGAAAGCTTAAACTCGAGATTATGAACATTCAAAGCACGTAGATAATTAATATGAAAACATACTTCATGGTAATCTCTAGCAAGTTTTTCTACTCTTACGGTATCTAGTTTTTGAGACTCACATATTAAATCATAACATTCATCAATGAGCTTGGAAGTATGCGAACTAGAAGCTACATCTTCAATGCAAGGTAAGTGGCTATCTCATAATCATAGATTTCAAAGATTTCAAAGGTTTAGTCGAAAAACTTTCGTTGGCTAAGGACGGTTCGCTCGCATATGTTCTTTCAAGCAATCTACAACACTTTTGATGAGTATATTAAACCCTAGATCAAAGACTAAGTGATCAATTTAGCCTAAGCAATGAACACAACGATAAACGAAGACCACAAAAGATAGATCCCTATCTATATCTAATTCAATGATTCATAGATCCCCTTGAAACCCTAAACCTAACTATGAAACTACTCATACATGGAAGCAGAGAACAAGCAAAGAGATAAAGAAAAGCTCATAATC
Source organism: Eutrema heterophyllum (assembly GCA_002933915.1). Classification (NCBI taxonomy): domain Eukaryota; kingdom Viridiplantae; phylum Streptophyta; class Magnoliopsida; order Brassicales; family Brassicaceae; genus Eutrema; species Eutrema heterophyllum. The sequence goes on from PKMM01023770.1 coordinate 147,091, forward strand.
GATATAATAGAAGTTCAGAAAGGGTTCATAAATTCTTCTCAAAAGATGTAGAGATTCTTCTCCCCAAAGCTTACAAAGTTACAAACCCAAAAGTCTGAATGAAAAATAAAGCGTAACCTAAAAAGTGGCTAAAAATAGGTATAAATAGGTCTCCAGTTGTTCAAGGACGAAATTGGGTGGATCTGGGCCGAAACAGGAAAAGTCGAGTTTCCTTTCTGCCTACGGGACCAAATCTGTCGATCTGGGTTTCTTGAATCGGTCGTTTTGGTGCCCGCGGATGGGTCATCTCTGGGCATGCTTCTTCTGCTCGCCAGGCTGGACCGTCTTCACGAAAATTGGCATAACTTTTGATCGCACTTTTGGAATCGCCTCAAACCACTTCCAAAAGCTAATTCATTGCTCGATCCATTGGCGGGAGGTCCTTCAACGAATACCAAACTTCTGACGTCTATGCATGATTCTGCATCTCTATATGCTCATTTGCACCCAAAACGGCTCATTTTCTCCCAAAGTGACCTACAACCTTAAAAGACTCGATAAATGACTAAAAGACTCTAAAAACGAACTTTGACTTGATAAAAAACACAAAAACAAGGGTTAGAAACCGGCAAAAACACGGTTTATCAGTGCATCTAAACTGAGACCTGAATTTGGACAAGCATCTGTGGGACCTGAGAAGAGTGAAGGTATTAAACCTTTTTTGTATTACCTGTGATTACAAAGGCTCTGAAAATTATATGTCTTATGTTTCAAGAACTGTTTCGTTTGAAGTTGGAGAAGAAGCATATGTGGGAGTTGCTTCCACAATCAACTCATAGATGATTTGGAGAAAAAACATTTGGAAAAGCTTATCGAATCAGCAATAAAACTATTTTTGGATCTATGTTCTCGTATTTCATACTTAGAATCTTATGTTCCCTTTAATTTCCTAACCAAATTCAGTTCTGCAAGTTTCGACTCCCATATAATACATAACAATAAAAAATCTTGTTAAAAAGTAATTAAAATAATAATTATGCATTCTTACTTCTCACATAATTGCGAAAATAACCGCATAGGGATCTACATAGCTCACGTTTCCTTTCTTATATATACTATTTCTCATCATCAAAAACATCACTTTTAAAACAAACTTGACGAAGATAATTCTTTTTTTCTGTAGCTTAATAGCATTTCCCTAGTGTTTTAGTCTTAATTAGAGTCTAGGATGTTTTGCATTAGGTCATAGTGAGTCTTGCATGTTTTGGAGTGATTTCTAGGGACTTGGAGACGTTTTCGAAGAGATTAGAGGCCTTGGAACCAACCACATTCGACTTTGGGAGCAAGAGAAGAGGGCTAGAGAAAAAGGGAGTTTCTGGAGGACTGTACCGACCGGTCCTGGGTCGGTATCCTTGATCGGTATGGAGGCAGAAGCCAATACCGACCCACAGCAAAATCTATGCCCACTACAAGAAAACATGTTGTTTACAACGGACTGAATCGATGTAAAACAGACTTTGGGACGGATTAGCGACGATTGCCAAATCGTCGTAAAATGATCGTCGTTACTCGAGAATCGTCGTAAATCCGTCGTAAAACCCAGGACGAATACAAATCATCGTAAAATCGTCGTAAATAATCCATCGTAATGTCGTTGTAAAGTTACATCGATTTTACGACGAAAGTTACCTCGTTGGTATTTCGTTGTAAAGACGTCGCAACATTACATCCATTTTACATCGATTTCTCAAATTTTTAAATTGGTAATCCGTCGTAAAATCGTCGTAATATAAGGATGTACATTCATTGGTAAACCGATGTAAAATTAAATCGATGTAAATTCGTCGTAAACTGTAGATCGATGTAAAATCGATGTAAATTCGAATTCGATGTAAAATCGATGTATAAATTAATAATTAAA
>PKMM01023770.1:150915-278213 GCA_002933915.1 Eutrema heterophyllum
TCTCTTATTTTTTTGTCTTTTTCGTCAAAGGGAAGAAGAAATTAGGTAAAATAGTACAAAACACGTTTTTTAAACTGTTTTCAGGGGCTGGATCGATCGATCCAGGTAGGGTGGATCGATCGATCCCATCTTTTTGGAGGATCGATCGGTCTGGATCTTGGAACGATCGATCCAGCTTTTGTCCGATTTTGTGGATCGATCGATCCACTGAGGGGATCGATCGATCCCATCCTTTTCTTCGAGGATCGATCGGTCTGGATCTTGGAACGATCGATCCAGATTTTGTCCGATTTTGTGGATCGATCGATCCAGGTAGGGGATCGATCGATCCCATCTTTTTTTGCTCGGTTTCGCCGTTTTTCCGTTCTAGGCCTCCGGACTCCGTCCCGAAATGCTTTTACACCTGAAATGACTCCTAGAAGACTAAAACACTTGAAAAAGACTCGATTATATACAAAAAACACAAGTTGGAAAACGTCAAAAACGCAACACATCAACCAACTTTCCCACCTTGGGGTTCTGAGATTCCCTTAGCCGAGCTCTCCGCCAAAACCTCCGACATCTTCGCTTTGTCACCTCCACTTGCTAAGCATTCTTTCTCTAAGGCCCAAACTTTTGATTTCACGATACCTCCCGATGCACTGGTCAGGACGAGCTCGCCGGTAGAATGCTCCTCATCCGTTACGCCACTTGTCGAACCAGTCGATTTCTCTGATGCAGCCTCCCTTCCCAGAGGTTGAGAGACTTCCAAAAGCTGCTTTTCCTTACTTTGTTGGTCGCCTAAGATCGTTACCATAGCCTCCGATATCACCTCCTTCGACTTCGATTGAACCGCCGGCGCAGATTCCGGCGTCATCGGAAGCACCTTTGCCTGTGTACAGGCCAAAAAGTGTCGATGACACTGTAGACAATAATCGCACTTTAAATCCCCTTTTGACTTTCGCTCCAGTGTGTGTTATTTTGTTCCATGATTGTTGCCTGAAACCAATACAGATTTTTTATATTGAATCCAATAATTGTAACATAGGTAAACAGAGAAACCTTCATTCCATTACTACCTGTGGAGAAACTTGAGTAGTGGATTCCTCAGTCATTGTTGAGACCGTAAAAGCTCGGTGGTTGGGTGTGAAATTGAACGGAGTTACTTTTATCTGGAAAATGAATTGCTTTCCAGCAAGGTTCTTTAAACAGCTTGGTAACTCATTGTCCTTGCCACTGCAATTTATTCACAGTAAGTCACCTTATTTTGTGGTAGATTTGAAAGGAAAAAACGAAAGAATATGAAATATGAAGCTGAACAATATGAGCTACTTGTCATGATTATATAGTAATTGTATTTAATAGTATACAACAATTATAAAAATCAGTTGTCAACCAAAATTATTCAAACTTATGCAAACAACAACCATCTTACATTGGACATAAGTTCATTTTTACAAAAATCATTTATGCACGCGAAACTAATGATATTCAAAACAATGTGGCTACTACTTTGTGGCTCTGCTTTCAAAAGGACGAATGTAAAAGAAGTTAACGACATACAGTTTCAGACAAATAATTGTTTTTTACAAATCCAAAGTGCTCGACATTAATACATATATAGACTCATACATATTTGAATATATTGTTGGTTGTGATTGGAAATACCTCAAGAATAAGAGTACTGAGTAGCTGCAGGTTTGGATGTAAGGTTAGTCATTTCTGTGTCAAAGACCACAAATGTGGCACCATTAACACCATCGTGTACTACCCGGTACCTACAAAATAAGTGAAGATAATTTGGTGAGTGGATCTTAATCTGTGTATTGAATATGGTGTGGGAAGTAAATGTTTTACCTGACTACTCCTGTTACATTTGTTGAAACACATTTGTTGCAGCGTAAAGCATGACCATATTTGTCCAACTTTCGGTTGCACCCAGCACATGAGACATAAGACCACCCATTCCTTTGGAGTTCTCCCACTATTGTTGCTTTGTAGAGGAAATCAGCGTCTTGGATCTTGCGAATGATTGTTTTATGTGAGTTAGTCATGTTTTATATTATGGATTATCTTGTGTTTGGTAATAATATTGAAAGTTACCTGTTCATTGCTCTGTGATATGTAGTCGTACAGTTCTTTGATGGAGACTCTTTCCTTTTTTTGGATTCCCTCTGATGTTTCAGCCCGATGAAAAGGAGTTTTTGCCTCAATGGCAGCTATATGAAATAAAGATGAGTTTGTTTTTTTAGTATGCATGAGGGTGTTTCAAAGGGTGATCTTTTTTTGTGTGAACAGTGATATTGTGGCTTGACTTTTTTTTGAAGATGTAAGTGGAATTTTTTTTTAACTATTGAGATCACTAACCTTTTGGTGAACTGTTGGATAGCCTGAATCTTGGGATCGAAGAAAAAGCGTGTTGCTGGCGGGGAGTTGAGGAACAGGTTTCATGACGCAAAATGAAATTTAAAAAAAAAAAAAAAAAAAGTGGCCATATTATTTATAAGTATGGATCTTTGTAATTTTCTATTTACTATTTCATTGTATATGTAACTATGTAAGTTTAGTATGGTTACCTCCAAACAGCTTTTGGTTCACCGTTGTTACCAGCATGACATAAGCGATATTGTTTTCAGAGGAAAAAAGTGCACTCTTAAGTTTCCTGGACTTCCCAGCCAAAACCAATTGGGAGTGGATTGTCCCAAGTCATTTATATATTACTCAAGGTAGTTCCGATGTGGGACATTCTTCACACATCCCTCGAGATAATGGCTCGTCTAGCCATTAATCTCGACAATTTCGTATCGGGCCGATTTTGGGCATGAGCCGGATCGATCGGTTCGGGTGGGGCAGCGTGTGTTCGGGCTCTGATATCATGTTAAGTTTCATGGGCTTTCAATTCAAAACCAATTGGCAATGAGTGGATTGGCCCAAGTCACTTATATACTACTCAAGGTCCCTTCCCACTTCCGATGTGGGACATTTTCACATGCACGAAACGTTGCAACTGCATCATCCCATAGTGATAGGCAGACAGTTACGGAGCTGCGTAAAAGACGATGTAAAGTGAATGTTTTTTGGGTTTTTTGCTTGTCTTACAAAGTACGGTTTGAATATGATGTTAGATGCCTTGCGATTCGATGCGAAAGCGTACGACCAAACGCTGGGTGGAAGAAGCATCTGTTAAGTTTGAACCTTGAACAAAACGGAATTGGCCAACAACATCTGAGAGAGCAAAATATNATGTTAAGTTTCATGGGTTTTCAATTCAAAACCAATTGGCAATGAGTGGATTGGCCCAAGTCACTTATATACTACTCAAGGTCCCTTCCCACTTCCGATGTGGGACATTTTCACATGCACGAAACGTTGCAACTGCATCATCCCATAGTGATAGGCAGACAGTTACGGAGCTGCGTAAAAGACGATGTAAAGTGAATGTTTTTTGGGTTTTTTGCTTGTCTTACAAAGTACGGTTTGAATATGATGTTAGATGCCTTGCGATTCGATGCGAAAGCGTACGACCAAACGCTGGGTGGAAGAAGCATCTGTTAAGTTTGAACCTTGAACAAAACGGAATTGGCCAACAACATCTGAGAGAGCAAAATATTGTTGTTAACATGTTTATTATTGAGTTAGGTAGTAGCATACTGTAAATTTGTAAAAGGTTGGTGTTAGCCAAAGCTTGGAGGTGGTCTAGTTTGCGGAGCATGAATTTCTCCCTTTCAATTGTAGGTCCAACGTCTGATACCTCGACTATTGTTGTCGCTGGTAGGAAACAGATGACAAAAGGGTGGTCTGTTATTTTGTAGAGTTTATGCATCGTCCCACTTCGAACCCGCCAACGTTGAAGATGAGACCTTCTCGTAAGACATGGCGGTATTGGCTTCCACGGGCAGCTGGTATGAAGCCATGTATAACTGAGTTCTGTGAAGAAAAATGGGAGGGGTTAGTTGATCAACAATATTTGCTTTGAAACTTATTTCTGTTATGGTTAATTTTTATGATAGCCGCACTTATCTACTTGGACATTACCACACAATTTTCTTAAATCATCATCAAATCCAATAATTTTTAAATGGAAAATGGAACATACGTGAGAATAGAGAAAGAAGATAAGCTACATATCATAATAGGGAAACGAAACTGGAGTATAAATCAAAATAATAATCTGGAAAAAAGTGAAAGACATAAATTATATTATACCCAGCAAATCTTGTCGTAATAGAATATTCAAAGAAAATCCATCAGCAGATGCAGAGAAGAATACGAAGATCAATTTGATATGAGATGCATGAATATATGAAATAAGTTTGAGAAATATGGAATCTTCTCGTCGAACGGAATATTCCCGTAAATTCCCCATCTTTTTTAACATTCTTAGCATCCCGAGACACCAAACGGCGGTTGAACATACATTGTATAAAGATGACAGCTTTCTTTAATTAGCACGGAGAGTTTTACAAATGTGGGGTCCGTTAATAGAGGATTGTAGTGATGATGTGGATAGTAAAACTCTATTATTTCATAAAGAATGTCATTTTGATACATTTCACATCTATTAAAAAAATTATTAAAAGTTTTATATTACCTCTTATTAATACACTAAACAATTATTCTCTCTCTAATTAATACACTAAAACAATAAAGTTAAAACTGGATTTTTATTCAAAATTATGTATTGAAAACATAAAATGATACTATTTGTGAAACAAAAATAAAACCTTAAAACGACATTATTTGTGAAACGGATGGAGTAATAGATTTGCTCTTGACGACTCACATATGTTGTACAATCAAGAATGATAAAGAAATATTTGGCCTATTTGATTATGTTAACTATAGAAACTTGAACTTTATGTGCCAAAATAGAAATTAACTCATTCTGAATTTTATGACCATGATGATGTATTTCAAGACTATGAATACGCTTAATATGATCTTGCATTATCAAATCAAATTCAGCAATCGATTCAATCATCCCAAAAAAGTTACCATTATTATTATTATTATTATTATTATTATTTTGAATTACTAAGAGGTTCTGGGCCAAGACCCGTACATCCCCCAGACCCAGGACTAGAGCATTTTAAATGGTTCCGTTTTAAGCGTCACTCGATCATGTGACATCTAGGCTTTGCCTTTGGTACTTTTATTATTTTGGTAAAATTTCTCATTTGACCTAAGGAAATTTTCTTTTAGCAAAAAAATTCACAACAGCAATAATTCTAATTAAAACTAATGTCCATTGTTCTTCCTTTTTGCAATTCTTTATCAATAGTTTGATTTTTCTCATATCTAAATTTCAACTCATTCAAGGTTTCCATGTTAGCTATATGATGTACATGTCTCTCATGTTTGTTTAAGCCTCTCGCTAAAATATTTCCAGTCATTAAATCCATCATTTGCTAACACACTTAACACACTTGAATAACCACAAGATTTAAACAATTTGCAACAAAACAATAAACTTAGTCACATGTTTCGAATAATCCAACCAATTTCTATCACAAGTCTCCTCATTATTCAATTTTCTAGAATAATTTTCATATGAGAAATGCCCATTGCTCTTATCAATAGGAAACACCAAATTCAATTCTCTTTTAAGTCCAAATTCGACGAATGCATCTCTAATCAATTTAGTGAATATGATAATGTGTCAAGATTTTTCTAATATCTAGGATCATAAATAACAATCAAAAATGCACTTGACACACTATCATATTCACTAAATCGATTAGGACCATCATTGTTACTCAAACAAATATTTGGTTGCTCACAAACATTCACACTTTCAAGCATAGATGTATTTGAAACATTATCATGCTCACTTTGATAACTAAGACTAGCATGACCATCATCAATATCATGATTATTATCCATGTTTTCAGTTGATTGAGAAATATTTGCACTATTTTTGTTTTTATCAAATTTATATAAAACATCTCTTTGAAATTGAACAAATAGTTCATCTTCTTCTTTTTTTTCTTCGTTTTGCACATCCAGATGTCATAATATTAGATGCAGATAAACAAAAATCAATTTTAAAAGAAGAAATAGCACATGGATCTATTATGTGAGAATGTGTTGTGTAATCGCCTTTAAAGTTGAAACTATAAGATCAAAGCACCTGAAACACAAATTTAAAAATTCAGAAGAAACAAAACAAAAAAATACCCATGAAAAAAATACTAGAAGATATAACATCATAAAGATAGAATTAAAATCTCAAAATTAGAACACAAACAAAAGCATGTTCTATACAATTACTCGTGAGTTGGATTTAATCATTGAACTAATTGATATTAACATTTTATTACCATTTATAAGTTTGAGATTTAGGCCCTAAATGGAGACATGAATAGCACATGGATCTATTTGATTCCTGTTCAGGTCCCTGTTTGATCTTTTTTGTTAATCAAATGGTTGGAAAAGTTTCTTTGTGTTCGATAATATTCTTTAGTGGGATTCTTTTTATTCATGGAGATATCATATTGACCAGTGAAATTTTAAAAAGAAAAAAAAAACACTCCAAGATAATAAGATTCCGAATGAAACTTCTTCCACAAGTTTGCGTTGACTTCCATAGTTCCATTGATAACAAGTTACCATCATTTGCTTTTTTCCAAGTATTTTCATGGGATCTTCATGCGTTTGTTCTACAAAGATTCGTACACGTTTGTTGAATATTCAAAGACGACAACTTTATATCTCTTAACATAATGTTCGGTTTCAACTCAATGTGAGATCTTCAATCTTGATTCTTGATATATAAATATATTTTCTAAAGTATATATCTTTTATTGAGTAAGTTTTGAGATGAATTGGTGGAGGAAGAAGATGTTACAAGACGTTGTTAACAAAGAGAGATTGGCCCGAGGCCGAGGGAGAGGTGAGATATTATTAGAAGAGCTCATCGAATGTTGGGATGTTGTTTTGAGTTTGAATTTCCAGTCATGGTTTATTATCGTGCCGAGAAGCAATTTTCTGCGATGGATCTAGTAATATTGTCGTGGGAAAGGAGAATAAAGATAGCGGAAGAGATTGCAACTGCTTTATCTTACCTTCACACTGCGTTCCCAAGGCCTTTTGTATATAGAAATATGAATTATATCTTATTGGATATATGATGATGGGATCGCGAAACTGAGTGATTTCTCAAACTGTCTCAGTTCCAGAAGGAGAAACATTTGTCAAGCTAGATTCCGGAGGGGGAGATTGTGATTACAAGGATGATAATTATCTGAACAATGGATGCGTTTGGTTTTGGAATTTTCATGCAAAAGCTTTTGACAGGAGAAGAAAGATTTTCGCGAGCTTTACCCTTGGAATGATTTAACTGATTGGGAAAGTATAGAAAAAAGGTTTCCAAAATGGTTGTTAAAATCTATGGGAGAAGGAAGAATGGATGAGATTGTAGATCCAAAGATGTTAAAGAGAATGGGTGAAGTTTCAGAAAAAGAGCGTTGCCGAATGGAAGCTTTCCTTGTCCTCTCAGAAAGATGCATAGGTCTTAGAGGAGAAGTTCCAAAAATGGTGGAAGTGGCCAAGGAACTAAAGAGATCTTTTAAAAGTACTTCTTCTTCTTTTTCCTTCCGGTGAAACCCATATCAACACTGCTCAAGACATATCTTCCTCAGTCCTTCTCCAAAACCAGACTTAAACGCGTGTTCGACTAAATGTTATGGGTTATTAATTCTTATAGAAAATTAAAGAATGTGACCAAAACAAGATAGATTCTATGTTCGTATTATAAGATCATCAGGTTTCATTTTTCCTTTATGTGTTTGTTAATTCCATTTAAGCAAGTTGAACGTGTACTGGTTTTATGCGTTTATGGTGGATTTGCCTAGAGAAAGCATTTTAGGATCCGACCAAAAGAAAAGACAATTTTTTCTGTCTGTGTTGCTGAGACGAGTATCCTAATATTGCTATCCCATCCAGGGGCGGACGCATGTATTAAAAATCAGGGCACGTGCCCCATACCGTTTTGCTTAATTTTCTTCACCCCAGTTGATGAAATTGAAAGTACTCCACTTAGGCTCAAGGAAAGGAGTTTATGGGCTCATGATGATAAGAACCGAATCTCTTCAACTTGGAGCTCATTGCTGTCACTAAGGAAGCATGCAAAACGTTTCAATAGATGCGAAGTGAGGAATGGGGAACGAGCGAGTTTCTGGTACGATCATTGGACTCCTATGGGGCCTCTCATAAACTTGTGTGGTGAAACAGGGCCTAACCATCTAGGAATCCCTATCGACGCAACTGTGTCTCAAACCGCTGACTTTTACGGCTGGCGTTTTCACCCAACTAGATCACTCGTTGCTGAACAAATTCACATTCACCTCTCATCAGTTCAATTACCTAGTTCTTCCGAATTGAATGATCATTATGGTTGGTGTACTGGAAAGAATTCTTTCGGAACATTCTCTACAGCAGATACTTGGGAAGAAATGCGACACAAAATTGCTGAGAAACCATGGACAACGAATGTTTGGTTTAAAGGTGCGATTCCTTCTCAAGTCTTCACCATGTGGACAGCTTACTTGGACCGTTTACCAACAAGATCTAGGCTCAAAGATCTTATGCAAGTTTGGCTAGCCAACGCATAAGGGTTTTTATTCCAAAAAACATCTAAATTTTCCTTGTTTTTTTATTTATTTTTTTAAGCAAGGTTTATCTTTCGGCTATTTTAGCAAATTATGTATCAAACTACATTCCGCAATCATTTGTTTAAATGATATTAATAATATAATTCAAAAAAAAAAACTCAAAAGTTTTAACCTAACAGCCTACATATAAATTTATTTTACTTACTCAAAATCCTGAGACCCACTGAAAGAAGTTGAAATTATGAGAGAAGAGACATCATTGATCTTAAAGCATATATAATCACTGTAATTTAGAGTTCTTTTTCAACTACTTCTCGTCCTTTGTTTTTCTCAGAAGCATAATCACGGAAAGTTAATGGTTTATAATTAATTTAAAACAAATTTTTTCTTTATATGTTAAATTATTTATGAGTTTTATCATCATTTTTTTTTATGTTAACCTCCAAACTTTAGAAAATCCATGGTTATGGATCTGTTTTTTTTTCATCGATTGTACTAACATCAATGAAAAATATAGTTTCAATCAGAGTTATATAAACCAATTTACTTTTTTCATAAACGAAATTAAACATGTAATATAATTTTTATTATAAGATTCATTTTTCTGGTTGTAGTATATTTTTTGATGAAAAACTATTTTCTATATTACGCCACATGCTAAAAAAGTTTCTGGATCCTCCCTTGGTCCCATCTCGCGATGCCAGAAGACAGGTATCACAATATATATATATATATATATATCTCACATACTAAGCTCGGAGACCAAAAGTGAGGTTTTTAGCTTTAGAACCACCAAAAAAATAATTAAAAAGGAGTGTATTCAATCTAGCATTTGGAGTAATTTGTATTAAATCACAATTATTTAAACATGAATTTTAAAAAGTTTTTAAAATTCTCATGTTATTGAACTAATGATTTGTAAATGAACATTCAAATCCAGTGGATTTTAGGAAACTCTTAATGACTTGAAAATGTTTTGGTATAGTTTCTTAGTTAAAATAAAAATAAAAATACAAATCTTATAGTTTTTTTTTTAAAGTGGAGTAATCCTAAACTTCCTAGGCCAAGACTAATCTCCAACGGCCCAGCAGCCGGGGTCTACGCCAAGAAATTCTCAAGCATATCTGGTGGCCAAGCGGAATCGAACCCAGGGCCGTGGGGCAAGCACATACTCAACTATATCCCAAACCATTAGGAAACCACCACTTATTTCAAATCTCATAGTTTTAGATGAGATTTCATAAAATTTTAAAAACAAATCATAACAACTTACCTAATTCACTCAAATTATCTAAAAACTCACTAAAACTCAAATTTTTCTCAAAAGATTGAATACACCCCAGAATGTAACCAATTGTGAGTCACACGTACGTCGCGTGGCTTCCTTCTTGTCTCTATGAAATTATGAATGTGAATGCGACGAGAGCCCTTAATTTGTATTTTCCTCATTCTGCACAACCTCGTGTGTGTCGGTGCGCATTTATATTCCAAACCCTACTTCGAAAAATAAAACGTACTAAAAACAAAATTAAATTAATGCCATCAGCACAAAAAATAATATTAAATTTAGAACATTGTACATGAAACGACAACTTTTTGGGGGTTTAATTTCGAAGATTCGTCTTCTACGTTAGCCCAACAAATAATAAAAAAAAACTATAAACAACGTACGAAAATGGTTGTCGGTTCTTCGCAAATCCCACGAGTGTGCAACGAACATTGGTATAAGAAAAGTCATAATATTTTAAAGAACATTATTATAGGAACGATCCACGAGTGGACCAATGCATGTTTAATACAAAAGAAAATGAAATATATCTTTTTTTGTTTTTGTCAAAAAATGAAGAGAAAAAATATATAAACTTATTGATGCATGTGAAGATCCCAAATCAGACTCTATTAATACCCCTGATCTTCCACGTATTTACACTCGATGCCACTGTCACTGACCTAACCTTGGATAGAAAGTTAACTACCATACGTGGCTCTAACCTAATTCAAGAATGTTAAAACCTAAACTAATTTAAAGGTTAAACAGAACATAGCATGTTCTGGGGAAAAATTATAATCAGCAGCACGACTTTTTTGTTTCATTAGAATTTGTAAAATATTTGTATTTTACAAATTTCCAAGAAAATATTGATAAAATATTATTTTCTCAAAAATTCGTCTAAAACATTCCGAGAACTTTCCGACTTCCGACACTTTCCGGTAACTTTGTTTTTCAAAAAAAGTTGTGATGACTTTCCGACTAAACTTAATTTCCGAGGCTCAGATTTTAATAAAAATGTTTTCCGATGACTTTCCGATGAATATATCGGTCGGAATTGTAGTGTTAAAATACTCTTATGTAATGTAATTCCAAGAGTACCATTTATATAAATCTCTGTGTGAGTAATTCGTTTTTCAATAGTCAAAAGCATATTTTTAGATAATTCCTAGTGATCAATTTTTATTGGAAAATGATTAATGATGATTCAAGAAAAGACTTACAATTTTTTATTTTTTTTTGGTCTTTAAAAGGTTAAGCTCTTTGTGAAATGCTGTGAAGTAATAAAGTCTTGTGGTAAATTAGCTCTCTTCACAATCCTCTTCATGTTGCTCTGTAAACTCTGTTGCACTAACTGCTTCACTGCTTTCCTCTCATCACTCATCCTAATCTCATTATCTCTCTCTCTACCCAACGAAGAAGAAAATGTTCCGTAGATCGGAGCTGAGACTTGCTTCCCTTTGTCCACCACTCTCAAGCACTCTAGTATCCTCGAGGCTCGCTTTTGCGCCAATGCGCTTCCCACAAGCGTTAGCTCAAGCAACGAAGATTCAATACCCGCTTCGATCATCGCTTTCCGATCTCCATATCCCTTGTGAGCCATCAACATGAGGATGTAAATCGCTTTCTCTTGACATCTTTGTGAATCATTCCAGTTCAGCACATCGACCAATATGGGAAACGCTTCAGCCGCTGATCCAACCGATTTTCTTCCTTCCGGGACTGATACTACATTGGTTAAAACTGAGAGGATCCTCTCGCTCACTTCCATGTCTCCCAATGTGTTCAAGAGAAACGGGATCAGATCGGTTTCGAGGATGAAGGAAACGTTTTGGTGATGGATAGAGAGGTTGTAAAGAGCACGAAGAGCGTCTTCTCTAGCTTGTGAGCTGCTGCTTTCTTCCAGGGTTTTCACTAGGAAGATGATTGTACCCGAGGAACCGATTATCGGTTTGTTGGAATCCAACGCGCTTAATCCTAGAAAATTGGCGACGATAGCCTCGGTGATTGCTTGATTAGGAGGTTTCGAGGACTCGATTAGCTTCAGCATTTTGTGAACAGCACCTGCTTTAACAATGGCGGCTTTGTTCCTGAAAAATTTGCAGAGAAACATAACTAGTGCATTGTAAATGTTCAGAAGAAGATCAAATTCTGGGAAATCGAAACTAAAACTCACAACATCTAATTGCAATTTGTGATGCGCAAGAACATGCAAATGAGAAGATCGAGAGACGGAGACTTACGCATCGTTACCGATTCCGAGATTGAGAAGAGCATAGAGCGAAGCAATCTGGGAATCTTCAATTGGTGAATCGTCGATCATACTAACCAACGGCGGAATCGCGCCGAGCATTGAGAGCGTCACTCTCGCCTCCGTGTCGTCCTTCGCTAACAACCGAACCTCACTCGCCGCCGCCGCTGCTAATTTCTCCTCGTCGCCGCCACACTCCGCCTCCACTTGTAAATCCCTAACCACTCGTTTCATAATCTCCAGCGTTTCCTCTTTCTTCTTCGTCTCAACACAAGTTTCAATCACCGCTAAGTTTAACAGATCGCTTAGCTTCTCCGATTTAGATGCTAAATCATCCTTTCCGATCGCTGCAGGTTTCGAATCACTCGTCGTTTTTGTAAAATAGGTTTTATCTTCATCGTCCTCGTCTTCTCGGAGGTCTCGCCGATAACAAGAGCTACGGCCGCAGCTAATGGCGTGGAAGATCATCCTGCGGAATGCAGATCCGGAGAAGGAGTTCCCGGAGGTGGAAGAAGAAGAAGCGGAGGGAATGAGATGAAGGATAAGAGAATCGACATTGTTCCGGTGACACTTGGCCATTATCGCCGATCAAATTGTATAGAGCTTGAAGAAGGAAGAAGAAGAAGAAGAGAGAGAGAGGGAGAGTGATGCAAAAGATTTGTTTGTTCTGTTTTTATTTGGAAGCGAAAACAGAGGAAAGTAAATAATCTTTTAGAGATTTATGCGATTTATTTATTTTTGATTTTTCTTTATTACTTCTCCTAAGATCGTGTGAGAATTAAAATAATTAATTAATTAATCAGACAGTGTGTTTAGTTTATTGACATTTTTTAAAGCATAAAGTATCAATTATTTCATGAATTAAGCTTCGTACTATTTGGTACGAATTGTACTATTATATCTCACGTAATTATGCGACTTAATAGTATAAAAATATTTTTAAATCCCTAGAAATTTTAGTTTTGCGAATTAGAATCTAATAAAAACAAAAATTAACGATTCATTGTTTAATAAAACCAAGTTTCTAGTGATTTTAAAATAATCTTTTCAAAGAAATCTTTTCTAGTGGCTAGGGATCGAGTCTCCCCGGATGCGGAATTATCAAACTTACTCTTGGTCAAGTGGGGCATCATAAATGGGTTGTGTCACTTCCGTTCGGGAGATTAGTCCGTTAAGAGCCTGTTACTTTCGTGTTTAATCAAAAAAATATATATATATTAAACGGAAAAGAGAAGAAAAATGGTATCAATTGACAATTTCAAAAGTATCAATTGTGTAACTTTAGACCAGATGTATCAGATTGTTTCCCCATTAATAGACACCACTGACATTTCTCACTCACTAACTAAGACTATGGGCAATGGTTTACAAATTTAATATTTTTTTTATTTTTTAACACTCCACATCATTTTCTTTCTCTTCTACTTAATAATTTAACACTCATTCAATTTTTATACTCTACAATGATTTTGTTTAATAAAATTCAACACTCTACTCCACTATTTTTATTTCATTTTCTTATTTTCTTTTATGTTTTTGTATTTGTGATAACGATGCAATACAATACACGAATAAGCACACAACACAACTAATAAAACACACATAACTGAAATGGTAATTAGAAGAATTTTGGGTGTTAAAAGGCTTATTGTTGGGATCCATTTCACTAAACCGATGTTTAAAGCTAAAAATAAGAGTTTATTGGAAATTAATAGAAAAATATAGTAAAAAAAGATTGGTTTTTTTTATGTGTTCAAATCAAATGAAACAAGTCTCTATTTATAGAATAGGAAAAATGATGAATTTTGGTATAATATATATATATATATTTATTATGAAATAATTGATGTTAAATAATTGAGTTGAAAAACAAATCTGAGCGTCGATCACAACACAACACATGTCCCAATTCATATATCATTATCTAATTATTTTTTACCATTACAAACGCGACACGTGGCAATCATTCTCCACTCACCGAAAATTCATGCTGTTGAAGAACTAAAACACCAAATTTACCACATCAGATTCAACAAGTAATTTTAACACACATTACACTCTTACAACAATTGAAAAAAAAATTCAACACCACCATGGTATGTAGGTTAATAAGTAAGCTAATATATATCATTAATGACAATATTAACTTGATTAAATCATAAGACAAAGGAATTACTAACAAAAACTATAAGAATAAACAAAGATTTAAATGTCGGAAGCTATTAAAGAGAAGGATCCTATTCAATCTTAGAGACAAGAGAACGTGGCTAATTTATTATACCGTTTCTTCGATTTATTCATTTGTGTAAGATTTTTTTTCTAATTACGTTTCATCTCCTCGTAAAAAAATTAGTTCTGTAACATTATAACATATTAGGTATGTGTTCCAATAAGCTTATAATGGATCGGAAGCAACGATAAACAGCTTAACTAATAGATTAAAAAAAATCGATTGGATGCTTCTTGAAATCTCGATAAATCTGTCGAAAACAAGGGATAGAGAATATTTTCTCTCAAAAGCAAAAACTCTTTATTAAAAATCAACAACTGCATAATACATTTACATTAAGCCTAAGAGGTTATTTATAAGAAAACCTAAAAACCCTAAAAACCTTAAAAGATAAATATAATTAAAATACAAATAAATGATAATTATCTAGATATGCAAATAAATAATAAAGATATCCAAATATTTGATTGCATCACCTTATATATGTGAAAGGAATGGCTGTCGGCACAGAGAAACACATTTAACTCACTCTCGATTCATAAAGCTCATAGACAAAAATGTTCGAAATCGGCTAAGCCCAATTTGTACCACGGGAGACCATTCATATGACGAAAGCCTCATTTTGTGGTTCGCCACACGACCTACACAGTGAAGCATTGATAATCATTGGAAGCTCAGCATTTAAACATCTTTCTATCTCAAGTTTGTAAAACCTATCTCTGTTCTCAAACAAAAACGAAACATTCATTGTAAAAACGGTTTTTTGTTTAAATAAATCATTCAATTAAATAAAAAACATTGTATCCAAATTTTAATTTCGATGGTTATGGACAAAGAAGAAGTCGGTGTGTTGGTTTTGTCGGCAAAAGATAAATCCTTTCAAACATCATATCATCCGTACGTGTACAAAGAGTTACAAAACGCTAACAGAGTTAGTCTAATTTTGTTTGTATGATCAAGCTGCCATTTCTTCAACAGGAGGAGCATTGTTATCGATCTTCTTGATGACCAACTTGTTGTTTGGCTGGTCAACGTCGAGAAGAATAGTGTCTTCCTCTGCAAAATCTCCCTTCAAAACTTCGACGGCGATCTTATTCTCCACCATCTGTTGAATCACTCTCTTCACCGGTCTTGCTCCATAGTTGGGATCAAACCCGAGCTGAGAAAGGAGATCCACTGCTTCTCTTGTGTAGTGAAGTTTTATTTTCTTCTGTTCCAACCTATTCTTCACTCGTTCCATCTGCACCAAATGGTAACAATACATTTATACCCAACACAAACCGAACTCGGGTGCAAAGAATTTTATTATTGTTTACCTGCAACTCAACGATCTTAAAGATTTCTCTTGAATCCAGCGGCTGGAAAACTATGTATTCGTCTATTCTGTTCATGAACTCTGGCCTGAAAGTTTGTCTTGCTAATTCCACAACTTGTCGCTTCATCAGCTCATAAACTGCTTCTTTGCTATCTTCATTGTTGCTGAGGGTCTCGAGTATGTGATGAGATCCTATATTAGACGTCATAATCACAACACAGTTTGTGAAACTTACTGTCCTCCCTTGAGAATCAGTTATTCTTCCATCGTCAAGTAGCTGTAGCAGGATATTGAAGACATCAGGATGGGCTTTCTCGATCTCATCAAACAGAACCACTGAATAGGGTCTCCTACGAACAACTTCGGTTAACTGCCCACCTTCTTCATAACCGACATAGCCAGGAGGCGCACCAACGAGCCGTGAGACCGCAAATTTTTCCATGTACTCACTCATATCTATCCTCACTATTGCGTTTTCAGTGTTGAAAAGGTATCCGGCTAGAGCCTTGGCAAGCTCGGTTTTACCAACACCTGTTGGACCCATGAACATAAAACTGGCTATTGGGCGGTTTGGATCAGAAAGACCAGCCCTTGAACGACGGATAGCATCTGCTACTGATTTTACTGCCATGTCTTGACCAACAACTCTCTTGTGGAGCACTTGTTCCAACATGACCAGCTTTTCTCTCTCTGATTGCTGAAGATTCGATAGTGGAATACCGGTCCACTTGCTTACTATCTCTGTAATGTCAAGATCGGTTACCTCTTCTCGGAGTAGTGACTGTCCCGTCTCTCGGAATTTAGTGAGATTCTTCTCAGCTTCTTCTAATTGGCGTTGGAGGGACATAAGTGTTCCATACTTAAGCTCAGCAGCACGTTCTAGCTCATATTCACGTTCAGCAGATTCAATTTCCAGGTTCACTCGATCAATCTGTAACACATAGAAATTTTTTAGGATGACATTAAGGTTGATATACTCACAGCAGAAGCAACCAGCACAAGTACTACAACCACTAATTAATACAAAACAAGAATGATCTTTTTCTAAGTTGTTAAGCCGAAACAGCATACATGTGTTCTTAGATTTTAAAAATGAACTGAACCTAAAAACCCGCAGCTAGGGAAAAGATTTTACCTCTTCTTTAAATGAACGTATTTTAGTCATGAGAGACTTTTCTTCCTCCCATTGCTCACTGAATTCTTTCTGTTTTTCTTTGAGCGTGGTCAAATCATTCTCAATCTTCTGTAGCCGTTCTTTAGAAGCTTTATCAGTATCGTTTTTCAAAGAAAGCTTCTCCATCTCCAGTTTGATCACAGCTCTGTCTATTTCATCGAGTTCAGTTGGTTTAGAGGTGATCTCCATCTTCAGCTTTGCAGCAGCTTCGTCAACAAGATCAATAGCTGAAACAAAGAACTTTCATCTTAGAAAACAATACTATTCTCGAGCTTTTTTTCTGGCCAACAAACACTTTCCCAAGAAAAAACTACTAAAGGATCACGCGAAGGTGCAAGTTTATACCTTTGTCTGGTAGAAAGCGTTCAGTGATGTAGCGGTCTGCCAAAACTGCTGCTGAAACAAGGGAACCATCTGATATCTTAACACCATGGTGTAACTCGTACCGCTCTCTTAACCCACGAAGAATCGAGATAGTATCTTCAACAGATGGCTGACCACAGAACACTTGCTGAAACCTACGTTCCAAAGCTGGATCTTTCTCTACGTATTTGCGGTATTCGGTCAGTGTAGTTGCACCAATGCATCGCAGTTCACCTCGTCCAAGCATTGGTTTCAAGAGGTTGCTCGCATCCATTGCTCCACCAGTAGCTCCTACACAAGGGAAACAATATTACCCATTCATTAGTTTTATCCTATCAGCAACAGAGCTTGCTTTGTAGATCCAACTCTTTCCACATTTCTAGTTTTAAGCAATCAATTTTCGTCTCTAGTTTTAGCCCTCAATTGGCGATGCAATGTTCTTCTGATGAGAAGTAAAAGCATTTAAATAGAGACCCACCCATCAAAATCATTCATACAAAATGGATAACCATCGTTTACTTGGGCAGTGCAACATATGCATACATGTACAAAAAATCATCAATGTTTCTAGCATGTGGGTGAAAAATGAAAACGCACCAGCACCAACAACAGTGTGGATTTCATCAATGAACAAGATTGTCTGCCCATTGGAAGCAGTTACTTCCTTCAGTACTGCTTTCAACCGTTCCTCAAAATCCCCTCGAAATTTGGCACCAGCAAGCAGTGAACCCATGTCGAGAGATATCAACTACATTATAAAGCAACCAAGACAAGCATGTTAAATCTTCCTCTGGCCTTTTTAGAAGAAAAGGTAAACCAAATAACAGACTAAAGCAAAAAGAAAACAGGAGCAACCTTCCGATTCAAGAGAGGTTCAGGGACATCCCCTCGTACAATTCGCTGAGCCAACCTGAAAAGGTTAAAATATCTCAGTAAATTTGTCTGACGAGAGACGAATCATAACTTTCAGAGATATAATTGCAAGCCTTACCCCTCTGCAATTGCAGTTTTCCCTACACCAGGTTCACCGATGATAACAGGATTGTTTTTTGTCCTCCTGCATAAAATCTGGATGCAACGCCGAATTTCATCATCCCTTCCAATGACAGGATCGAGTTTTCCTCGTCTGGCCATCTCAGTTAAATCATTTCCATACTTTTCAAGTGCATCATATTTTCCTTCAGGATCTACATGTGGAGCATCAGGTGAAGACAATATGCGAAGTTCATTAAAACAGACATAAAAAGATGCAGGGTAACAGAACATTTAACAAGATGTCCACACTATCTTATATTTTGTTCGCTTGAGTACCAACACACGTCTTACATCTACTTACAATGTTCACCAATACAATGTGGAACAGAAGAATACTTACTTTGATCAGTAACTCGTTGACTACCGCGAACAGCTTTAATAACTTCCTTCAGGGCTTCCTCAGTAAGTTTCAGGTTCTTGAAAAATTCTTGTCCAAACCTTTTGTCTGAATAAAAGGCCAACAGAAGGTGTTCGACCGACACGTAATCATCTTGAAACTCTTTCTTATACCTCTCTGCGTTTTGTAATATAGTACTAAGAGATGGCCCTAGTATCTGCCCACTGGTATCACCAGTAACCTGCCGGTCACAACAAGAAATCAAGTTGAATCAAACATCCTAGTGAGAAATAAGTGGAAAGCAGGAAAATCAAGCAACACCTTCGGTTGTGTAGATATGAAGACGTCCGTAGCCTGCAGAACAGAGCTATTGTCTATTCCAGCCTTTGCAAATATTCTCCTGGCAAGACCATCTTTCTGCTCCAGAAGAGCTTTCATCAAATGTTCGGATTCGACAATTTGTTGTTTCGAAACACGAGCTGCATCATAGGCATTCAGAATCCCTTCCCAAGCCATCTCCGTATATGAATTTTGATTAGTCTACAGAAAGAAAGAAAAGGGAAAAATTAACACTCTTTCTCACTGCCAAAGCACAATCGAATACACATGAACGGAAGATAATGCAATGAGATTATAAGAATCAAGAGGAAAGATTCAAACTTTCTCCTGAAAAACCACATGATATGAGAAAATCAACAAAATACCTTGCCAAAAGTACAATCAAATACACATCATATGAGAGAAAATAACACTCTTTCTCACTGCCAAAGCACAATCGAATACACATGATCGGAGGATAATGCAATGAGATTATAAGAATCAAGAGGAAAGATTCCAACTTTCTCCTGAAAATTAACCACATCATATGAGAAAACCAACAAATTATCACCAAAAGGCAAACCTTGCCAAAAGCACAATCGAATACACATGAACAGAAGATAATGCAATGAGATTATAAGAATCAAGAGGAAAGATTTCAACTTTCTCCTGAATTTAACCACATGATATGAGAAAATCAACAAATTATAACCAAAAGGCAAACCTTGCCAAAAGCACAATCGAATACACATGATCGGAAGATAATGCAATGAGATTATAAGAATCCAGAGGAAAGATTCCAATTATCACCAAAAGGCAAACCTTGCCAAAAGAGAAATCCATGAAAATCTAGTTGATGACCAGTCTAAACGATAAAGTTGAACACTTGCAAAGATCAAAATCGACCCAATAAACAGTAAAAGAAACTGAAAATCCAGAGCACGAACTTGAGCTGCGGAAGCCGAGAAGCTGCGGGGAGAAGGGAATCGGAAAAACAAAGGTAACACTTGGCCACGAGAAGTGGCCTGCGTGACCGAAGAGAAGCCGTTTCCCGAAACTCCGATGAAGGAATTTGGCCGGAACAGAGAGGAAGCGGGCGAAGAAGACGAGCTGAAGTGAGCAGAGGCAGAGATAGCGCGAGAACGGAGGAGGAGAGAGGGTCTCGAGAAAGCATATTGCGTCTTGATGGCTGCCGAAACAGACTTGGATAATCTCCTGGACGCCATGTGAGCTTTGAGTTTGAAGAAGAGGCAAAGAAAATGTGTAGGATTTTGGTTAAAGGGTTTTGAAAGAGGAGGAAGACGACGGAGATTTTACCAGAAGCAGTGTGTAGGATTTAAGATGCTTGGAGAAGAGGCAAAGAAGTGTGTAGAAGAATTACATTTCCATCGCGAAGCTTCCATTCAAAGAATTTTTAGAACACAACTGGTTTCCTCAGGCTAACCTAAACCGGTTTTCGGTCATGATATAATTTGAATCTTTCGAATTCGCTTTGGTTTAAACTAAACCAAGTGGGTTTTAATATTTATTTGTGTTTTTTTTTTTAAAGAAAGCCATCGGCCAAGGTCCATAGTCTCCTTTGTCTGGGGCAAGCTTTTTCTAATCCTGTATGATTATTTTTATAAAAACAAATTTGTGCTATGATGTAAAATAGATATACGGTTAAGAGTTGATAAATTAAAATGGAAAAAAAAGGTGTATTATTCTTGGTATGTAAAAAATTGGTGTATTATATTGGTAATAGAAATTTAGTTGATGTATTATTATGGAATTTTCCCTAAGAAGTATTATATATTAAATCTTAAGAAGAGTATATAATTTATAAAGAAAAGATAACAACAACTAAATTAGAGTGCACTTTTTTTTTTTACTAATCTAGCATACCGTAAAATTAAAAAAATAAGAAGAAACATTTAAAATTATCGATATCGTGATAGTTTAAGATCGTTGATAATTTTATGTTGTAGCTGGATTATTTTTATGTTGCAATCTTAAAAATCTAGTACATTTGTGTAAAAAGCTCTTTTTCTTAGTCTTTGTTTTGTTTTTTATTAAAAATTTTACTCTCTTTCTGCTAATCTTATTATAAAAAACTAAATATTTCAAAGTTGTTAATTCACCTGATCGCGACACTTGTCAAGTCAAAGTTGGAAAAAATTTAAATCGATTAATAAACAAAACTTAAAAATTTTGATTCATAATCTTAAAAGATAAAGTTACTATAAAATAAAATTTAAAAGGTTAAAAAAATAAATTTATCCTAAAAGGCAAAATTAATGTAACAAGGAAAAATATTTTTTAGTTTTTTCATTTAGATTCATGAAATTAATCATTAAAGGAAAATAATTATAATTTCTCACCTCTATATAAACCACAATTTTGTAATATATCAATTACACACCAAAAAAATAAAAGTCCAATAATCGTATTCAAAGCTATTTACTGCATCTCTTCACCAATTTTTTTTTCAAGGTATATATTTATTTCATAGTAAACTTTGTTTCTAAATTTATCTATTATATATTTTCACTGGAGATCTAATTTTTTTTCCATTTTTTCGTCTTTAATTCTAATTTTTTTTTTCACGGATTATAAAATATTAAATTACAAACCCGCATATATGCGGATACTTATCTAGTTTTAATAAAATTCAGATAAAAAAAATCAATATCTTGACAATTTATTCAACCATCAATTGATTCCAAAATTAAATGTTTACATATAACAACTAATTAAAAAGTAGAGAACTTGAAAACTTTTGCCAATAAAAATTTGAAAACAAAATCATTGCGTTGTGCGGATCCAAAACTTAATGCACTATTAAGAGTTTTATTATTGGTTTGATTTGTAAAAGATGTGGTTTGGAGGAGAATGTAGACCACATTCTGTTGTATTGCCCATTTGCGAATAAAATATAGGAATTAGCTTCTCTATGGTGTCGTATGCCTATTCAAGTAACTCTGATCCTAGAATTTCTAAAAGAAGCAACAAAGCTTGTTAACCTTCTTCCCACATGTCCGGTTTTAAAATTCTCTCTATTTTTGGATCTGTTAGAATCTCTCGACCGTGAAAAACCAACTAATGTTCATTAACCAAAGTTTCAGAAGAATATACCATTTTGAAGGTAATTGTCGATGCTCGAGCTTGGCAGGAGGTGCAATCCGACGCAAATTCAATCAGCCCTATTAGAACAACAATTACGGATACTTTGTCTTGTCGACGCAGTTTGGAACTCGAATTCGATGGACTATAGTATAGGGTAGATTTTCCATTCTCACACGGATGAGTTTTGAATAATTTTACAAATTTGAGAAGGATTGTTCCTTTAGCTTTATCAACAAAAGCCTAAACTATTCGGTTTTAGCGCAGGCAAAAGAGACATTTTATGTGCGATATGATTCCTAGATGTTAGTAAACTTACTTACCAAAGGAGAATATCACAACGAGCTATTGAGATTACTCTTTGATATTCGAGATCCTGCATCATCTTCTTTTTGTTTGTTTTTCATTTGAATTTATTCCACGTTTTGCCAATGCTAAGATAAATTCACTAGCAAAAGCAGCTCTTTTGGTTCTACGAACAAATGTTCAAGTTTGAATGAAATGTTAGCTTTTTGAATAAAATAAAAAACCCTACCATTACATCTCTAAGTCGTTTACATATATCATCTAAATTTCTAGATAATCATGTCTACAACAATATCATACTTTCACTATTGAAGTATCATACCCGGTTTACCTCTGGTTTATATTGGTTCAATTGTTTGTTGGGAACCGGTTAAGTTAATCAACAACGTGTATATAGCTAAGTTAATCAACAACGTGTATATAGCTTTGTACAGATTGTAAATTCATTTTTCTTAAGCTCAATAAACGATATTTTTCAAACTTCTCTTTCGCTTCGATTCTCTCTCGTTCGTAATATGATATCAAAGCCAATGCATTTGATTCACATAATTTCGTCATTGATTGAGCTTCTTTCTTCTTTCACACCACTAAATTTCTCTCAAATCTTCGATGGTGACTCTCTGAAGAACTTCTCGCAAATCGACTCATTTTGCTGCTTCGTCAGGTTTGACTCCGGTTCCAGCTCGAAGATCGACTCGATCCACCACTGATGCATCAGATCCTCCTCCGATTTTTCCTCCGGATGTTACAACTCGTACTTCTAGAGCTTCACGAGCTCTTGCAGTTGCAGATTCTCTGGATCCAACTCAGTCTCCTTTCTTCATGCATAGCTCGGATCATCCATGTTTAATCATCATCTATCTTCGTCTAGATGGAACAAATTATGATGACTGGAATGATGCGATGCGCATAGCCTTAGATGCTAAGAATAAAACTGAATTTATAGATGGAACATTGCCTCGTCCTCTTGAAACGGATTTCAATTTTCGTCTATGGTCTAGATGTAATAGCATGGTCAAATCATGGCTATTAAACTCAATATCTCCTCAGATATATCATAGTGTCTTGTGTATGAATGATCCTACTGATATATGGCGTGATCTTCATGGTCGATTTCATTTGACCAATCTTCCACGCACTTTCAACTTAACTCAAGAGATACAAGATCTTTGTTAGGGTTCTATGACTCTTTCTCATTACTATACGCATTTGAAGACTCTATGGGATAAGTTAGAGGATACAGAGGAACCAGATGATCCTTGCACATGTGGTAAGGCTGCTCGTCTACAATTGAAGGCAAAGAGAGCCAAGATTGTGAAGTTTTTTGCTGGACTTAATGAGTCTTATGCAATCATCATAAGTCAAATCATTGCAAAGAAAGCTCTTCCATCTCTTGCTGAAGTATACAATATGTTGAATCAAGATGATAGTCAAAAAGGATTTTCTAATGTGTTTACTCCTCCAACTGCTTTTCAAGTTTTTGAGAATAACACCTCTGAGACGGTTCCTGCAACAACTTGCTATGTTCAGTGAGGACCTAATAAATGTCGTCCTATTTGTTCTCATTGCAATATAGTTGGTCATATTGCTGAGAGGTGCTACAGAAAACATGGTTTTCCTCATGTTTTTACTCCAAAAGGCAAACAACAACCTGAGAAGCTTCAGAAATCTCAACCTGTAGCTGCTCAAGTTGCTCAATATGTCCCTGATGCTAAACCTGTTGGAATGAAACAATTGGTTGGTAATCTTACGAAAGATCAGATCCATAATTTTATTGCCTACTTCAGCTCTCATCTACAAAATCAAACCATCAACAACTCTAATGAAGCGAATACTTCAAACTGTTCTAATGTTGTTTTTGGTATTGACTTCTTTCCCTCAACATATTGTTTAATTAGAATCTTGATTGCTTCATAACATACTCTGTCAAGCCAGACATAGGTCATTGATTCAGGAGCCACCCATCATGTGGCTCATGATAGATCCTTGTTAATATCTCTTGATACTTTTGTTGTGAGTTCAGTTAATCTCCCCAGTGGTTCTACTATACAGATTGAAGGAGTGGGAAATATTCAGCTCAACAAATACATTGTTCTCAAACAAGTCTTGTTTATCCCTGAATTCATACTGAATCTTATCAGTATCAGTTCTTTGACTTCAGATCTTGGTTCAAGAGTTATCTTTGACCATTCTTCTTTTGAAATTCAAGATCTTATTAAGGGGTCAACGATTGGTCAAGGTAGGAGAGTTGCTAATTTGTACATGTTGGACACTAGTGTTTCTGTAGCTTCAGTGAACTCAGTAATTGACATTGGTGTTTGACACAAACGGCTTGGTCATTCAGCTCTTTCTCGGTTGGACGTTATTTCAGAGACTTTAGGCATCTCAAAGCATAAGAATATAAAGGTTCTGCATATTGTCATGTGTGTCATTTGGCAAAGCAGAAGAAGTTATCTATCCCTTCTCTAAATAACATTTGTTATTCAAACTTTGAGTTATTACATATTGATATTTGGGGGCCTTTTTCTATTTAGACATTGGATGGATTCAAATATTTTCTAACCATAGTTGATGATCATTCAAGAGCAACTTGGATTTATTTGATGAAAACAAAGAATAATTGGTCAAGGTAGGAAAGTTGCTAATCTGTACGTGTTGGACACTAGTGTTTCTATAGCTTCAGTGAACTCAGTAATTGACATTGGTGTTTGGCACAAACGGCTTGGTTATCCATCTCTTTCTCGGTTGGACGTTATTTCAGAGACTTTGGGCATCTCAAAGCATAATAATATAAAGGTTCTGCATATTGTCATGTGTGTCATTTGGCAAAGCAGAAGAAGTTATCTATCCCTTCTCTAAATAACATTTGTTATTCAAACTTTGAGTTATTACATATTGATATTTGGGGGCCTTTTTCTATTTAGACATTGGATGGATTCATATATTTTCTAACCATAATTGATGATCATTCAAGAGCAACTTGGGTTTATTTGATGAAAACAAAGAATGAAGTTCTCACTGTCTTCCCAGCTATCATCAGAATGGTTGAACATCAATACAATGTCAAAGTCAAGCCAGTGAGATCCGATCATGCACCAGAATTGAGATTTACAGATTTATATCAAGAAAGAGAAATAATTGCATTCCACTCATGTACGGAAACACCATAGCAGAACTCTGTTGTTGAGAGGAAGCAACAACATTTCCTTAATGTTGCTAGTGCCCTCATGTTTCAGTCTCACTTACCTCTGCATCATTGGGGAGATTGTATATTGACATCAGTTTTCCTCATCAACATGATTCATTCTCAACTGCTTTCAAACAAGACTCCTTATGAAATTTTGACAAGTAAGGCTCCAGATTATAGTCATATTAGAACATTTGGCTGTCTATGTTATGGATCTACTTCTCCAAAGCAGAGAAATAAATTTCAAGCTTGGTCTAAAGCTTGTCTTGTGATACCCGAATGGCTATAAGGGATACAAATTGTTGGATTTGGAGAGTAACAACATCTTAATCTCTCGAAATATTGTGTTTCACGAAGATATCTTTCCTTTGGTTCAACATCATAATTCAGAGGTAACTTTCAATATCTTTGGCTCACGAGATTACTTACCTTCAGTTTCCCCTACACCATCACCAAATCCCATTACTCATTCTTCTACTTCCTCTGTTCCACCATCCGTTTCTTCCCCTAGACAAAGAAAACAACATGCACATCTACATAATTATCATTAATTGTTATTCTTTGCAATCTGACATTCCATATCCTATATCTTCTTATCTTTCCTATTCTAAAATATCACCAACTCACCTTTCCTATATAAACAACATAACTAAAATTCCTGTCCCATAATCCTATTCTGAGGTTAATGAATCTTGTGAGTTCTGTCAAGCTATGTATGTTGAGTTTAGTGCGATGGAGTTGAATAAGACATTGGATGTTATATCTTTATCTAAAAAGGAGAAAGCAGTGGGTTGCAGATGGGTTTACACAGTGAAGTATAACGCCGATGGTAGCCTTGAAAGACATAAGGCTCGTTTGGTTGCTAAAAGTTATACTCAGAAAGAAGGCTTGGATTATAATGATACTTTTTCTCATGTTGCTAAGATGGCTATAGTGAAGTTATTGCTGAAAGTTTCTACTTCTAAAGAATGGTCTCTGACTCAATTAGATATCTCAAATGCTTTCCTCAATGGAGACTTTGAAGAAGAAATTTCCATGACTTTTCCTCTAGGTTATGCTGAAAGACAAGGGGGCATCATTGCCACCTAATGCTGTTTGTAGACTTGAAAAGTCTATCTATGGTCTCAAACAAACATCTAGGCAGTGGTTTTTGAAGTTCAAAGATGTTTTGTTGCAGCTGGGTTTTGTCAAGGCTTATGGAAATCATACTTTGTTTGTGAAGAATTCTGATAGTGATTATTTGGCAGTTCTAGTATAAGTTGATGATATCATCATTGCTAGCACAAGTGATCAAGGGGCAGCTCAACTGACTAAAGCTCTTCAGAAAAGTTTCAAGCTCAGAGATCTTGGCCCGCTGAAATTTTTTTTGGGATTACAAGTATCTCGTACTAAAGAAGGTATTTCTCTTTGTCAAAGGAAATATGCTCTTGAACTTCTCACTTCCAATGGTTTTTTGGGATGTAAGCCGCCTACTGCATGTGCCTATGGAACCTAACTTGAAGTTGTCTAAGGCTGATGGTGATCTCATTCCCAATCCAGAAATGTATTGCAGTCTTGTTGGCCGGCTGATGTATCTAACCATCACTAGATCTGATCGTACTTTTGTCGTCAACAAGTTGTGTCAATTCTCATCAGCACCTCGTACTAGCTAGTCCTCTCAAAGTTGTACATAAAGTTCTGCAATTCATCAAAGGAACAATTGGTCAGGGTTTAACCTATTCAGCTAACTTTGATTTAACTCTCAAAGGCTTTGCAGATTCAGATTGGGTTGCGTGTCCTGATAGCAGACGATCAACAACTGGTTTCTGTATATTTCTTGGAAGTCTAAGAAACAATCTACAATTTCCAGATCTTCTGCAGAAGCATAATATCGAGCTCTTGCTCTAGCTTCTAGTTTCTTGTGAGTTGGTTTGGTTGAACATTTTATTGCAAGATTTAAGAGTTCAACCTACTACAACTCATGTTCTTTACTCATATAGTACTGCATCTCTCCACATTGCCAACAATCCCGTGTTCCATGAAAAAACAAAACATATCGAGATTGATTGCCATACAATTAGTGAGAAGTTGGATCAATGTTTATTAAAGATGCTTGATATCCGGACTGAGAATCAGTTGGCTGACATCTTGACTAAGCCTCTGTTTCCAAATCAGTTTCAGTATCTCAAGTCCAAGATGAGTCTACTTAACATATTCTCATCTTGAGGAGGCATATTGAAGTATCAGACCCAATTTACCTCTTGTTTATATTGGTTCAATTGTTTGTTGGGAACCGGTTAAGTTAATCAACTTGTATAGCGTGTATATAAGTTTGTACAGATTGTAAATTCATTTTTCTTAAGTTCAATAAACGATATTTTTCAAACTTCTTCTCTTTCACTTCGATTCTCTCTCGTTGAATATTAATTTTTGTCATAGCAAATATCTAATACTAATAATTAATAACGTAAATATCTCATACGTTCACGCTTTCCGATATAACAATTAGTTTCTTCTCGAGGCACATGTCATTCAACCCAGTTCCGACGTCATGAATATCTTTGAGGTTAGTTTATTAGTTTCATTAGCAATTAGTTTCATTATGTTTTTCCATCTATTCCTGTTTATTTTCTTTGGTGTTTTGTATTGTGTTTTTTTTTTGTCTTCAGAGTTTAGCTAATTTAGCCAGAATTTATGGGTTTTGTTTTTCGCATTTCTAGGTTAATTTAGCCTGAATATGTGGATTTTGTTATATATGTCAAAATAAAATAAAATATAGAAGTTTATTAAACCTAAGTGAAACCGTAAGCTAAATGGAGAACAGGCATTACTTGTAAGAAGAATTCGTCGTGTCTGATCTTCGGGTTTCGGAGATTACTTCTCCGAGAAACAGATCCCAACAAAATTCAAGGTCCGTCTCCTTCTCTCACACTCTTTATCTGCTTCACTTAGCTCAAATCTTCGACAACGCAAACGTAAATTTCTTGCGACTCTTCCCAATTTTTTCTTCCCCTATGAATTAAGCTACTGTTTTCTTCCTTTCAATTTCTCTTTTTTTTTTGGGTACAATTTGAGTTTGAAAATGTCGGAAAACTTTTGATCTTCTCATGAATTTTCAAGAATGGGTTGTTACTTCGAGTTCGGATACTTACATTTGGAAACTCAATTGATTTTTTTTTTTTTGTGTGGCTAGGGTTTGTTTGTTGTTGTTGTTTCTCTGCCTCTCTCTCTCTCTCTCTCTCTCTCTCTCTCTCTCTCTCTCTTAAGCTTCTTCGATCATCCGCTTGTGGTTTGTGTCGATCTCAAACTCGATCTAAGTAAAGAGATTCTTAAATCTAGTTGCTCCTCTTCTGTTGTACAAACTATTCCCTAGATTCATTCAAGTTATAATTGTAAAGTTTTATAGATTGGGAATCGAAACTTAATGTGATGTTTAGTTAGCAGAACTCATTGCATCCAGTAGGTAGAAGCCCTAATCCAACAGTTTGTATATACTCTCCAAAAACCAGCACTTACCCGATTGTGATGTATGTTCTTTATTCTCTTTTGAGCTTATTGATGGGGAAACATGTTTGTGTGCAGAAAAATGAGTAGCTTAGTGGAGAGGCTTCGTATACGATCAGACAGGAAACCAGTTTATAACCTAGATGATTCTGATGATGATGACTTTGTTCCTAAAAAGGATCGGATGCTTGAGCAAGTCGAGGCTATTGTCAGAACCGACGCGGTTCGTTGTCTCTCCTTTTAGACTGTTCAGCATTTGGATATGCTTGTTCTGTCTGTTTTATTCGTTTTTGTTGTTTCTCTGAATGCACAGAAAGAAAATGCATGCCAGGCTTGTGGGGAAGGTGCAAATCTTGTAAGCTGCAATACATGCACGTATGCTTACCACGCTAAATGCTTAGTTCCACCTCTTAAAGATGCTTCCGTGGAAAACTGGAGATGCCCTGAATGCGTAAGATTTGAATTTTGTGTTTAGGATACCATAAATTCCATTTTCTTACATGGAAGTCACTGAGATTTGTTTTTACATTTGCAGGTTAGTCCTCTTAATGAGATAGATAAGATATTGGACTGTGAATCGCGTCCTACAATAATATCTAATGAACAAGATTCCTCCGATGCGACACCAGAGCCAGTTTTTGTGAAACAGTATCTCGTGAAGTGGAAGGGATTATCATACCTTCACTGCTCTTGGTAGTTACTGCGTGTTTGTTTTGTTATCAATGTTTCTAGTGGCCTGTTTGTATGAATAATTTTTTTCCATTTCCTTTTCTTTTTTACCAATCATAGGGTGCCTGAGAAGGAATTCCTGAAGGCGTATAAGTCTAATCATCGTTTAAAAACCAGGGTGAACAACTTTCACCGTCAAAAGTTGGAATCAGTCAATAACAACGAAGATGATTTTGTTGCCATTCGTCCTGAGTGGACCACTGTTGATAGGATTCTTGCCTACAGGTTTAATTTCCTTTGTTTATTTATTTGCCAACTTTCTTTTACTTCTGTTCACCATAGTTCCATTCTTTAATAAAAGCGTATGTCTGATAGAGTTGATGCTTCATCAAAATAAATTTAGACGTTTTTGTCTAATGAATTCCTGAATCATGATTAATGACTGTTGCATCATATTCTTCTATGATATAGAGAAGAAGATGGCGAGGAGCAATATCTTGTAAAATATAAAGAACTTTCTTATGATGAATGTTATTGGGAATCAGAATCAGACATCTCAACGTTCCAGAATGAAATTCAGAGGTTCAAGGATATAAATTCTAGGACTCGCAGAGGTAAAGATGTTGACCATAAAAGAAATCCCAGGGAATTTCAACAGTGTGATCATACTCCTGAATTCCTCAAAGGTATTTGGATCACCTTAACTCATATACCTGTAGTGCTATTGTACAATGTTTCCATCTTTGGTACTGACAGATGCTATGATTTATCTGCTTTCTGCTATTGAAGGCTTGTTGCATCCGTATCAGCTTGAAGGGCTTAATTTTTTGCGGTTCTCGTGGTCAAAGCAGACACATGTTATCCTTGCTGATGAAATGGGGCTAGGTAATTCTTCAATTATCCCACCTGGGTGGTCACATAGATCTTTTCATCTATTGCGAGAAGCTTTTTTTTTTATCCATTCCTGTAATGTTGTGAGGTGTTTTCCTATTATAGGCAAAACAATTCAAAGCATTGCCCTTTTAGCTTCACTTTTTGAGGAGAACCTCATCCCGCATTTGGTGATCGCTCCTCTCTCGACTCTGCGGAACTGGGAGAGAGAGTTTGCCACATGGGCCCCACAGATGAATGTGGTATGTATGCAGTTGTACACGCACCATTTGCTCCTTTGTGGTATGTTTTTTGTCTGTTAATGAAATGGTCTTCGTGGTCATTTGACGGGTAGGTTATGTATTTTGGCACTTCGCAAGCTCGAGCCGTTATTAGAGAACACGAGTTTTACTTTCCAAAAGGTCAGAAAAAGATCAAGAAAAAGAAATCTGGACAAATCAGTAGCGAAAGCAAGCAAAAAAGAATCAAGTTTGATGTCCTTCTCACATCGTATGAGATGATCAACCTAGACACAGCAGTTCTGAAACCAATTAAGTGGGAGTGCATGGTAACTCTTGTTGCCCAATGAGACATTATTTTCTCTCAGTCGTCTCTCTTTCTCTTTCATATGTAGCTTAGTATGAATTTTCTTGGTCAGATTGTTGATGAAGGCCATCGACTGAAAAATAAGGATTCAAAGCTGTTCTCTTCGTTGACACAGTATTCAAGTAACCATCGTATTCTTCTGACAGGAACACCACTTCAGGTCTGTCATTTGTTTTTGATTCCTTGAATTTATTCTTTTCAATAGGCATTCTTAGCAATTTATATATATCCAAATGAAAGTGAGGATAGTGCTTTATGTTGGTAAGCATTAATGGTATCAATTGTTACAGAAATGCATTAATTATAGAAAAGACCACCTTAAGAGAGGAATGCTTTCTTAGGTTAAAGGCATTACTTTTGACGGTGGTGAAACTAACAATTCCCAGCGAAGAAATGTTTTAAAGAATCCATTTTAGTGACTTGGCTTCTATGCATCGTCCTTGATCTATGAAGAAGTCAATTTTATGAATTAGTTGGCTATATTTATCATTTAGAAATCCTTGTGTGCTCTGCATTTTATTTTTATTTATTCATTTTATGTAACCAAATATTATGTGACTAATGATTACGTGGTGACTTTTCAGAACAACTTGGATGAACTTTTCATGCTCATGCATTTTCTTGACGCGGGGAAGGTAGCCAAGGATAGCACAGATAAACAAGTTCATGTACTTTACAGAATTTTATGTAGCTAACATTTTATTTGATTGCGCTTTTATACTTGCAGTTTGGCAGTTTAGAGGAATTCCAGGAGGAGTTCAAAGATATTAATCAAGAGGAGCAGATTTCAAGACTCCACAAAATGTTGGCTCCACATTTGCTCAGAAGTATAAACCAAAACTTTTTGTTTATTGTTCTTATGTGTATTTGTTTCAAAAGTTCGGCCTCAAGGAATCATTGACAAAGTAACACATTTATGATGTTAACTATGGTGTGTCGTATTTTGATTGCTTTTGCAGGGGTCAAGAAAGACGTAATGAAAGACATGCCCCCTAAAAAAGAGCTCATTTTGCGTGTTGATTTAAGCAGTCAGCAAAAAGAATATTACAAAGCTATTTTTACCCGTAACTATCAAATATTGACAAAAAAAGGAGGTGCTCAAGTAAGTTTTTAAAAAAAAAATGTTTGTATACTATTTCAGTTCCATATACCTCGTAGTTGGAGTAGGAACCGGTTCTACAGTAAATTGTCTGGTGATTGTGTTGGTCTGAATCTGTTTCAGATTTCTCTTAATAACATAATGATGGAATTACGAAAAGTTTGCTGCCATCCTTATATGCTGGAAGGTGTTGAGCCAGTTATTCACGACGCACACGAAGCTTTCAAGTAACATTTCATTTCCATAAATGGACTACAAAATTTTGATCCAGATTTGCTTATAGTAACTTGTTGAAGTCTTGTCCTAACTTTTGCGTTAACGTCTTCTTAACTGCATCAAAGAAAACTTGTAGAATCTTGTGGAAAGCTGCAACTTTTAGACAAAATGATGGTCAAGCTGAAAGAACAAGGACACAGAGTTCTCATATACACACAGTTTCAGCACATGCTTGACTTACTTGAAGACTACTGTTCCTACAAGGTATCTGAACTTGTTTTCTGTACTTTCTGTTTCAGGTAGATTTTCATTCTTGTTTTCTGTAGAATACCATTTTGACATCTATAGAATGATGGATATACAATTTAGTAACTTGCACTGTCGGCAATATAACTTCTTTATCCCCTCGAAGATTACTTTTGTATTTCTTGAAATGCCATTATCATTACCATAGCTAACGCTGACTTGCTGACACATGCACTGGACACTACTTGTTTTTATTACTTTGTATCACACTTTTCTTAATAAGCAGTTGAGGAAAATCTTTCATATGATTTGTGCTGTTTGTTTTCTTGTCTTTGCCAGGAATGGAACTATGAGCGAATTGATGGAAAGGTTGGCGGAGCTGAGCGGCAAATACGCATAGATCGGTTTAATGCCAAAAACTCTAATAGATTTTGTTTTTTGCTCTCCACAAGAGCTGGTGGCTTAGGAATAAATCTTGCAACCGCCGATACAGTAATCATTTATGACAGGTTTGAATTTCAGCTTCTCATAGTGTCATCCGTCTGCTTTCCATAGTTATTGTGTCAAGCAGTTAGAGGAGTTATTTGACTTGATTGCATGAGAATTTGGAAATACAATGTTGATTTTCAAGTGAGTTGGATTCCTAGGTGATGATGAGTGATAAAAAAGCACTTGAACACGTAAGTTCTAAGACAGCAGGGAGATCAGGAATACTTTATCCTGATAAGAAAAATTTATTGGCATGCAATGTGGGTGAAGTAGTCTTCTGCATCTGCTTGGGCGACAGTCTGTTTTGGTTTTCATCTGACACATTTTCATACCTATGATTAAAATGTTTTTTCTGCCTCTGTAGTGACTGGAATCCTCATGCTGATCTCCAGGCTATGGCTAGAGCTCATCGACTTGGCCAAACAAATAAGGTTTTAACTTTTATTTCATAGTGCTGTCAACTTGCACTTTCAGTTTTTTTTTTATTGTTAATTTCACTAATTTAGTCTTATATTCGCTTCTAGGTTATGATCTACAGGCTCATAAACCGAGGCACCATTGAAGAAAGGATGATGCAGTTGACTAAAAAGAAGATGGTTCTGGAGCATCTTGTTGTCGGGAAGCTGAAAACACAGAACATTAATCAGGTATAATTTTATTGCTTGAAGATGTACCTTTTCACGTGATTTACAAATTTCTCAACAGATTGGAGTTAGAAGCTAGAAACATCAAGAAGAACACCTTTTGTTATTTGTGTGAGACTAAAAAATAGAGAAGGGGAAGGGAGTCCTTAGTTGTTTGATTGTTTGTTACTAAGTTTCTTCTTTGTTTTATTTTCCTGTCTGCATAGGAAGAGTTAGATGACATCATCAGGTATGGTTCAAAGGAGCTTTTTGCTAGTGAAGATGAAGAAGCAGGGAAGTCTGGAAAAATTCATTATGATGATGCGGCTATAGACAAGTAATATACTCTTTCCTCTAGTTTTGTTTTTGGTATCCAAGGAATTCTGTGCTTTGCTACTCCCCCCGTTCTAATGAAAGCTGTTGCGATCGATTGCATGGAAATATATCTTTATTTTTCTTCATTTTCTGTTCTGCAGGTTGCTTGATCGTGATATCGTAGATGCTGAGGAGGTCGCAGTGGATGATGAAGAGGAGAATGGATTCTTAAAGGCTTTCAAGGTTTTTTTTCCCTCCTACTTTTCTTCTTTTTCTATGAGTATTCTCTGGATCAGTGTTAACTGACTTTGATTCTCCATTGGAGTTTATATAACTGTGTTCCTATATTCCATGGCATTCAGTCCCTGGGTGGCTATCGAATCTCTTCTGATGTGCACAATCTTGTCAAATTACTACTTTACTAAGTTTGGAGAATCAATGCATTTTGAGCCAGCTCGCTCTGATGCTTATAGAAAGTGTCTATTGACTGTTTCGTTCCAGAACAAAGTGAAAGTAAACTCAATGAAAATTAGTAATGATGACTTAGGTTAATTTTTTATACTTGCGGTGATGTTGATTAAGCCAATCTCAACCTATTCATTTTCATTTGTTATATTTCTTTGAAGTCTGAATTAAATTGAATGTGTTAGTTGACTTTCTTAGCTGGAGCATAAGGCTGTGTCCTGCATTGCTGCATGGGCACATTTTGCTGTAAAATGAAGGCGAAATGTCATGGATCATGTAATAGAAAAAGCACTTGACAATATTGAATAAAAGGACAAGGTGGTTGTGGTTCTTATTATCTGCCTTCAAGTATGAAATTTTTTTTATGAGATTATTGATATTTGAAATCCCTGAACATTGCTTTGCCTTTGGGTGCGTATAGAAATGTCTGGTATCTATGTAGTGTCATTAACTCGGAAAAGGAATTCACTTGTAAGATTCTATGTTCTTCCTGTATTTTAGGTGGCAAATTTTGAGTATATAGATGAAAATGAGGCAGCAGCATTAGAGGCACAGAGAGTTGCTGCTGAAAGCAAATCTTCAGCGGGCGAGAGGGCAAGTTATTGGGAAGAGTTGTTAAAAGACAAATTTGAGGTGCAGCAGGCTGAGGAGCTTAATTCTCTTGGAAAGAGGAAAAGAAGTCGCAAGCAGGTGTGTCTCTATTGATTTCCCTTATCTAATCATAGCATCGAATTGATAACTGGATTTTCACCATTTATATCCTCTTCATTCTGGTCTACGCCATAAATTTGTTTCACGTTGTCTCATTCTTCGCTTTTGAATTCCTTAGGTATCTCAATTCGGAAAGTAATAATTTGGTTGACTGTATTTAATAAATGCTACCCTTGTCCTATCAACTGTTGCGAAAGATCTTAAATGTTGGATTGAGGCAAATGTATAAAATGAAAATAAAGTTAAAAGTTTATTGATTGATTGGAGTTAATGGAGGCCCAAGTAATTACAGTCTTTTGTTTTCGTCTGCGATAAATAATTTTTGTTTCACTCTCTATTTACTTATATATATCAACTACTTACGGGTTACATTGTTTTGGTCTGCCATATTTGTGTCATATCTTTCAGCAAGGCTGTTCTAATTCTTCTATGGGCTTTTTTCCTAGTTGGTATCTGTTGAAGAAGACGATCTTGCTGGTTTGGAAGATGTGAGCTCTGATGGAGATGAAAGTTATGAAGCAGAGTCAACGGATGGTGAAGCACCGGGACAAGGAAATCAGACGGGTAGAAGGCCATACAGAAGAAGGGGTCGGGGTATTACCACGTGCCTGAATTGCTTTAAATTGTAATGGAGCTGAAACTAGTGATATTAAGAGAGTGCGCAGTATAATAGTTTTTTTCTGTAGATAACTCGGAGCCAACTCCTTTGATGGAAGGCGAGGGGAGATCTTTCAGAGTACTGGGTTTCAACCAGAGTCAAAGGGCCATTTTTGTACAGACGTTGATGAGGTATCTTCATTCCGATGAGGCCTTTAGTCACAAGAAACTATACTGTCTAGATTTTACATTTTTGTTTACAATTTTGTCTCCCAATGCATCAATATATCCTCAGTCTTGTCCTGTACATGGTTTACATGTTTTTGTCGTCTGGCCAAAAAATTTGCAGGTATGGAGTTGGCAATTACGATTGGAAGGAGTTTGTTCCTCGCTTAAAGCAGAAGACCTATGATGAAATAAAAGAGTATTGACTCCTCTTTAATGCTCTTCTCTTCAGCTTCTTTACAGAAAATGCATCACTATAAAAAGGCGTTCTGGTTTATTTTTTGAAAAGACTAATGCTTTCTCATCAACTGATTGTTTAATGAATGCTTCTCAGTTATGGAGTACTCTTCTTGAAGCACATTGCTGAAGATATTGACGAGAATTCTCCAACCTTTTCGGGTGACTGATAATTGACCTTTGCACTGTTTGTCTAAATGTGATTCTTGCTTCTCCTGTTAACCTGTTAAATATATTACTGCAATGGTCTTTGTCTATAGATGGTGTGCCCAAGGAAGGACTTAGGATTGAAGATGTTCTAGTCAGAATTGCTGTTCTGATGCTTGTACAGGAGAAGGTGAGTCTATCGACGGTAGTCCTCTAATATGTTTCTCTCTTTTATATCTGAGAATCAATGCACAGTGTTGCTACATGGTGGAGTTTCTGTATCTATGTTTTACTGTTATTGTGGACATTTCTTAGATGATGCAAGAGAATTGTAGCACTATTTTTTGTACCTGTTGCTTCTAGGCTATAGTTTGATCTGTACCAATTTTTTAATACACTGTACCACATTATTTAGAGTAATTATATGTTCAAACCACTCTTAAGAACCCATATTTAAGAAGTTTCGGTGCATTCCTGTGGTAAAACGTCTGGTTATGTTCTGCTTCATTTTCTCTATTGCCAGTCTCTTTGTACCGAACTAGAGGAAGCTCCCTTTCCCAATCTTTCGCAGAATACTCTTTTTGTTGTGGTTTTGTTTCTTAAGCTTATTGCCCCAAAGTTTTGATACTGAGTTGCTCATGCTTGTTTGAGCTCAACTCTCAGTTTTTTTTGGTGTTTTGGCCTAACAGGTGAAATTCGTAGAAGATCATCCAGCGAAACCTGTTTTCCCCAGCCGCATTCTTGAAAGATTCCCAGGACTGCGAAGTGGAAAAATCTGGAAGGAAGAACATGACAAGATAATGATACGTGCTGTTTTAAAGTATGAATCCTTCAACAGTGTCCTCACCGAATGGTTTTATTCTCTCATCATTTTATTTACTTGCTCACATTTTCTTTTCCTTCTCTTGAAATTTAAATCTTTAGGCATGGGTACGGACGATGGCAAGCCATTGTTGATGACAAAGAGTTGGGAATCCAAGAGCTTATTTGCAAAGAATTGAATTTCCCTCATGTAAGTTTGTCTGCTGCTGAACAAGCTGGCTTGCAGGGGCAGAATGGTAGTGGAAGCTCCAATCTGGGAGCGCAGAATAACCAGAATCATGGAAGCGGTATTACGGGGAACAATAATGCTTTTGCTGATGCGGGCCAAGTAAACTCAATGTTCTACTATCGGGACATGCAGAGAAGACTAGTTGAGTTTGTGAAAAAGCGAGTTCTGCTTCTGGAGAAGGCGTTGAATTATGAATATGCAGAGGATTATTATGTATGTTGTGTCCATCTGCAGTGTGTCCGTACTTATTCACATGTCTCATGCCGTGTTGTTCAACTTTGATTGAATAATCTGGTTGCAGGGACTTGGTGGCTCATCATCCATGCCTAGTGAAGAACCAGAAGTTGAAACAAAGGTCACTGACTCAGTGGGAGCAAGCTTTATTGAGGTTGACGATGAAATGCTTGATGGACTTCCTAAGACTGATCCCATCAGTAAGTTCCATCACAAGTTTCTCTAGTTAATGAGTTGTTGGTTCTAAAGTGAGCTCTCTGACTCTCACTGCAGCTTCAGAAGAAATGATGGATGCTGCTGTTGACAACAAGCAAGAGCGTGTTGAAATAGCTCAACTTTATAACAAGGTAAGTTGCGTTTTTGTCTTTGGGGGAAGGCTAATATGTCTAGAATCAGTATCACACTAATCTCTATGGTTTTATCCAGATGTGCAATGACTTAGATGAGAACGCTCGTGAATCAGTCCAAGCATATGTAAACAACCAACCATCTAATGCCAAGCTGAGTGAGAGCTTCCGTTCACTCGAATCTATGAATGGTAACATTAGCAGAATCCTTTCGGCTCCATCTGATCAATACAAGTCACATGAAGACACCAAGCCTAACCTAAACAATGTTGAGATGACGGACTCGGTCGAAGAAACAAAACCTGTAAGAGGCAGCGTCGATCTGAATGTGTTGGAGGGAGAGGAGAACATTGCAGAAGCTAGTGGCAGTGCTGATGTGAAAATGGAAGAAGCCAAAGAAGAAGAGAAGGTCAGTGTCTTGGATTGACAACTGGTAAATAAAAATATCTCTTAAAGAGTCAAGACCAAAGCGTGTCATGAAGTATGACACGCTTTTTGATGTTATGCACTAATTCCTTTTGTAAGACTCGGATCCTAATCTCTACTTTTTGCTTATACAATATGTGGGAACATTTAGGCTAAATTTGATAGTGTTATTCAATGAACACTTCACAAAACACTTTTCAACTCACACGACTAGTCTAAAGCTCGTGGCAATGTAAGGATACGAGGCAACTCAAGCTTCTTAAGGTATGCCTTTCAATCAGCTATTCAGACATGGAGACCCACCCTCTACACCTCAAAGATTGATCAAGCACATTGATAAGAACATGAAGAATAGACGGAGACATTGGGAGACAAAAATACGATGAAAACCTCATGTTTTGGTTTGCCGTTTTGGTTTGCCACGAGAACAACTTAATTTTCTTTTAAATTTTCGTACTTTGCAAACAATTCAGAAATGGATGCACTAGTTGTAAAAACGATTTTTTATTTTTGGGTTTGAATAATAATAATTTTACATTCGATTAAAAAAAAAGCTCAAGCTTCTTAAAAGTGTATGGATTGGTTCGATTAAGTTCGGTTAGCAGAATTTATTTTATCAATGTAAGTGACACTTTCGGTTGGGTTTGGTTTAAGGGGAAATTTATTGAACGTTAACCGGTTCTGTTGCGGTTTGGGTTTTAAGTTGTCTTTTGGCACATGAGACGGGTCTCTCAAGAAACACATTGCTCTGCTTCTTCATTTGTGTCGAATCATTTTCAAACAGAAATCATAATTATATATCATCCCAATGACTTACACTCTATAGCACATTGAGAAGTAGCATATACACTAGATAGCACATTGACCACATATTTGCTTGTAAAAAGACAAAAACACCCTCTATTACTACATTTTCTCTTTCTCTTTCTTCTCTAACTCACACGCTTCTTCTTCTTAGTTTATCATTTTCTCTCTCTTCAAAATTTTCGCTTTAATCTTCGATCTTCATTTTCTCTTCGAATCTTCTCTTCTTCTCTTCTTCTTAGTTTCTCCAATCAAGGTTTGTTTCTCTTTT
This sequence comes from Eutrema heterophyllum, assembly GCA_002933915.1. NCBI lineage: Eukaryota > Viridiplantae > Streptophyta > Magnoliopsida > Brassicales > Brassicaceae > Eutrema > Eutrema heterophyllum. Next base: position 190,526 of record PKMM01023770.1, read on the forward strand.
CCTCTCTCTCACTCTCCCCAGCAAAGTGTGTTCTTTAATTTTGAATCGTTTTTAAGTTTTTGAAAAGATTTGAAATGAGTATTGGTACAAACCTATGTTGGATTTTGCCCAAATATGACCAAGGCAATGGTAGACAAAAAATGCCTTCAAAGTGTTCGATGAAATGTGTGAAAGAGACATGTGTGTCCATTTAGCAACGAACATATGTTCAACTTTCCGAAAGCGGCAAGCTTAAACTTACCTGGGGTTCCGGTGAGCCTCCTTCGAGGTGGACATTCAGAGATGCACAAATGGGTGGTGGATGTTCAAAGATGAACGGAAGGGTGTGGACACCTTTTATGTGGATAATGGACTTTTGATGTTGTGGTATCTCTTATATCAACTAGTGATCGATTGTTCTTTTACACTTTCATGAATTATATGCAAACCGTCCATTTTCATCTGAATATTTATTCTCCGACATGTGAACAAAAATAAGATGTTATTGAGTCATGTAGGATTAAATTCTTCTATTACCGCATTGTTGGACGCATGGACATGTCTATATCGACAAATTATTATGGACACAATATAAAAAATAAATTTATCATGGACACGACATGTGTGTCCATTTAGTATTGAACATTAGCATCAAACAAATGTTTCCGGTGTCCACAAAAAAGTGTCCACACTATGAAAAATAAGAGAAACAACCCCATTACCTACAAAAAGTGTCCACACCCATCTATCCATATATGAACATCCACTATCCATTATCCATTTTGTGGATAGTTTTCTGTGTGTCACCATATCGTGGACATGTTTTGGTGTTGATAAATAAAAAAAAAATTTCAATAATCTTAAAACACAACAATCATATCCATGATTCATGAAAATTTCAATTATGAAAACGTTGTTTGACTTGAAATAGTCATAACAGAGACTACTCTATAGTTTTGAGTTTGTTATGAGTGGCTTCTTTAGATGCATTTAAAGACATTTAACTTTCTCGAATAAGTAAAAAATAAAGCAAAACATAAAAAATAAGTAAAATATAAGGAAAAATGTGATAAAATAGAAATTATAAATCTAAAATTCTGAATATTAATAACAAAATGAACATTTTTGACTACTAACGACACCATTAAATGTAACAATACAAATAACTCCAACTAGGTGATTACCTGCACAAGGTGCAAGGTGAAAGTTAGCTTTAATTTTGTTTATTAGAATATGTGAATGTTTTGTATATAAATATAATTACAAAAACATATTATCAAATTTGAATATTTATAATATTTATATTTTTCGGTTTAATTATACAGCTCGATAAAAACTATTTTTTAACCGAATTTTTATTTTTTTAAAGTTAAGTGAGGTTTCTTACTCTTATATTTTGGATCTTTTTATAATAGGTCTACGAACCACCATACATCTTTATTTCTGATGTGGGAATTTTTAGTCACACATATTTCTTCACCATTTGAAGAATTAATGTTGTTTTAAAATAATTGAATTATAATATTTATGAAAAATATAGATTTTTTATTATATGGATGATGTTATGATTTAGTTTTTTTCTTCGAATATTAGATCAAACAAATATGAGAGAAAGAATATAATGTTAAAGAAATCATTAATATGATATACTAAATTAATGTGAATGACATAAGTTGTAAATAGTTTAGCTATTTATGTCTGTTATGATGACACATAAACATGACAATGTTGTAAATCACATGTCAATGTAAGATTTATTTTTAACAATCATTCTCAATTAATATATAAGGGATTTGAATATGCAAAAAAGGTTGTATCTATATTTATGCAATGGTTTAATGTGAATGGCACTAACGTAATTATTCTAGTAAGTTAAATTTTTTTTTATAAAAGTCTTGAGAAGCTCTATATTGATGACACCTCAACAATGTTACATTTGTAAATCACACATGAAACTAAGGTTTTTTTTATTAGTCATTCTCAATTAATATATAGGAGATTTTTTTAACTATAATGGCTAGAAGATCTTAAACAACTAATGAAAGTACCCAAAAACAGTGTTTTTCTTATCTTTGCCTAAAGAGTTTTTTTTTTTTTTTTGTAATGTAATATTATTGATCAACAAAAAAAAGAAAAATATTTATACATAGGGACATACATGAAAAGCTGAAAAAATAATTGCAAGATTAAATCAAAACAGATGAAAAACCAGAGCATGACGGGGGTAAAACATGCTCAGCGATGCTACAAAGCCGAAATACTCAGGAAATATTTAGTTGGCTACAAGAGCTATTCCATCTTGCTATAAGAGCTTTTCTTCCTTCATATGCAGCAATCTCAAGGATAAGATACGATTTATTACCCTCTTATGGATGTCGTTTCCGAGTTGTACCGGTGAATGAGGCTGTTTTTGATGTCTTCTTCCGTTCCTCTTTTTCCAAACTTCATAGATTGTTGCTTGGAAGGTACGAGCAGATAGTCATTTTTGTTGAGTCTGTTTCGGAGGAGAGACTGCACTGTAATGGACCATCCTAGATTTATTCGAGCTTGAAGCAGGCCGCTACAAAGATATGTCCAAACCGTGATTGAGTAGGGACAAGCGAAGAACAGATGTTCTCGCGTTTCGTTAGGCTCTCCACATAGTAGACAAGCTTGAATTTGTCCCCGTCGACATCGATCACCCGTTGCGAGCTTGTTTGTCATTGCTAGCCAGGTGATAAAGGCTTGTCTTGGTATAGCTTGTCCAAACAAGACAATCTTGTGCCAGTTTACCTCGTCGCGTGGGTTACGAATCTGATTCCATGTTTTTGTGGAGGAGAAAGACTCTTCAAACTTATCATGCCCGCTCTTCCAAAGATAAATATCCTCACCAGATTCCGAGTTTGGTGGAGTTGTGTCTCTGATTTTCTGTATGATTTCTTGAACCACCAAGTTTCTATTGCCCCATATATGCCATCTTCCTGAGTTACTTGCCTCTGAAACTTTAGAATGACGATGGAGGCCTAGAAGCCTTGTTCCCGCCTCGCCTACAATCTCCATAAGCGGACCTATCTTTAGCCAATTGTCAAACCAAAAAGATATAGATTTTCCATCTCGTACTTCTGGCCTAATGAAACTCGCTGCCATTGTCCTCATCTTTAGAAGTTTCTTCCAGAGCCATGAACCCTTAGTAGTCTTCTCTGATATGTCCCAGAAAGTAGAATTTCTCAGCAAGTACTGTTGAGTCCATGCTACCCACAGGAAGCCTGAATTTTCAAACAATCTCCAAATGAGTTTAAGAGTAAATACCCTAGAGGTGTCTTGTAGTTTTCTGATTCCTAGACCCCCTTCACTCTTTAGGCAGCATACATCCTCCCATGCAACTTTTGCTTTTGTTGTTTCATTAGGTGATTTCGACCAAAGGAACGCAGCACACATACTTTCGATTTTTTGCCTAAAGAGTTTTACCATTTCGGAGGTTATTTTTCAGCACAACATAAAAATAGCGAAAAACATTATAATTAAGTGATAAGAAATAGAGATTAAAAAAATATTGTCGCATCTTTATTTTATACGTTTGCTTGCCAGATGTAAGCGAGGCGCTATATTTCTTTCTGTTGTTTTAAACAACAAGATAAGAGACACCAACAAATCTTCCAAATATGATAAAAATTGAAGATGAATTTATTTAGTTGGCAGATTTGGCACGGTAACGGAACGCAGTGTCCTGAGGGGACAATTCCGATACGGAGGGTGAACATGACTACAAGTTCTCAAGCTGGGGCAGAAACCACTAGAGGACACGAGGCAACTATACAAAATCTTTTTTCTTTTTTCGTTTTTCTAAAATATTTATCTTATGTAAATTAAACCGAATCAAACCGAAAATTTATCAATTTGAAAGGTACAAAAAATTCTATACTGAATTATCCGAATCAAACTCTGATTTTTTTCAACTAAACCAAATTAACTTTGACAAAAAAAAAAACCAAATTAACCAAAACTCATTTAAAATTAATATTGTTGATTAGAAATAACACTTTTTGATATACAAAATTATATACTGTTAATTGAAATTAATTGATAATTTTTCTTTTATCATAATATTTTATTGAAATCGAAACCAAATTCAAACCTAAACTAAACCGAAATAAAATTTGATTTTTATATAAAAAAAATTCCCAAAACCAAAGTACCTGAATCGAACTATTATATTTTGAATATGCCAATTTTTATTTCATATATTAAAATTAACTTTAATATATATATATATATATATATATTTTTTTTTTGGGAATAGTAGTATGCTATCGGATTTTTGAACAATCTACCACCAAAAGTTTATGGAGGAAAAGCCACAATGTGGCACCCAAAAGTAGATCAAGTTGACGAGTTCAGCTTGGGCCAAATACAGATCGTTTCGGGTTCTTATAATAACAATGAAAATAACACCATAGAGGCATGCTGGTAGGTTAGTATCCGATCAATTTTTTATTTTTTTTTATTAACTAGTAACTATTTGTTATGTAATTTTTTAAAAAATCTATATATAACCGAAGGGTCCAATTTAGTGTAAATTTAAAGGCCCAATCGGCTTTTATTTCTTAAAATCATATTTCAGTTTCATATTTCTTCAAATCATATTTCAGTTTCAGATATATTCTAAAGCAAAACATAAGAAAAAAATAAGCAAAAAATAATAAAAAATAAGTAAAATATAAGAAACAAATATGATAAAATAAAAATTATAAATTTAAAATTTGAATATTAAAAACAAAAGAACAATTTTTAACTACTAAGATACCATAAAATGTAACAATACAAATAATTTAATTTTTTTTAATCTATAATGGCTAGGCAATCCTAAACAACCAATGAAAATACTAAAAAATCAGTATTTTTCTTATCTTTGCCTAATGAGCTTTACTATTTTAGAAGTTATTTATAGTGCAACATAAAAATGACGAAAAACATTAATTATAATTAAATATTGTGGTAAAATATAAACAGTTAAAAAATATATATTTATAACATGTCAATAAAAAAACGATAGGTCTAAGTGCCAAACACGAGGAATATCAAGATGAACATTGGAAACGAGGAAGAGGAATATCAAAATTCGTCGCCTGATGAGTAATACAAAAAATAAATTTGAAACTAACTTTTGATATTACCATTTATTTCAATGACAAAACTAAAATAAGATATCAATTATTTCGATGACAAAACTAAAAATAACGGGTTTAATGTTTTGGTATAGTATGCTGTTGGATATATGAACAGTCCACCACCAAAGATTTACGGAACAAAAGCCATGGCATCCGAAGATAGAAGAAAATGCTGGCAAGTTCAGTCTAGGCCAGATTTGGCTCGCGTCGGGTTCATACAACACCAGTGATCTCAACACCATCGAAGCTGACTGGCAGGTAAGTTTTTAATCAAAACATTTTAAAAAATTATATATTTTTAATTAGGACTCGTAACTACAAAATATAAATTTTTATTTTGAAAAAAAAATTATGTATGCAAAATAAGTAATAACTATAGATTTTGATATTTTGCTATGTAGGTTTATTCTCATTTATATTTGGATAATCAACCGAGATTTTTCATTTTCTGCACGGTATGTATATAATTTTTGTTTTCACTTAAAATTTGATCTCTTTGATTCGTAAATTAGTACTAATTACGTGTTTATATCGCAGAGAGATGCATACAAAATGACAAGATGTTATAATCTCATATGCCCAAGGTTTGTCCAACCCAGCCACAAAATCGCAATTGAAGGTGCGATTTCCCCACGTCGACATTCGGGGACGCTCAAACAGATCTAACTATACAAATGTGGAAAATTAGACAATTTTAGATTTTATTTTATTTATTTTGATTTATTATATAAATGTTTTCTGATATATAATTAAACGCAAATGTAGGATTCCAAGCTCGGACTTTGGTGGTTGGGTGTCGGCCTCAACAACGGCAGTGTTTTTGAGCCAGTCGGATATTGGCCGACAGAAATCTTCACCGTCTAACCGAGTACGCAGAAGGGGTGCAGGGGGGCGGTGAAATTACGAACCGAAACATCTCCGGCCAGCACACCACAACCCAAATGGGGTCTGGTTATTTTCCGGGCAGCGACTTTGGGAAAGCCGCATACATGCACGACTTGGAAATCACAGCAAACAAAAGCGATTTCCAGCCGCTATATGACCTCCAAGTAGTAGCAACTAACCCCGACTATTACAATATCAAGAAGGCGAGCGATACGTGTTTCTTTTATGGGGAATCTCAGCATACGAGAGCAGTTCGTTTTAGATTGGACTATGTTCTTCAATATTTCACTTTCGCCCTTTTCTTTTTCTTTTAGTTTTTTGCTTGTATCTCGGCAATGTTTGGTTTGTTACTTGCTGATGATGTTGGAATTGGATTGGTTTTCCAACATTGTGAAAACTTGATCATCTACGTTATTCTAAAAAGCAATAATTAAGGCCCACGTGTCAGATTCCAAAGTGCGTTCGTGTTACAAAAATGGTTTCGTCAAAAAATTAAGATAATAATAGATGACAAGAAAAAAAAAGAATACGTAGTAGAAACATTTATTTTTATTTCATAGCATTTATTACATTTAATCTCGAGAGATCTTTTCGCATGTATATTGTTGAGGGTTTGCTTGCCACATGTAAGTAAGGTACTATATTTTTTTTAAAATCGCTCGCAATTTTACAATAATTTGAAATTTTAATTATAATATTTTTTTTTGTTATGAACTATTTTAAGCCATAAAATATAACAAATAAATCTTATAACCAAATCAATATTTCTAGTATACTGTTTATTTTTCAGCAAGTTCTATTGCAGTTTTACTGTTAATTGGAAATGTTTTGTCTTATCTACTTTTTCTGTTTCCAACCTATAAATTAGATCGGAAAAAACCCTTTATATTTTTTATTAAAATAATCAAATATTAATTTATTATAAAATAATTTCAGTTATTTAAGACTAATGTTTTTTTTTTTTGGTAAAATGTAAAGATTATATGATCAATTTTCAGATTTTTGATAGAATTACAAGGGAAACAAGAAAAGGAAAAGACCGAAAACTACAACAAACAGAAACAACAACCAAGACAGGAAAAAGCAACCTAACAAACAACCTGAAAAAGAACCAAAGGGAGCAGCAAAGCAAAGATCAAACTGCTGGAAGGGGAAGCTTCGACGACTTAAAAACCCTTAATGTTGCCACGAGAATCGAGTTCCAGGTCCGTCCTCAAAAACCTAAAAACACAATGCCTACAGCTTCACCACGAGTTTAGAAGTTCTTCTATAAGGCTAACGAACAAGCTTCTTTTTGAAACCACTAGCGGGTAGGAAATGGAGTACCCCGCACTCAAGAACTAAGATAGCAAACTCGAAAAACCCCTCCGAAGCCAAGATCACCAAAACCCCCCGCAAAGCAAGTCCACAAAGGACTGATGCAAAGGGGACTCATCCCGAGCAAAGCAACCTTTACAACAAACCAAAGAACCCCTAGAAGACCGTCGCATGAGCCTGAAGACGAAAAAGACACAGCCGCACGCTGCTGAGACCGAACACGCACCGACGAGAGACTTCGGGCCACCCGGAAGAGAAGACGGGCGAAGAACCCCTCCACCATGGAGACACAACTCTGAGCCACACCGTCAACCACCTTCCGCCTTAGAAAACCCGCCGGAGGAACAACATTGACCGAGGAGAGCATAGCACCACCTCCCCGAGGAGAGCCACCAGATCCGGGACCTGCACCAGAAGGTACATATCTGAGATCCGCTTCCCGCCCCAAGCACCACCGTAGCAGATCTGGAGATTTTCACCAGTGAAGGTGCCGAATGCCACGCGCCACCAGAAGAAATCGGAGAGCCACCACCAACCTCGAGAAACCCTGAAAATGAAACGCCGCAAAACCCAGAACTCGGCGTCGCTAACTGCCGCCGTCAAACCTTCAACAGAAACACAAGAGTACCGACGAGACACACCTCCAGGGACGAACCATCGTCGGACAACCCTTGCCAAGCTGAAACATCCAACTCCCGCTCTCGCCGGCCAAAACAGAGAGGGAGACAGAGCTTCGACGCAATCCACATGCGGAGAAGGTGGATAACGCCGGCCATCAGAAGCGATGCACCACAATTACCGCAACCCCAGCGACGCCGTCAGGGTCGCGCCACCGTTGAGGGAGACCGTCGGAGAAGACCAATGAAAGCGAGCCAAAATGAGTCACCAGGAAAAGGAAAAAGAAGAGCAAAGGAAGGAGAGGGGTGGCGCGGCGCTGGCGCTGTGGAAGCCACCGGCCGCCTCCCTAGATCGGCGATGGAGAAGGTTGTGGCTAGGGAGAACTCCTGCGCGAGAGAGAAAGTGCTTTTTTCTTCTGCACCGATAGTTTAACACTATATAATATAGAGTGATTTACATAATAAGCCACATTTTGTGTTTTTCTTACACAATAAGCCACAATCAACTATTGGTGTACTTATTCCACTGTTCATTTTTTGTAAATCCGAAATTGTCTCGTATGGTCATGGATGCAAGGTCGTGGATGAGTCAGAAAATCAAAAATCTTAGTAAAATAATTATTACCCCACCTGATTTGTTTTCTATTTTTTTTATAATGTGAAAGACATAAAAAAATTTTTTTGGTAACAATAAATGATAATTCTATTTTCCAACATTTTAAGATCCATTTTGCTATAGTTTTTATGTGAAACAAGAAATCTAAAAAAAAAAAAAAAACAAGAAATCTAAACCTATGAAATCCAGATCGACGAGGACATGAAAACGTGGACAATTGTGTGTGGACAGAGATGAGAATCTTGTATTATTAGTATGGATGGTCATGTGTGAATAGTAATTTACTTACAAATATCAAGAACTACATCCACACATGACCATCAATAAATTATTATCCACACACGACCATCCACACTAATAATACGAGATTTCCATATGTTCACACACAATTGTCCACTTTTTCATGTTCACGTCAATCTGGATTTCATATGTTTAGATTTCTTGTTTTTTTTTATTTTAGATTTCTTGTTTCACATCAAAACTATAGCAAAATAGATTTTAAAATGTAGGAAAAATAAAATCATCATTCATTGTTACCAAATAAATTGTTTTATGTCTTTCACATTATAAAAAAAAATAGAAAACAAATCAGGTGGGGTAATAATTTTTTTTCCCAGACTCTTGACTATCCACGACCTTGCATCCATGACCATGCGGGGTAATTTCTGATTTACAAAAAAGCAAAGTGAAGCATTGGGTAGTTTGATCTTTTACTCTTACAAAAGTACACCAAAAGTTGAAAATGGCTTATTGTGTAATAAAAAAATGTAAAAGTAGCTTTATTGTGTAATTGTTTCTATAATATAACTGTGTTAATTTGTTCTCATTTAAGTCTAATGTTTAAAGTATGGAATTAGATCTTGACCGATTGGTTTGTTAATTGGGTTCAGATGGAAGAAAAGATCATCGATATAATTTGGACAAATAATGTTGGAAACATTTAGATGTAATATTATTAATGTGAAAATATCACCATGTTATATAAAATATTAGATTGAGATTCGTGTAAACACGCATTTTTAAGTTAAAAAAAAAGAATCTCACACTATCATATATTTACATAAGTATGCTTTATTTAATGATCAAATAATTTTCTTGGTTATTTTTTTGTTGTTTATGCATTTAGGTATCTTAGAGCATCATTATCGCAAGAATTCCATAAGGGGTTCTTAGTTAATATTTAACTATAAAATTTAAATTAAGAAACTTGTTAAGAAACTTTTGACTTTTTTGTTCCAATGGGAGAACCCTTTATGGGGTTCTTAAAAAAAAAAACCTCTTGAGATTCTCGTCAGACTCGTTGAAAATTAAGTCCGGTGGAGTCATAGACGACCCGATCACGACGATCTCCTCTGTTTCCGGCTCCTCCCAAGCGTTCCAGAGATGGAAGCAGAAGCAATCCAGCGCATCGATCCACCTGCTCACAACGAACTTCTCTGTTATCGCGAAATCGTGCATCATCGTCGGCTGATCGAGGCAAAATCGTGCATCATCGTCGGCTGATCGAGCTGGATCTCGATGTCCGGTGATTTCGTTCCGTCCGGCGAGAATCAGAAGAGAGAGTTGGTTTGAGAGTGATGAAGAGAAGAGAGAAGAGAGAAGAGAGAAGAGAGAAGAGAGAAGAGAGAAGAGAGAAGAGAGATGAGAGATGAGAGATGAGAGATGAGAGATGAGAGATGAATTTTTTTTTTTCTTTCCTAATTTTCTCCAACCAGCTGATGCTACCTGGACCTTAAAAAATGGTTCTTAAGGTTCCAATTTAAGAGTCTGTTCTTAGATAAATTGATACTGTACATTTAATTTAATTATAAAAAATGCTAAGAAATCATGATAAGAACCTGCGATAATCATGCTCTTATAAATCGTATCGAAGGATGTGAACGTTGGAAAAAGTGTCTTGAATACAACTGACTGATTTTATAGTCTAAATTATATTTTTGTGGGCAAGCTATATGTGAAAAAAACAACAAAACATAACTACAGCAAATTGATAGTTAAACTGAAAACTTCAACCAAATTTAATTTGATGGTTTAACATTGAAGTTCATATTTTTTTTTTGTGATCTAGATCTTTATTTTCCTAGAAACGGCTCTATTTCACATTCACAAGATGATTTACCATTAGTTTTGTTTAAAAGAGTATCTTGTAATACTCCATGTATATCTCAAAGCTATGGACTCAAATCATTAAAAGCATCGTTTATCCTCTACACATACATATAGCACTGTTCATCATCCTAGGAAATGGGAAGAGACAAAAAGTCTCACAGTACTCTTAGTACATTCAGTTTGACTTATTTTTCTTTTTGAACTTACTTCTTGGGATCTCCAGTCATGTAGGTGGGGTTCCCGTTCATGTAGGTGACCTCCTCTTAAGTCATATGCTTTAAACCCATTCATCTTGATGATTTTACAATATGATCTCGTGACACACATTTAATGAGTGGATCCTAGGTTGTCATTTGATTGGATATAATCTATCCAGATTGTCTAATGGTTTTATGTCATCTTTTTTTAAAGATATGACTAACAATTATACAAAAACTCAATTCCCGAGCTATAGTCAATTGACTATCACAATGTACACGTAATGGTCGCACTAGTTTTTTCCCACATCATGATATTTTCCACCAAATTTTGAAACCACTCAGCTTCCTTAGCTTTATCTAAAGCTATGAACTTAGGTTCCATGATCAATCTGATCAAAGTTTGGTTGGAAAATTTTCATGATGTTGTTGCACCACAATGCATAAAGACATACCCACTTGTGGACTATCAGTTTCTGGAAGCCGATAACCAATTAACATAATTGTATCATTCCAAAACTATTGGTTCTTTACCATAGTGCAACTCATAACTTTTAGTATATCGCACGATGTTCAATACTCTAGTTATAGATTTCCAGTATTTACAACATGGATTACTAGTGTAACGACTTAGTACATGGACTGAGTCCACCAAAATGAGTATTGTACAATCGGTTAAGTACTTCAGATTTCCGATCACACTTGAGTAGATCTTTAATCTCTCAAATATCATTTTATCATAATGAGCTCTAGAAGTGATTATTCCTTTGGAATATCTAGTGATCTTAATCTCTAGAATCACATCCATTCGACCCATGTATTTACATGTCAAACCTCGCACTAAGAACAATCTTAGTGTGTTCGACCATGTATTTTACATACAAACAGATCAAAATGTATTTGTGCGGAGTACTTTTGATGTATATGAACTTATCACATTCATTGATGCTAAAATTATTTGACAATGTCAAATATCTCATGCTACTGTTTCAGAACTTTTGTAAGCCCAAACAAAGACTTCACACGTCAATAGACTTTTTGTCTTTTCGGCTAAGTCATCGGTTTTCAATTTTGAAAATCCATTTACACCCTCAGACTTTAAGCCCTTGTGACATATTGATTATCTCCCAAATATGGTTTTCATAATGGAGTCGATATCACTAATGACGAAGGTTTGTCTGGTGTAGACATGGCTTTTGTGAAAATCACGGTGCATTCTCTCGGAGAAAAACCGTTAAAAAAACTTTACCAAAAGATACGAGCTCAAAGAAATATGCATTTCAGGAATCCATGGTTGTATTAACATGGATATCCGGTACGTATGATTTATGAACCAGAAACCGAGAAGCACTATTGTGTGTGCATATCCGATGAAAATACAATCCACCGTTTTAGGTCCAATTGTGACCTTTTTAGGAGGTGACACTACAACTTTTGCCAGGCTGATGTGTTGCGTTTTTGACGTTTTCTAACCCATGCTTTTTTGTCCATAATCGAGTCTTTATCGACTGTTTTAGTCTTTTAGGAGTCATTTCAGGTCTAAAAACATTTCGGGACGGAGTCCGGAGGCCTGGAACGGAAAAACGGCGAAACCGAACCAAAAAATAAAAGATGAGATCGATCGATCCACCACCTGGATCGATCGATCCACAAAGTCGACCATTTATTGGATCGGGCACTGACCAATCCAGACCGACCGATCTAAGAAAAAGATAGGATCAATCGATCCACCTCTTGGATCGATCGATCCACAAAATCGGCCATTTGCTAGACCAACCATCGATCGAGGATCGATCGAACTCAAGTTTTTGGATCGATCGATCCACCTTCTGTAAATAGTGTAAATACGTGTTTTGTACTATTTCACCTAACTTTTGTCTCCCTTTGACGCCCAAAACTCAAAAATAACTGGTCTAAGCCCAGATGTATCATATCTATCTGTCTTTCTACTACTCTCTTTGATCTTGGTGATTTGTAAGCTTGGAAAGCAAACCTTTGATTCTACATATTGGAGAAGTTTTCTTAATCTCTTTTCTATTTCTGTTTTGTTAATCATGTGTTCTTAATCATCTCTTTGTATTTGTTCTGCAATTATGAGTGAGTAGTTTCTTAGTTAGGCCAAGGGTGTTAAGGGATATCATGATTTAACGGTTTAGGATAGATTAAACGGGGGTTTATTCGGTGGATTATTCGCCTAGGGTGTTCTTAATGCTTGAATTAAATTGATCACTTAGTTCATGATCTTAGTTTATCTAGCGCACGGGAGTGTTTATTTAGATGTCGGAAATATCCTAGATGAGCAAAGCGTTCTTATCCAACGGGAGTTGATGTTAAGGCATTTTTGTGAACTTATCAAATCGAACTAGAAAAGCATGCTTAGAACCTTTGAATTCAACGGGAGTTAGTCTTCATAGTTTTAAGCATAGAGATTATTACTCCGGGAGGAGGTTAATCTATTATTAGGTTTGAGTTCTAGACGATTCTTAATGCAAACCCTTGTTTAAGATGCATTAACCGTTGTTTGTGATTTCCCGCAATGTCACCCGAGGCTTAACGCTTTCTTAATTTGAATTTACACTGTTTTAGTTGTCGTTCTTAGTTTCGAAACCATAAAACCAACAAAAATAGGTAATTCGTCTTATCTTTAATTTAATCTTGCATTCTCATAGTCGTAACGCTTGGTCCTTGTGGATTCGATCCCTACATTACTACTTCGTATTGCTGTGCACTTGCGGTAGTTACATATAAGGTTAAAACCTGAGCTCATCAAGTTTTTGGCGCCGTTGCCGGGGACCAATTGTTACCTATGAGTCTTGGACGGAAGTTCAGACTAAGAATTACTTTTTACCGTTACTAACTCGTTTGATTTTTGCTATCTCAGGTACATGACCATGACGCAGATCTGCTTGAGTTGAACAACGAAGATTTGGCAAGAGTGGAACGAGAAAACAACAGAGCTAGATTGCAAAGAAGAGAAATGGCTAACTTATCGGACAATCAAAATCTTCTTGTTGATGAAGACGATCATCACGAGTACGTTGAGGAAGGGAACCTCTTGAACCCTCCTCCTCTTGCTCATGATGGCGATGACGATCCAAACGCCAATGCAAACCAAGCAGCCGCTGCTGCTGATGTCCATAGACGAGCTGAAGCTCAGAGGCAAGCTGCTGTTGCTCAACACCAGTTGAATCAAAGACAGCCTCCACGCAGACCTATCGGGGCGGTGGGCTATTCGTCCACCGCCTATTTAGAGGCAGAACTTCGAGATCAAACCTCAGATCATTGCTCTTGTTGAGAGACATCTTTTCTATGGGAAAGCTTCGGAGAATCCCATGGATGACATTGAAATGTTCGAAGAAATTGCAGCCCTACGAGCTCAAATGGAGTCCCTGCGGACTATTTGAAATGCAAGCTCTTCTCTTTCTCTTTAGCTGATCGAGCAGTGAGATGGCTCAAATCTCTAGGGCCGGGTTCTTTGACTTCTTGGGACGCAATCCGATCAGCCTTCTTGGATCAGTTCTACACGAAATCCAAGACCGCTTCTCTTAGAATCAAGTTTACTCAGTTTCAGCAAAACAACGGTGAACCTTTCAATGAAGCATGAGAGCGGTTTAGAGAATATATAAGGGAATGCCTTCATCATGGCTACTTAGACGAGCAAGTGCTGAATATCTTCTACGATGGAGTAGATTGGGATTCCAAGAATTGTCTTAATGCAGCCAGTAATGGTAACTTCATGACGAAGACCAAGAAGGAAGCTTATGAGCTTATTGAAAATCTTTATGCGAGTTCAAGTCATCGCAATCCTGAGTATGATAGAACAAGACGAGTGAGTGGTGTTGAGACACAAAGGATGGATGAGCTTTTCGCAAAGGTTAATGGCATTGCTGCACTACTTAAGGGAAATCAAAAAGCTGTTAACTCGTGTGAAGACACTAGAGAGGAAGGACTCTACGAGGAGAGTGCTGAGCAAGAACCGGAGTACGAAGATGAGGTGAACTACGTACAGAATCAAGGGTTTTTCAACAAATGCTTCAACCAGAACTACAGAAATCATCCCAACTTTTCCTACATAAGCACCAACGTTGAAAACCCGCAAGATCATGTCTATCCGCAACAAACTGGTTTTCAGCCCAAACAACCCGTTCCAAATCAGGGCGTAAACATATTTGCTAAAGGTTTCCAAGGTCAGCAAGGGGTGCAAAATCAAGAACGGAAACCATATGCACAAGGTGGTTTTCAGCAGAAACAGTTTGTGCCAAACCAAGGCAGTTATCAGCCAAGACAGCAGTTCGGGCAAGACCGAGGACAAAATAGTTTCCAAAACCAAGGCAGTTTTCAGCAGAAACAACAATTCAGCAATCCTCAACCCAACCAAGAGTCTAAGCTTGAGGCGATGATGCAACAATTGATGGTTAATCAGCAGAAGACGGCTAATGAGATTAACGTCAAGGTAGATGGAATGTATCAGGATCTCAACAGCAAATTCGAGGCCATTCAAACTCATGTGAAGAAACTTGACACTCAAGTAACTCAAACGGCGGAAGCGATCAAAAGACCTAGTGGAGTTCTTCCTGGAAAAGGGGAACAAAACCCAAAGAATGAGTTCGTCCAAGCAATCACATTGAGGAGTGGGAAGGAGATTGAAACCGTGGTTGAGTCTAAAGAAAAAGAGAAGATTCCCGAGATCGTAGACGTGAAAGACGATGGTGTAGTTGATGAGGCAAGTTCCTCTTCCAAACCACATGAAGTCGAGGAGGCACCTGTAGCTCCACCAGCACGTGTCTACGTGCCCAAAGCTCCTTACCCTAGATGCCCGAAAAAGACACAAAGAGATCTTAAACAAGCAAAGTGTAAGACGTTAGTGAACGAACTTTCGGTGAGGCTTCCTTTTATTGATGCGGTCCAGATGGTTACCGCTTTGAAGAAGTATGTGAAAGACATGGTCACCAACAAGATTACAAGTGAAGAAGGCGTGATGATGATTACTAAAGAGTGCAGTGCTGTGTTGCAAGGTAGAATGCCCGATAAACTTGAAGATCCAAAGAGATTTGTATTATCTGTGCAAATTGGGCCTCTAACCTTTGAGCATTCTCTTAGCGATTTGGGTGCTAGCGTCAACCTCATGCCCTACTCCGTTGCTAAGAGCCTTGGTCTTACGTCATTCAAGCCAGCTAAAGTGTCATTGGTATTTGCTGATCGTTCTGTGAAGATTCCACTCGGTATTTTGGAAGACTTGCCGGTGAAGATTGGAGATGGTTACATACCAGCAGATTTTGTAGTTCTTGAGCTAGAAACAGAGCCAAAGGATCCTCTCATCTTGGGACGACCTTTCTTGGCTACAGCTGGAGCCATTATTGATGTGAAGAAGGGCAAGATCAATCTTCATTTAGGTGATCTAATAATGAAGTTCGAAGTGGATAGAATGCTGAAAAAGCCAAGCATCGATGGCCAGACATTTTGGATTGACTGCGTCTCTAAAGCCACTGAGGGAGTATCAGATGAGATACTGGTGGATGATCCCCTTGAGATTGCTTTGACACGGTCTGAGAGTGAATTTGGGTACTTGAGCGAGGACACAACGGGTTATGCAAAGATGCTTGATTCCAGCAAGATAATGGAGAAGATGGTAGCTTTTGTTGCACTTGATGGAACTGAGGAAAAATCGCCAATCGCTGAGCCTCCTGCACCTATTGATAATCCGTGGAGCGAACTGAAAGCTACAAAACTCGAGCTTAAACCACTTCCCACTATGCTAAGGTATGCATTTCTTGGTCCAAACTCCACATACCCTGTCATCATTAATGTTGAACTGAACAACGTAGAGACTGCATTACTATTGTGTGAATTGAGGAAATATCGTAGAGCACTAGGCTATTCTCTAGATGACATTACAAGAATCTCACCAGACCTTTGTATGCATAGGATACATCTAGAAGATGAGTCGATGACTTCTGTAGAACATCAGAGACGGTTAAACCTGAATCTGAAGGATGTTATAAAGAAAGAGATAATGAAACTTCTAGAGGCTGGTATCATATATGCTATATCTGATAGTACATGGGTGAGTCTGGTGCATTAGTTCCTAAGAAAAGCGGTTTGACAGTAGTTGAAAACGATAGGAATGAGTTAATCCCGACTAGAACTGTCACTAGTCATAGAATGTGCATCGATTATAGGAAATTGAATGCTGCAACTCGCAAAGATCATTTTCCTCTACCTTTTATTGGTCAAATACTTGCGAGATTGGCTAACCACCCTTACTACTGTTTTCTAGATAGTTATTCTGGTTTCTTTCAGATTCCAATTCATCCCGATGACCAGGAGAAGACCACATTCACATGTCCTTATGGCACTTATGTTTTGGGACATCGAAAAGACAAGAGAGTGCATGTTATCTATTATGCCAGCAGGACTCTTGATGACGCCCAATGAAAGTATGGCATGACAGAAAAAGAGCTCCTCGCGGTCATGTACGCATTTGAGAAATTCAGGACGTATCTGGTAGGCTCTAAGGTCACCGTTCATACTGACCATGCTGCATTAAGGTATCTACTTAGGAAGAAGGATACAAAGCCGAGTTTGTTGCGATGGATGTTGCTGTTGCAAGAATTTGATCTCGAGATTAAGGACAAAAAGGGGATAAAGAATGGAGTTGCTGATCATTTGTCCAGAATGCGCATCGACGAGGAGGTCCCCATCAATGACTACCTCCCCGGGGAGAATGTATATGCAATCGATGTTTTGCGGAATGACAACTCATTGTTCCTTTGGGCCGGTAAGCTTCCCGAAATCCCTTGGTTTGGCGAAATTGCCAATTTCCTTGCTGCATAAGTGAAGCCAGACGGTTTTGCGGGGTACAAGAAGAAGTTTTTGCAAGACATCAGACATTACTTCTGGGATGAACTGTACTTGTACAAGCATTGTTCCGATGGTATCTATAGACGTTGTGTCTCGAAGGAAGAAATCCCAGGCATTCTATTTCATTGCCACGGGTCGAACTATGTAGGAGATTTTGCTACCTTCAAGATCGTATCTAAGGTGTTGCAGGCCGGTTTCTGGTGGCCGACCATATTCCGTGACGCTCACGCTTTTGTTTCCAAGTGTGACGCCTATCAACGACAAGGGAACATCAGCAAAAGAAACGAGATGCCTCAAAATTTTATTCTCGAAGTTGAGGTGTTTGACTGTTGGGGAATCGATTTCATGGGCCATTTTCCATCTTTTTTCGGGAATAAGTATATCCTTGTTGTTGTGGACTATGTGTCCAAGTGGGTTGAAGCAATGGCGAGCCCGACTAACGACTCCAAGGTGGTCCTTAAGATGTTCAAATCTGTCATTTTCCCGAGATTTGGAGTTCCGAGAGTTGTAATAAGCGATGGAGGATCGCATTTCATCAGCAAACTATTCGAGAAGCTCTTGAAGAAGAACGGCGTTACGCATATGGTAGCCACTCCTTATCACCCTCAGACGAGCGGGCAAGTTGAAATCTCCAACTGAGAGATAAAGAGCATTCTTCAGAAGACGTTGAGCATTACACGAAAAAATTGGGCCGTGAAGCTCGAGGACGCACTATGGGCGTACATAACCGCCTACAAGACACCTCTTGGCACGACCCCATTTCATCTTGTCTATGGAAAACCGTGTCACCTTCCAGTGGAACTCAAGTACAAGGCGGCATGGGCAGTGAAATTGTTAAATTTCGAAATCAAAGCCGCATCCGAGTTGGATGAGATCCGCCACACGGTGTATGAGAACTCCAAGATCTACAAGGAACGAGCCAAAGCTTATCATGATAAGAAGATTATCCCGAGGAATTTCTCTGCCAATGATCAGGTGCTGCTCTTCAACTCTCGCTTGAGACGTTTTCCGGGAAAACTAAAATCAAGATGGTCTGGTCCTTTCACGGTTAAGGAAGTCCGTCCTTACGGAGCAGTCGTGTTACTTAACCGACAAGGAGGCGAATTCGTTGTCAATGGTCAGCGTCTTAAGCCCTATCTCGCTGACAACAGAATCACTGAGGGATACACCGTTCCTCTCGGTGATCCTCATCTTGCCTAAAACGGACCCGGAGTCAAGCTAATGACTAAAAACGAGCGCTTGGTGGGAGGCAACCCACCGGTAAGTTTATATAATTTTCTTTTTCGATTTGTTTTCACTAACCTTTCTAATTTTTAGTTTCGGGTTTGAATTTTCCGATTTCAAAAAAAAAAAAAAAAAAAAAGGGGGACATGAGATTGGATCGATCGATCCCCCTCACGGATCGACCGATCCAAGAAAGCGCTGATTTCATGGATCGACCGATCCAAACACAACTTGTCGGCCATATCGATCCACGCGGTTCAATTTTTCGGTCTAAAACCGGTTTAGTCACACTTAATTTAAACCGGATAACAGATTCCCTTTCTTCATCCCACGATAAAAAACTATCAAACCCCTTTTTCTCTCATAATTTTCGAGTCACATTTGTTCTTGAGGGGATTTTGGGTTTTCGACTTCAATTCTCCATAACTTCCTTGTTTCTCAACGGATTTGAACGATTTTTGGGTCTATCCCACTCGATTTTTCGAGCTCTTTTTGTTTCTCCTATCGCCGTCCTCGATCTGCACAGGTATGGCACTCGAATTCCCCTTCTTCAGTCCGAAAATTCTAGGTTGAAAAATGTGAAAATCAAAATCGTGTTTATAGCTTGTTCTTGGATTGATTCATACTTTATACACATGCTTTAGACCAATTTTGAGTTGGGTATTGGTTGGAAACGCCTAGTGTTTGTGTGCTTAGATTGAATTTTGGGATTGTGAGAAACTTTGAGAAATTTGTGAAAGTGGTCGAATTTGGGATTATTGGAAGTTCTAGATGGAGATTGCTGTGAGTTTGACGTTGTTGATGATAAATTTACTTGACCGCACGCTTAAATTGCAAGAATCATCACTTTGTCAAATTTCGTTCTTTGAACGTTTGCCGTATTTTGGTACAAACTTCATACATGTTTCAATTGTAGACAATGGGTCCTAAATCAAAAGCCAAACAGCTAGCAGCAAAGAAACGGAAGGAAGCAAACCAACCCCGAGTTGACACAAATGCAGCCTCTAGCTCGGAAGCGGCTCCATTAACCGCACCGCCATGGCCTCGACGTGAAGGCGTCCGGTTCTAGAGTTACTATTTAAACATGATCAAAGACATTCAACCGGACGATCTTGCCAAAAACACGCGGTATCAGCGCATGAAAGTCGGCGAAGCTTGGGATGACTTCGATTCACTGTTCTACAACAGGTTTCTTAACGTCAGGATGGAACCTACAAAGATCATCTGCCCTGCAACTCTGGATACAATGGGAATTCGCCAAGACGTGGAGACAATTATGGAGAAGATTGGGTTTGGTCATATTGCCACGAAAGAATATCCAGTCTATATTGATTTGGTGCGGCAATTTCTAGCCTCCGTCAGACTCACATTCGCCAACCCGAGGTATGAACGAGTAGATGACGCCACATTGTCATACTTCTCCAGCGGGTTGTTGTACGAGATATCGATCAAGGAATTCTGCAAGATCTACGGGTTCGACCATCGGAAGACAGGTGCTCACTTCCCCGAAGATTTTCCGAACCAGCGAGAACTTTGGAACCACATTGCTTCAGGTATTTTCCAATCCAGGGCAGCGAAGCAGGCCCTGATTCGGAACCCAGCCATTCGTGTGGTCGCGAAAATCATTAGCAACTTTCTTTTTGCTAAGATAGAGCCCGGCGCAGTGCGTTCTGACGAGTTAGTTTTACTACATTACGGGATTGGGGAGCATTTGTCAGAGTTCTTGCCTCCGCCAGAGCGTCTATGCACGGACGCAGCTACCACCACGAGACGTAGAGGAGGGATCTCCAGAGCCCAACAGCATCCCCTAGAGGATGATCCCGTGCTAGACTTCTTCCCTCAGCAGAAGTATGGGCAGACATCGCAGCCTCATGACCCGATCGAGATGCTCTTTCCGGCGTACTCTGGTGAGTTTGATTTTCCACCTCTATCTGCAGAGGCTTCTGAGGGAGAATACAGAGCATGGATGGTGGAGACACAAAAGAAGAACCACGGCATGATGCAGAAAATTTGGGGTGCATTAACAAAGATCAGATGCCCACGACCACCTCCTTGTTTCCGCGCGGAGCCGACCGCGAATGCTGACAGAGCCGAGGACGATGATCCCGTTGTTGTTGGACACGGGACCTCAGAGACCGCTGATACAGGGGAGTTATCCGATCCTGATGCGCGCGTTGTACGACGTAGGCGACGAACTGGCCAAAGTAGGAGTGTTAGCCCGGACGACCCCCCTCGCTGAGCAGCGTATTCCCTCTACCCATTGTACTATCCACTTTTGATTTTCTTTGTTTACGTACGTTTTTACCTTTCTCTCCGATTTATTCTCACACCGGGACAGTGTGAAGTAAGTCTGGGGGAGGGTACTTACTAACGATGTTTGCTTTCTTTGGATTTTGTTTTTACATTTCCTGAGTCGTTTAGTCGAGCAAAAAAAAAAACAAAAAGTGTGTTTTTCATTGTATTTACGAACCTTCTTTTGGAATTATTGTTCTAATTCTTTATCTGAGTGACCATTATTGCAGAATTATTTCCGAATCAGACTAATGAAAAATCCAGATGTTGACCGGCTAATCAGAAACACCCACGTCTCCAAAAGAATCCAGATAGCCTGAGCTAATTTCTAAGCTCTTCCTTTTACCTCATCATTGCGATCAGTGTCTTCAGAGTTTGACTCTTCATTTGTATCCGACAAGGACAACCTGTGTAAAGTATGATTTTCCTCCCCCGGTCCCAAAAATAAATTCATCTATATATATAAATAATACAAATGGCACGGGTGAACCGGGGATTCGGTGGCAAAAACCATCAATAATCGTGTCTCATGAAAGATCGCCAAGGGGAGTGAACCGGAGATTCGGTGGCTAAAACCATCAATACTCGAGTCTCATGAACCGTTAATCTAAAAAAAAAAAAAAAAAGAGAAGAAGATGAATAAAATGATTAAGTCTGGGGGAGAGGGAAAATACCGAAACGATTAAAGGATGGCTCGTTACGATATCGAAAGGGAAAGAGTCTAGAAGGCTCTTGGCATTGTTATCTTTGATGAGACCCAACGATGATGGCTTTCGGACTATTCTGTGAGACTGTGGGGCGAATCTGGGAAAGCTGCGATAACTGCGGAGAAGTACATAATGGTCTGATATGGATTTGGTGAAGCAATACGTGGATTACTAAGTTGAGGGGTCATTGCGATATTCTATAGAGAAGGTAAGTTCTTGTGTTTTCAAAACTTCCTCCTTATTCTTAGATTTTTGTTTGCTTGAAGACAAGCAAAAGACTAAGTCTGGGGGAATTGATGTGTTGCGTTATTGATGTTTTCTAACCCATGTTTTTTGTACATAATCGAGTCTTTATTGAATGTTTTAGTCTTTAGGAGTCATTTCAGGTCTAAAAGCATTTCGGGACGGAGTCCGGAGGCCTGGAACGGAAAAACGGTGAAACCAAACCAAAAAATAAAAGATGGGATCGATCGATCCACCACCTGGATCGATCGATCCACAAAGTCGTCCATTTGCTGGATCGAGCACTGACCGATCCAGACCGACCGATCTAAGAAAAAGATAGGATCGATCGATCCACCTCCTAGATCGATCGATCCACAAAATTGGCCATTTGCCAGACCGACCATCGATCGAGGATCGATCGAACTCAAGTTTTTGGATCGATCGATCCTTTTCCTGGATCGATCGATCCACCTTCTGTAAATAGTGTAAAAACGTGTTTTGTACTATTTCACCTAACTTTTGTCTCCCTTTGATGCCCAAAACTCGAAAATAACTGGTCTAAGCCCAGATGTATCATATCTATCTGTCTTTCTACTACTCTCTTTGATCTTGGTGATTTGTAAGCTTGGAAATCAAACCTTTGATTCTACATACTAGAGAAGTTTTCTTAATCTCTTTTCTATTTCTGTTTTGTTAATCATGTGTTCTTCATCATCTCTTTGTATTTGTTCTGCAATTATGAGTGAGTAGTTTCTTAGTTAGGCCAAGGGTGTTAAGGGATATCATGATTTAACGGTTTAGGATAGATTAAACGGGGGTTTTTCGGTGGATTCTTCCCCTAGGGTGTTCTAAATGCTTCACTTAGTTCATGATCTTAGGTTATCTAGCGCACGGGAGTGTTTGTTTAGATGCCAGAAATATCCTAGATGAGCAAAGCGTCCTTATCCAACGGGAGTTGATGTTAAGGCGTTTTTGTGAACTTATCAAATCGAACTAGAAAAGCATGCTTAGAACCTTTGAATTTAACGGGAGTTAGTCTTCATAGTTGTAAGCATAGGGATTATTACTCCGGGAGGAGGTTAATCTATTATTAGGTTTGAGTTCTAGACGATTCTTAATGCAAACCCCTGTTGAAGATGCATTAACCGTTGTTTGTGATTTTCCGCAATGTCACCCGATGCTTAACGCTTTCTTAATTTGAATTTACACCTTTTTAGTTGTCGTTCTTAGTTTTGAAACCATAAAACCAACAAAAATATGTCATTCGTCTTAGCTTTAATTTCATCCTGCATTCTCATAGTCGTAACGCTTGGTCCTTGTGGATTTGATCCCTACATTACTACTTCGTATTGCTGTGCACTTGCCGTAGTTACATATAGGGTTAAAACCTGAGCTTATCACAGGCACCCCCAACAAAAATAAGATGTTATTGAAAGTCATGTAGGATTAAATTCTTCTATTACCGCATTGTTTGACGCATAGACATGTCTACATGGACAAATTATCATGGACACAATATGAAAAACAACAATTCGTGTATGTATAAAAAAAAAATTATCATGGACAAGACATGTGTGTCCATTTAGTATTGAACATTAGCATCAAACAAATGTTTAATATAAGATGGATGAATTTGTTGATTTAAACAAAATAAGATGTTACGAAGGTTTATGCAGGATAAAATGCTTT
Source organism: Eutrema heterophyllum (assembly GCA_002933915.1). Classification (NCBI taxonomy): domain Eukaryota; kingdom Viridiplantae; phylum Streptophyta; class Magnoliopsida; order Brassicales; family Brassicaceae; genus Eutrema; species Eutrema heterophyllum. The sequence continues at coordinate 214,391 of PKMM01023770.1, forward strand.
TATTACCGCAATTTTGGCCATATGGACATGTTTGTATGGACACATTATTATGGACAAGGTATAAAAAAAGGCTCCATGTATTTTCATGAATCAAGATGCATATGATCGTTGTGTTTTAAGATTATTGAAATTTCTTTCTATTTATCAACACCAAAACATGTCCACGATATGGTGACATACCGAAAACAATCCACAAAATGGATAATGGATAGTGGATGTTCATAGATGGATATATGGGTGTGGACACTTTTTTGTGGGTAATGGATTGTTTCCCTTCTTTTCCATAGTGTGGACACTTTTTGTGGACACTGAAAACATTTGTTTGATGCAAATGTTCAACATTAAATGGACACACATGTCTTGTCCATGATAAATTTATTTTTATACATATGCACGAATTGTTGTTTTTCATATCATGTCCATGATAATTTGTCCATGTAGACATGTTCATGCGTCCAAAAATGCGGTAATAAGAGAATTTAATCCTACATGACTTTCAATAACATCTTATTTTTGTTCACATATCGGATCATAAATGTTCAGATGAGAATGGACGGTCATCATATAATTCATGAAAGTGTAAAAGAACAATCGATCACTAGTTGATACAAGAGTTCCCACAACATTAAAAGTCCATTATCCACATAAAAGTGTCTACACCCCTCCATCCATCTTTGAACATCCACCACCCATTTGTCCATCTCTGAATGTCCACCTCGAAGGAGGCTCACCGGAACCCCAGTTACGTTTAAACTTGTCGCTTTTGGAAAGTTGAACATATGTTTGTTGCTAAATGGACACACATGTCTCTTTCACGCATTTCGTCGAACACTTTGAAGACATCTTTTGTCTACCATTGCCTTGATCATATCTGGGCAAAATACAATTTAGGATTGTACTAATACTCATTTCAAATCTTTTCAAAAATCTAAAAAAGATTCAAAATTAAAGAACACACCTTGATGGAGAGAGTGAGAGAGAGGAAAATAGAGAGTGAGAGAGAGGAAAATAGAGAGTGAGAGAGAGGAAAAGAGAGACAAACCTTGACTGGAGAAACTAAGAAGAAGAGAAGAAGAAGATCAAAGATCGAAGAGAGAGAAAATGAGAAACTAAGAAGAAGCGTATGAGTTGAAAAGGAAAGAGAAAGAGAAAAAGAAAGGATAGCAAATGAAATATTTTGGTCTTTTTACAAGCAAATATGTGGTCAATGTGTTAGAGTTATAGAAATTGTTATTTGTTGTAAAAGTGCTAGAGGGTGTAAATATTTTAATCTGATATTTAATCAAACTCAATTCTCGAAACAAGACTTTAAATATGCACATGCAATACTAATTTGGGTTACTGTAATATAGTGGGCTCGAGTGGCGAGTACAATGGAATCTCTGTTGCTTTTTATTCGTTATCATCACCACTTTATTATGAATAATAAATTTACTTTTTTATTTTTGGTCTCTTTATTTTATTTTGAACTTATATTCTTTAAAATCTATGAGAGATATTTGCATCCAGTGTCACTTAAATCAAAACATAATTTGTGATCTAACACTTTCTAAATTCTAAAAAATTAAATAACATTTTCTCTTTGGAAAAGACGATTTTGCTCATGCTTGCTATTGGTCTGTGTACTATACTAGCGTTGATTCGCGCAGTATTGTACAAGGGTACGACTGAAAAGTCAACGCTTGTTGATATATCATGGTTTTTACTCCTTTTAAGCCATGATATAAGTCCGTTTTATAGAGTCTTTCTACTATTTTGTAGTGTTTTAGAGTCTTTTACAGGTTTTAGCACGTTTGGAGCATAATTGGAGATATTAGAGCTTTCTAGAGCATTTTGGAGCAAAGCAGAAGTTCGTGTAGCTGAGTACCCGATTTGAAGCCTCAGTATCGATCGACACTACCCTAGTATCGGTCGATACTCACTGCAGCAAGACACGAGTCGCGACTTTTATGAAGAGTTGAAGAATTGCAAATCGCCCAGAAGACTTTATTATTTACAATTTAGCCCAAAACGTGTTTTAGGAGTTTAAGTTAGGTTTTTAAGCCACTTTGGCCATTAAGCTTGATTCTATTCTGGTTTTTGTGGAGAGAGATTTTGAAGGAGACAAATCTGAACTTTGTTCGTTAGAGAGAAGATTTCGAACCTTTGTTTTACTCTGTTCCTATTTTACTTATTGAAGTATTATTCAGTCATGTTGTTTTCTTTAATCTCCATGTCTGAGTAGTTCTCTTTTAGGTTTAGGGTTCTCATAAAAGGATTTCTCTGAATGTTAGATAGATTGATTTATTAGGGTTCATAATCAATTAAGTTCTTCACCATAGGTTGTTCTTAGCGCTAATTCTAGCCTGATCACCTAGAACTTAGATCTTAGGTTAATTGATTAGGCACGAAAGTGCAATTGAATAACCTGACAGAACCTAGGGTGAGCAAAATAACTATCCGCAAAGAAATTTGGTTTAGTTGCTTTGTGAACATATCAAACCTGAACTCTAAAGCTGGTTTAGATCCTTAGGATTAGCAAAGAAATTTGGAATTCTAGGACTTAGACTTAGATAATTCTCGCAACGAAAGTTGGTTAATTATAATTTAGTGTTTTGAGTTCAAGAACCGTGCTAAATCTGAATCCTGATAGATTGATTTGTCTGCATTCTCTGATTTCCTGAGAGATACCCTGAGCCTAGTTTTTCCCATTGAATTTACAACCCACTTGATAATCTTAGTTGTTTTCTGTTTAATCTATTGACTTAGCTTAATTCAAATCTTGCAATCTATTGAGTGATATCTTGAGTCTTTGTGGTTCGACCCCTAACTTACTGCAACTACTGCTTTAGTACTTTAGGGTATTATATTTGAGCATATCAAATTTTGGCGCCGTTGCCGGGGACTCTAATTTCACCATTAGATTTTTGCTGAGAATTTCGACTAAGTCCGACGGTATCGATCGATACTCGCCTAGTATCGGTCGATACCCGCCGTTTTAGTTTACCTTTTTCGATTTTTGTTACTTACGTCTCTTGACTCTTGTGTTTCAGGTGTATGCCTAATCGTGAAACCAGGAGAAACAAGAGCACACAGTTGACTAATCTGTCCAACAAGGAGCTAGCTGACTTAGAGCGCACGATCAGGAAGCAGAAGAAACAAGCAGAGATGAACAATCAAGTTGTGTTGAATCGTGACGAGGCTAGAGCCTTGAGGGACCAGGATGGTAATTTGTGCAATGAGGCTGGACAGCGACTTGATGGAGAGGGAAACATCATAATCCCTCCCGTAGCTGTCGATGAGATTGCCGCGCGAGCTGCGCGCAACAACGAGGTGAATAATGGGAATGCTGGGGTTAATCGTGCCAGGACACTTGGAGAGTACAACAGACTCAATCAGTTCTATGCCAATCGGTCTGCGATTCGTATTCCCACTTTTCAGAGGAATGACTTTGAGCTGAAGCCTGCATACTACACACTTGTGGGTCAGCACCCTTTTCATGGTCTTTCTCATGAGCATCCCATGGATCACATCGAGAGGTTCGAGGATTTGGTCACTAGCATCAAATACAATGGAGTGCCCAATGAGTTCCTTTTCTTTAAGCTTTTCCCATACTCTCTTGGTGGGGATGCAGCTTACTGGCTGAAGCAGCTGCCTCCAGGATCGCTAACTACTTGGGTAGAGACGAAGAATGCATTCCTGAACAACTTCTATGATGATGCGAGATCCGAGGAGCTGAGGAACAAGATCTCTCAATTTTCTCAGGGAGCGACAAAGGCTTTTAAAGCCGCTTGGGCAAGGTTCAGATCATATCAGAGAGATTGCCCGCATCACGGGTTTACTCAGGTTCAATTGCTGGGTATTTTCTTCAGAGGTGTCGATTGGAGGTATCAGATGGCTCTGGATGCTGTGAGCAATGAGAATTTCAATACGAGTTATCCTGAAGATGCTTATGTGCTGATTGAGAACTTGGCGTCTAGCAATAGCACCAAGAATACAGATTTTGAGCAAAAGAGGTTGAATGGGCGCATTGATGGGTCGCAGATTGCTGAGGTGCATGCGAAGCTGGATTCGGTGCATAATTTGTTGATGGGCAAGCAACATAAGGCTGTTCACTTTGCTGATAAGGTCGAGAACGTTGATGAGGATGAGGCAGGGGATGTTAATTACATTCGAGGTGCTGGTTTTCAAAATCAGCGATATCAGTACAACAACAACCGAGGTTTCACCAACAATGCTCAACGAGGAGGATTCAAGTATGATTTCAAGCCCTCAGGTTTTGGAGCAAATACCTTTGCCCAGAAACCAATGCAGAGCAGCGATTACACGCGTGCCTATGGGAGTTCGTCCTATCAATCTCCACCGCCCAAGACTCAGGAGCGCAGGGTCGAGTCTATGTTCGAACAGCTTCTCGAGGGACAGCAAAAGATGACAGTGGATTTTGATAGGAAGATGGATGCCATGTACACAGATCTGAATGACAAGATTGAAGCTCTTAGCATTCATCAGAAGAGGCTGGAAACTCAAGTCGCTCAGACCGCAGATGCTGTGAAGGGACATGAAGGTTTTCTTCCAGGGAAAACAGTGAATCCAAGGGAACATGTTCATGCTATCACCTTGAGAAGTGGAAAAGAGGTCAATACAGAAGTGAAGAAGACCTCTACTCCAGAGAATTTCGTCATTCTTGCTGAAGATGACGACGATGAGGCTCCCGAAATCGCCCCAGTATCGACCGACACCAGCCAGCATCGTCAATACCCGTCCAAGGATCTGCCAAAGACGTTTCGAGACAACAAGCATCGACCGACACCAGCCAGTGTCGATCGACACCAGTGCAGTTACTTTCACAGGACATCTCAAGCCCTCGTGTGTCGATCGATACCAACCCTGTATCGATCGATACTGACCCCTGAAGTCGAGAAGCAGCCCAAGATTGGGTTTACAAACCCAAGATACCTTACCATTTACCTTCCAGGAAGACCAAGAAGGAAGTAGAAGACTCCAGATGCAAGGCAATGCTTGATAAGCTGATTGTTGAGCTTCCTTTTGTCGAGGCTATCAAGACTTCACCAGCATTCAGGAGATATGTCAAGCGGATGGTATCGAGCAATGTGAACCTTGAAGAAGGATGTGTGATGCTTACTCAGGAGTGCAGTGCGATCTTGACCAGCATAATCCCAAAGAAACTTCCAGATCCAGGGAGCTTTGTGTTGGATTGTACGATATTCACCGAAAGGTTCGAGCGTTCTCTATGCGATCTTGGCTCAAGTGTGAACCTCATGCCATATTCAGTTGCCAAGAGGATGGGCATGACAGACTTCACATCCACCAGAATATCTTTGATATTTGCTGATCGCTCAGTGCGACTTCCAGAGGGGCTACTCGAAGATGTCCCTATTAAGATCGGGAATTGCTTGATCCCGACTGATTTCATTATCTTGAAGTATGAGGCTGAGCCCAGAGATCCTCTTATCTTGGGCAGACCATTCCTTGCAACAGCTGGTGCATTGATTGATTGCAGGAATGAGAAGATAGCTCTTAACATCGGTGATTTGGTCATGACTTTTAACATGGAGAAGATGATGAAGAGACCAACCATCGATGGGCAGACTTTCTTCGTTGATACTTTCACGGACATTGCTGAAGAGTACTTCTTGGAGATGCATCCTGAGGATCCGTTGGAGAGGGCATTGGTCTGTTCAGCTGAATCTGAGGTTTTCTTGAGTGAAGACGCTGCTGGTTACTCGAAGATGCTCGACACTGCACCATCAGTATCGATCAATACTCCTTTAGTATCGGTCGATACCCTACGACCAGACAGGGAGTTGGCCGAATGTTCCAAGCAAGCTGCTAAGTTTGGAGATTGGAGCGAGGAGAAAGCTCCTAAGGTGGAACTCAAGCCACTTCCAGCCAATATGAGGTATGGTTTTCTTGGTCCTAATTCCACATACCATGTGATTATTAATGCTTCTTTGAACAACGCAGAGGTTGCCTTACTGCTGAGCAAGCTGCGCATGTATCGCAAAGCTCTTGGCTATTCTCTTGATGACATTTCAGGTATCTCCCCAGGTCTATGCATGCACATGATTCACCTTGAGAACGAGTCAAAGGCTTCAATTGAGCATCAGAGGAGGCTGAATCCGAACCTGAAAGAAGTGGTCAGAAAGGAGGTGATGAAGCTGTTGGAAGCAGGGATCATTTATGCCATCTCAGACAGTTCTTGAGTCAGCCCAGTTCACGTTGTGCCTAAGAAAGGAGGAATCATTGTGGTGAAGAACGTGAGGGATGAGCTGAGATCTACAAGGACGATCACTAGTCATCGGATGTGTATTGACTACAGGAAGTTGAATGCGGCCACAAGGAAAGATCACTTCTCATTGCCTTTCATTGACCAAATGTTGGAGAGGTTAGCGAGTCACCCATACTACTGTTTCCTCGATGGGTACTCAGGCTTTTTCCAGATTCCTATACATCCAGAGGATCAGGGGAAGACTACCTTTACATGTCCTTATGGCACATTCGCCTACAGCAGAATGCCATTTGAATTATGTAACGCTCCAGCGACATTCCAGAGGTGTATGATGTCTATCTTCACAGACATGATTGAGGAGTTTATGGAGGTGTTCATGGATGATTTTTCAGTTTATGGATCGTCATTCAAGAACTGCCTGGATAACTTGTGCAAGGTGCTACAGAGATGCGAGGAGAAACACTTGGTCCTTAATTGGGAAAAGTGTCATTTTATGGTTCAGGAAGGCATCGTTCTTGGGCACAAGGTTTCTAAGGCTGGGATCGAGGTTAACAAAGCTAAGATTCAAGTCATGACAAGCCTACAACCACTGAAATCTGTGAAGGACATTCGAAGCTTCCTTGGTCATGCTGGGTTTTATCGACGTTTCATCAAGGACTTTTCCAAGCTAGCCCGCACGCTCACCGCCCTGTTATGCAAGGACGTCAACTTTGATTTCACCCCTGATTGCCTTGCAGCCTTTGAGGAGATTAAGAAAGCCTTGGTGAGTGCTCCTATTGTCCAACCTCCGGATTGGAATTTACCTTTTGAGGTTATGTGCAACGCGAGCGATTTTGCAGTTGGTTCAGTTCTGGGCCAGAGGATGACAAGAAACTTCATATTATCTACTATGCCAGCAGAACGTTGGATGATGCTCAAAGGAACTACAACACCACAGAGAAGGAGTTGCTTGCGGTTGTTTTCTCTTTTGAGAAATTCCGGTCCTATTTGATTGGGATAAGGTGACTGTCCACACGGATCATGCTGGTCTCAAGTACTTACTGCATAACAAGGATCTCAAGCCTCGCCTATGTCGTTGGGTCCTTTTGCTCCAAGGTTTCGACATCGAAGTCAATGACAAAAAGGGCGTCGAAAACGGAGTTGCAGACCATCTCTCGAGGATGAGGATCGATGAAGACGTGCCTATTGATGATTTCCTACCTGAGGAGAACATTTACTTCATCGAGACTGGGTTTCACAGCGTTCCTGCCAAAAATTTGCAATTTTCACGAGCTGCAGGTTTTGGTATCGATCGATACTCCCCTAGTATCGGTCGATACGCGTCGCCAGCCAGGCCATTTTTGCCCATAGATCACTTTGATGTTGAGGAATTTCTAGCTGATGTGGCTACTCCTGCTTGACCTTGGTATGCTGATATCGCCAATTATCTTGCTGCAGCTGATGAGCCAAAGCATCTAGAGCGACATGTTAGGAAGAAGTTCATGCGTGATGTAAGGAGATTCTTCTGGGATGAGCCTTACCTGTACAAGCACTGTTATGATGGGATGTACAGGAGATGTATTGCGGAGTCTGAGGTACCAGAGGTGTTGTACCATTGTCATGGGTCTGAGTATGCTGGACACTTTGCCACTTTCAAGACACCGCTTGGGACTACTCCGTTTCACTTGCTGTATGGGAAAGCGTGTCACCTTCCAGTGGAGATCGAGCATAAGGCAGCCTGGGCTACAAAGCTGATGAAATTTGACATCAAGTCTGCTGCTGAGAGGCGTTTGATTCAGCTGAATGAGCTGGATGAGATTAGGCACTACGCCTATGAGAACTCGAAGTTGTACAAGGAGAGGACTAAGGCATATCACGACAAGAAGATTCTCTCTCGCCACTTTGAACCCAATGACCATGTACTTCTGTATAACTCTCGTTTGCAATTGTTTCCTGGAAAATTGCGTTCTCGTTGGTCAGGTCCCTTCACCATCAAGGAAGTCCGACCACACGGTGTGGTTGTGCTAATAAGTGCTGAAGGCAAGGAGTTCACTGTCAATTGACAGAGGGTGAAACACTATTGGGCGACAGCCGAGATTCCAAGAGGACACATTGTGCCTCTGGATGATCCACCCACTGCCTAGGCATCCGCACAGTCAAGCTAGTGACTGAAAACAAGCGCTTGGTGGGAGGCAACCCACTGGTAAGTTTGTACATAAGTTTTTTGTATTATTTTTGTTTTTGGTTTTTGGTTTTTGGTTTTGTGTTTCACGTGAAGAAGCAGATTCAGAAGAGCGGTATCGATCGACACCCACCCGGTATCGATCGACACCATCCACACGACAAAGGAGCTGGGTATTTCTTAAGGGACCGTGAGCAACAGATCGATCGATGTCAAAATTGCATCGACCAATATCCCTAGTATCGATCGATACCAATATGGTATCGGTCGATACCCGCCACCCAGGTACGCCTCCTTCGATTTTCACCAATCCACTCAACTCTTCTGTTTGCTTTTACCAACTCTAGGCTAAATAACACTGGGGACAGTGTTGTTTAAGTCTGGGGGAGGTAGTTGCTGACAACGTGTTTGTTTTTCTTAGAGTCAGTCATTTTTGTGTCAAATTTGTTTTATTGAGTCAAAATTTTGTTGGAGATTATGATCTTGTTCTTGAATCTATTGTTTTGACTTTGCTTTTTAGTGACCAGTATTACAGAATCAGTTCTAGATCGGACTAATGAAAAATCCAAAGGCTGGCCAGTTAACTAGAAAACACCCATGTTTCCAGCATAGTCCTTTCAAGCCTGAGCCAAATTTTTGCACTTCGTCGATGTGGTTAGTGTCCATAGAGCTTGATTCCTCATTCATATCTGACAAAGGAATCCATGTGTTTGAAGTAATGGTATCTCTCTCCCCTGTTATAAGTTAATAAAAAAAGAGCATAAAAAGATGAGATGATTTTCTCCTAAGTAGAAGGTTAGGAATGTTTCCAGCGATCCCATTATTCTACTTGGTGAGGAATGATCACACAAAGGTTGGAAGCGAGGTTAGGATTTTCCTATGATGCCATTATTCGCCTACACCCTTTGATACATTGAGAGGGAATAACCGGGGATTCGGTGGCAAACACCATCAATACTCGCGTCTCAGACCTTAATGTGTATATGCGGATCTAAAAAAAAAAAAAAAAAAAACATAATGAGAAATAAGTCTGGGGGAGAGAAAACAATACCAAAAGTGTGAAAATTGGGTGGTTCTTTTGTAATGATATTGTATGAGAAAGAATCTAGAAGGTTTTTGGAATTGGTCACAGCGACGAAACTGGCGATGAAGGGTTTATTGGATAATGTTGTGAAATAATGTGTGTAGTCTGGGAAGCTGCGAATATCTACGGAGAAGTACATGGTGGTTAGATTTGGAACTGGTTAGGTGATATCTGAAGAGCTGAGGAAAAGGGTCATTGCAATGTTTCAAGAACAGGTGAGTCTCCGTGTTTTCAAACCTTTTTCTCTGGTTTGGTCTTCCATTTGCTTGAGGGCAAGCAAAGGCTAAGTCTGGGGGAGTTGATAGATCATGGTTTTTACCCCTTTTAAGCCATGATATAAGTCCGTTTTATAGAGTCTTTCTACTATTTTGTAGTGTTTTAGAGTCTTTTACAGGTTTTAGCACGTTTGGAACATAATTGGAGATATTAGAGCTTTCTGGAGCATTTTGGAGCAAAGCAGAAGTTCGTGTAGCCGAGTACCCGATTTGAAGCCTCAGTATCGATCGACACTACCCTAGTATCGGTCGATACTCACTGCAGCAAGACACGAGTCGCGACTTTTATGAAGAGTTGAAGAATTGCAAATCGCCCAGAAGATTTCATTATTTACAATTTAGCCCAAAACGTGTTTTAGGAGTTTAAGTTAGGTTTTTAAGCCACTTTGGCCATTAAGCTTGATTCTATTATGGTTTTTGTGGAGAGAGATTTTGAAGGAGACAAATATGAACTTTGTTCGTCAGAGAGAAGATTTCGAACCTTTGTTTTACTTTGTTCCTATTTTACTTATTGAAGTATTATTCAGTCATGTTGTTTTATTTAATCTCCATGTCTGAGTAGTTCTCTTTTAGGTTTAGGGTTCTCATAAAAGGATTTCTCTGAATGTTAGATAGATCGATTTATTAGGGTTCATAATCAATTAAGTTCTTCACCATAGGTTGTTCTTAGCGCTAATTCTAGCCTGATCACCTAGAACTTAGATCTTAGGTTAATTGATTAGGCACGAAAGTGCAATTGAATAACCTGACAGAACCTAGGGTGAGCAAAATAACTATCCGCAAAGAAATTTGGTTTAGTTGCTTTGTGAACATATCAAACATGAACTCTAAAGCTGGTTTAGATCCTTAGGATTAGCAAAGAAATTTGGAATTATAGGACTTAGACTTAGATAATTATCGCAACGAAAGTTGGTTAATTATAATTTAGTGTTTTGAGTTCAAGAACCGTGCTAAATCTGAATCCTGATAGATTGATTTGTCTGCATTCTCTGATTTCCTGAAAGATACCATGAGCCTAGTTTTTCCCATTGAATTTACAACCCACTTGATAATCTTAGTTGTTTTCTGTTTAATCTATTGACTTAGCTTTATTCAAATCTTACAATCTATTGAGTGATATCTTGAGTCTTTGTGGTTCGACCTCTAACTTACTGCAACTATTGCTTTAGTACTTTAGGGTATTATATTTGAGCATATCACTTGTACAGTTTTTGTAACTTATTTTTTTCAATTTTTGTTAAGTGCTAGTACACGAACTATGTTTTCATTAAGTGATCATATATGTAAGAACCCCGGACTATGACTTGTTTCATCGTAGACTAGTGATAATATTTTCAGACTGTGTATGAATTTAGAGACTCGTGACTCGTGAATTTCAGTTATCTTTACAAATATAATAACTGCAGACAGAGCAAAAACAAAAAGAGAAATCACTAAAATAAGAAGAGATATTTGTGCAGGATGTCACTTATTTTAAGTTTCATTTGTTTTTTTGTCACTTTTTGAAAGTATTAAAAAATTCACTTTATCGCGTGAAATAACGATTATACCCCATAAGTTTACATCGTGTAACTTACGTGTATCGTACATAAACTTACGTGTATCATACATGAACATATACGCAGTGCTACATTTTAACAAGGTTTTCAAAAGTGTTAACATAGAAATGAAATTTAAAATAAGTAATTTTTATTTATGAATATTTTTTTTTATTATTTCTTTGGAGTCCTAAATTGCTATAACCAGTGGGAAAGCAAAAAAAAAAAAAAAAAGTTTACAGTTTCATTACAGAGAAAACATGAGAAAGAATTAAGACGAAAGCAATCACAACATGGTTTTTGATTTTACGTCTAAAATGTTCTCTCATATGCATGTTCTGAGTGAGCTAAAGCCTCCATATCCCAAATCTCCTCCAGACAAATCTCCCTGGCTCTGTTCCTATCATTCACAATGAAAACCAAAAAAAATCACAATCTCATAGATCATTATAATAATCTTGAAATCAGAATGCTTCTATTGGCAAAAGCTTAATAATCTCACACCTGCTTCATTGTGGAGTTGACTATATCATCTAAAGAACCAGCTTCTGCAACCAAGAATCCACTTTGTAACTTCTGCTGCCCCACAACGAATCCTTCCTTCGGGTTACTACTCAACATAGCATCTGTGTTTGGACCGTATTGCCTCATCTGCAATGAATCATAGAAGCCTCCTCCAGGTTGCGCGTTTGCATTTGAATTGAAGTCTGTGTTTCTGCAAAATGCTCGGGGATTCGTATCCAAGGCTGGACTCAGAGGAGCTGCGGAGTCACAGAATGTTATAGAATAGCTTGATGGGCCATTGTTCCATTCCAAAGAGCCGGGTTTAGAATGCGGTAATGGGGAGACATCGAACTGATGATGGATGATGCTATTACTGTCTTGAGCAGGAGGAGGAGAGAGAGTTGAGGACGATACAGCGTTTGACCAATGTTCCAAACGTTTATTGATCTGGTGTCCCGGGAAGCCTGGAGGAGATGCTTGTGGGTGGCCTTCTAGAACCAAGAGAATGTTATTAGGCGCACCGATGAGAGAGCTTTGTTGTGTAGAGAAGCTAGGAAAACCCATTGAATTCCCGGAGATGCTCTTGTTGTTATTGTTCACGTTTCTAATGTTGTTGTTGTTGTTTGTCTGAAGCTGGTCAAACTCTAAAGGCATTGGTAACCCTTGAAGTATGTTTCCTCCATCACTGTGGTTAAGAGGAAGTGATGAGACATGGTGAAACTTTCCAAGATCGGTTGGGTTTTGCAAGAACATTCCGGAAGAAGGAGAAGAAAGGTTGCGGACACCTATCCCGGAAGGAGTGTTGAGTCGGCCAAGAATCCCATTTGGAGGGAAAGGTCTCATCGCGGTGGCTCCACCATGGAACTGACCGGATCCAACAGGGATTGGGCGGTGGTGGTAACCGTCAAGTCCACCGAGAGAAGAACTCATTTGCAAGAAATGTAAGTCAGAGTTTGCCATCATAGCTTGTTGAGTACCACTAATCCTCTTCAAGTAAAGGCGGAATTTCTGCAGCCACGAAGAAAGGAATAAGCTTTCGTGGTTTAAAAACAAAGCTTCGGTTTGCATAAAAAAACATGAATGATTCTTTGTGAAACCTGAAGATGACTAGCCACATTTTCTCTAGTGAGCTTCTCAACATTCATCAGATCCAGAATCTTTTTAGGCATTGCCTCTGCGATCAAAACGACACGCCAAATCAAAACCAGCAAAAGAGTGTTTGATAACAACAAACAATCAAGTGACATTAAACAAACTTACTCTCAAACCCCAGTTGGTTAACCGCTGCCACAAATTTCTTGTGCAGCTCGACCGTCCAAACAACACGGGGCTTCTTTTGAGCTGATGGATCATCGTTATCGTCTCTTTCCTCGTCCTCGTCTTCATTATACTGATCTTTACGTTTCCTATTCGCTCTCCCATTGTTCTGATCAGAATTCGCAACACCTTCATTGCCCGATCCATCTCTTTTGTCACCGTTATTACTCCCACGGTTCTTGTCAAATCTGCTTCTCACCACATGTTGCCATATGTTCTTCAGCTCCTCAATACGAACCGGTTTCAGTAGATAGTCACAAGCACCATGAGTAACTCCTTTCATCACATACTTTGGATCGCTATGTGCAGATAACACTGCATAGTTAACAACAGGAAAAATCAATCATAAAGCCAAACCAAGAACCAAGAATCAAGTCTAAAGATCAAAACTTTCCAAGAATCAGGTCTAAAGATCAAAACTTTCTCCTGTAGAGGAAAATTGAAAGATTTTTGGATTAAAAATAAAATTAAAAGAAAAATTAGTTGACTTACTTATGACAGGTAGGTCCATTTCAAGACCAACGAGCTCAAGCAGTTTGAAACCATCCATGTCAGGCATGTCAACATCGCTAATAACCAGATCAAACTTGTTCTTGTTCTCTCTCAATAACTCTAGAGCCTTTTGTGCCTGGTTCGTCGTTGTAACTGCAGCCAATAAGTCTCTGTTTTTTTAATTTTAATTGAAACTACAAAAATGAGCTCTCTGACACATGTAGCAATGAAGATTTGTGTAGATCAGAGAAAATAAAAATGGGATTTTTTTGAAAAAAATGTCAATCTTAACATAATCTAAAATTGAATCTTAAAAAAAAAAACGATTTATGTTGTTAGAGAGATCAAATCAGAAGCTAAATTTGATAGGATTTGTACATAAAGTTAAGTTAGATAGATATTTTTTTTTTCAAAGATTCCACTTATGTGGTCAAACTAGAAATCCAAAAACTCAGATCAAGAAAGTAATTCCAACTGAATCTAAAAAAAAAAAAACCCATTTGGAGAAACTCATCAACAGATCCCAGAAAACGAAATGGTCGATGCAAGAAAGCAGAGAGAGAGAGAGAGGAACCATGGTATTGGCAACGATGAAGCAAGGTTTCGAGGATTCGAAGACAAGTCTGGTCATCGTCAACGGCAAGAACTCTCATTCCGACAGGAAACTGGTCCAAGGCTACAAAATCTTGTTCCACAGTCATCTTCTTCTTCGAGACAGACCCAGAAATCAAAATTGAGTTTTTTCTTTTTCTCTTGTTCTTGCAAGTGTCTTGGAGGAAAGTTAAGAGAGAGAGAGAAAGTGGAATTTTTGATGTGCAGGAACGTCGACGGAAAATGAGTTTTATTGGATTAAATATGAATGGGTCTAGAGAGAGAGTGATTTAGAGAGTATAATATTTAGATTTAGAGTGAGAGAGAGAGACAAAAGATTTGGAGGCAGAGTTAAAAGTTTTTTCTCTGGCGAGGGAAAAAAAGAATCTTAGTTATCTATCTATATATGGATACTCTAAACCGTTTGTGATCATCTTCAAGACGCAAAATCTACTTTTTTTCTGCAAATTTGTTTTTTTTATTTATTTTTCTTTTATCATTAGAGAAAAAGAAAAAAAAAACATTTAAGAAAGAACAAAAAATAAACCAGACTGATAAATAAATTCAATCACGCAAAATTAGCAAAAATTGAACCGAAATTAAAACCTAAACTAAACCGAACCAAGTTGAAGTGAGTTGTTGATTTTAGTGAGTTTCCAAACCGAACTAAATTGAATCAAATTCAAATTCAAAGAGGTCCGGTTTTGTTTCAACCCAAGAACCGGTTCCCTATTGTTGTTTTTTAGGTGTATCAAAAAATATCTCTTGTATGACCAGAATGGTTAACCTTACTGGACCGGAATCAGTATCAATATCACTCCCTCACTAGTCTAAACCAATAAAACAATTTTTTTTATATTCTAACTTTTTTTTTGTGCAGTTTAATAGTGTTAAAAAATGGTAAATAAATAGGCGTCATTACGTAATTAAAAGATAAATCGTTAGAGATGGGAAAGTCCTTTAAGTAGAAGATTTGGTTTACTATAAACTGTATATCGCGATCATTATTCTGAAGATACAATTTGATTCTGGTAGCTAGTATTGTCCAACTGTTACATGGACAAACCAAATTTAATTGTTCCCATAATTTCAATCATCATTAACTACTTCCCATAGCATTTGTTTTGAATTTAATTACTAAACCGAGTGTTGGATTTTTTAAAAAATATACAAGTGAATTATGAAAAGTAATTTTGGCATTTTTCACACTATTATATTGAATATTTTTTCACACGAATTAAAAAGTAAAATAAATATTTTATTATAGCATATTTTTTTAGCTAAGCATATGATCTCGTTTAAAGTTTTGGGACGAATCGTTTAGCGTCATGTAATTTGTTAAAAAGAATTTTGTAGTGCCATATGTAACTTAATTTAGACGAGTCTCGTAGTTCTATTTATTAAATTGCTTTATCGATTGAAATTTTCTTGCTGGTTCTAAGAATGTTTACACATGAGTGTACAAAAAAAGACCAAACAATTCGATGGGTAAAATCACCTCTGGTCGATAACCATTATCGTTTCACCGCCTAGCAACACGTACGGTCCATTTGGTTAAACGTATCATGAAAACTCATCACAAGCAAAAGCATACAAGTGCATATCCCTCGAATCATGGTCTTAGTTAGTATTTGCCCCGTTACTTGTCGTCATGTTACTTGTTACTCGTTATTTGTTAAAATAAATATTTTTAATATTTATCTCATTCTTGTCCCGTTACTTGTTACTAGTTATTTGTTAAAATAAATTATTTAACAACTCCTATTTGGACACTCATCGAAATGATCTAACCACTCATATTTGGCCAGTCGAAGATGGTGCCACTCTTTAGGCCCATTTGAAAATCCGATGAGTGGGCTAGTTACTCATCCAGAAGAATTAATCGGATGGTAAACCCATATTACCCTTTGTTATAAAAAAAAAAAAAAACAAGCTGGATCAAGTAACCTTTTCATATTCAAGTAATAGAATTTGGCAAGTAACAAGCCGAGTCAAGTAACTTGCAGGTATTCAATTTTTTTTACGGATACTTAATATAACAAGTACTTGTTTTGGACAGATCAAATATAAATAGCAAATTAAATTACTTGAACGGGCCAAACCGAATAGCAAGTACCTTAACAAGTACCTTAACAAGTACTTTAGCAAGTGCCCAGCCCTAGAACTCTGAGTGAAGTAGTAACCCTCTTACTCCTATAAGACTTTGGGTACATCCTGAGAGCTAAGATACTTCCTTGTAATAATACACATGTCAGTTTATTACTCGTTCTCACTTTTCTTGTTCAATGTACGAGTAAAGGATAAAATCGACTCAACAAATCATCGTCATTCATGAAACAGTAAGGCATATAGCATACGATGTGTATACAGTCTCTGCAAGAAATTAACTTATATGCAAACACTAGAGAATCGCATTGGAGATAGTTTAGCACAAACGACAAATAAATAGACAGCTGCACTCGGATTCTCTGGAGATCTAAAACACGACTCTTTATATACGAATTTTAATTAAGTATTCTCTATATACTTAGTCGTCTCTTTCACTATAGTAGCATATTCGATCATTTTCCAAATCTTACATACGCTATGTTTCTTTTTTTTTGTTGTAAAATCATACATTTGAATATTATTCCCAAAAAGAACAAAATATATTTAATTATAAGCAATGTTCAAGAAAGTTTTAGGCGTTAAGTTAATGACAATGTTTAGCGCTGCATTAACGGAGTTTAGACGATTTTAGATGGTTTATATAGTAAACCTATATAAATCAGATATATATATATATATTTTTTTTTTTGTGCAACCAGATTAGATATATCGTATAACATATGAAACATCATGTTTCATAATTATATAATACAAACATTCTAATTAATAATTCATAAAAATAGATGATCTCTGACTCTAATGCATTGAAATTAGACGTTTTTGTTATTAAATAGAATTAGACGACATTAAACTGTCATAACTGGTTGTACGTGGTCCTACACATTCATTAATTAACTAACATTTGTTTTTTAATTTTGTTTTGGTGTACTTAAAATTTTTTTAATTACATAGAATTAAAATTATATGTTTTGACTTCAAAAATGCAAGGTTATTAAAGTTAGCATATGTATTATATGTATTCAAAGCTTAAACTACATAGAATATATTGTGAAATTATTTTGGATTAGTTGACCAACAAATGTTTTGGATTTAAAAAAAAGGGGCACAGGCTTTAGAGAGAGCATGCTCGAGGTTGGGAAGTGCGTTACACGCGTGAGCGTGCATCAAGACTCTCTCTTTCGTACAGTTGCAGACTGAAATCGCTTCATAAAATATTTAATAACAAAGTTAAAATTCGATACTAATTTAAGAAAATAATCTGAACCTGAAAAACAATATAACTCTATTTATTTATTTTTGGGCAAAGATAACTTTATTTTATTTTACATTTTCCCCCCATTTTTTCTAGGTTCTTTTATCTTAAAAGTGTGAATTTTTCAGGTTTTATCATTTTTAGGAGAGTAAAAATTTGATTAGCCTAAACGTATTAAGATTCTGAATTTTAGTTATGTTATACTTATTGTTCTTTTTGTTTTGTAGAATTCTCATATTGTACTTTGATTTTGACTTTTTAATTTTGTTCAGACTTTCAGTAAAATCCGATTTACTTATCCGCAAGTAAACAATGAAATGAAATGTTGACAATAATAAATTACAAGATCAAATTCACAAAGAATGGTTGTTACCCACGAAAGATCTGAGAATCAAATGTAACTAAGATGGATTTATTTGGTTTGTTTTCATGACTTTCTGTTAATTCTCGGGTTGACTCTGGTACACTACATGTAATATACAACTTCCTCGGTATATATTCTAGATTTTTCGTCTCTATTATATACACCCTAAACAAATTTATTATTTACTAATTATTAAGATTCTGAATTTTAGTTATGTTATACTTATTGTTCTTTTTGTTTTGTAGAATTCTCATATTGTACTTCGATTTTGACTTTTTAACTTTGTTTCAGACTTTCAGTAGTAAAATCCGATTTACTTATCCGCAAGTAAACAATGAACTTTACATTCTCTTATAATTGCAACATACCGAATTAATCTCGTGATTGTGGTTAGAAAACCGGCAAATCGCGTTTAAAAACCACGATTAAGGTAATCTAACCCGACCCGAAACAAAACCGAACCCACCCAACTTACTTAAAATCCAACATCGATTTGGGGCTAAAATTAGGGTTCCTTAGAGAGAGAAAAAAACAGAGATTTCATCGCTTTCATTGCTCGTTTCTCTCTCCCAATCCTCTATATTTTTTGGTTAGTCCGCTCAATTTCGATCTTATTGCTTTGTTACAGTTGTTTGGTCTCCCAATTTTGGTTATGATTTTCGCATTTTTCTGGGTTTGCTTAGATATTTTTTTTCGGCTCTGGATTTGCTTAGATTTGGTCGAACTTTTGTGAAGAATTAAAGAACGTAGTAATATTAAATCTTATGGAATGTCGATACGCAAACACTTTTCACTTCTCAAAAGATTTGTTGATTGGAGTTTGGGTGGAGTATTGATAAACTGACACGATCCAAGTATTTTTAGCTTTCTCTTCTTATGTATTTTTTGTCAATAGCTTATGTGGATAGATTAAATTAATCGTTTATATATGTGAAACATGGGTTAAGGGGTCGGGTTAGGGGGTCGGGTTAAGGAGTCGGGTTAGGGAGTCGGGTTAGGGAGTCGGGTTAGGGGTTAAACGGGTCAGATTATCTTAATCGTGGTTTTTAAAATGCGATTACCGGTTTATTAAACCCAATCACAATTTCTAGTCGCTATGTTGTAATTATAAGAGAATGCAAAGTTTGTGATATTTAGTAAAAAATAAATTTGTTTGGGGTGTGTAGAAAAGAGACGAGAAGTCTATGGTGTATATCGAAAAAGTTGATACTATATGTAGTTTACCAGAGTCAACCCTTAATTCTCAGTACTTAATTATAAAAGACAAATGAAACTAAACAAAAGAAAATATGCAATTGAAAATAAGAACAAGAGATTAGCTAAGAAGCAAGTAGATTGAAACCTAAGAGAATTTAGTAATTAGGTTAAATCAAGATACATAAACAAGCATTGGGCTATAGGTAATCATCATAGGAATTGAGGAATTTACGAATAAACAAGAGACAAGCGAAATCATTAAGTACCACTGTTTTTACATAGTTTACCAATTTAATATTAATCCTCTTTCAATACACAAATTATATTTTCCAATTTATTTACAATTGTTAATCTTTTTTATATATAACCATGGTCATTCTATTTCGAAACTCAAATTAATCCCTAAAGCCCACAAAAATTCAAATATTATTGCTATTTTAAGACGTCTACGGGTGATCAACGGGAAATAAATGATCATTTGTAAGTGGCCGAGGCATATAATTAAAAAAAAATTGGTGCATAAAATAGCCTGTGATTTAGGAAAAATTGGCCAATCATATCCAAGAATTTAGATCACATGCCTATAGATGAATGAACTATGAAGGATTCACCTTTATGATCATCTAAATACCATAAATCAACAAATCCCTTGATTAAGATCCAACTAACAAACTATTCACACATGATGATCAAAGCAAAAGAGAAAAATAGAACCAAAAAAACATCATAGATTGCATAAACAAAATGGTAAGGGTAATAAATCTTCAGCCAAAAGTATTAATTACAAAAGGCTTATAGATCCACACAGAGATTAGGTAAATTAAAACATGTATTTTGAAAGCTAGATTTAGTAACCAAAAGTATTAATTACAAAAGGTTTAGTAACCAAACTTTATCGAATCATCATGGTAAAAAGGTGCCGCATTCTTGGTGATCGATCGGTCTAGATTGATTGATTGGATGACCGAAGTGAGCATTGTGATATTTTCTGCAAATGGGATCGACCAAAGGGCCGATAACTTGTTGCAACGTAGATTTATGATAAACATTATTTGTATCTTGTTTATATTTTATATTTTATGTTTTCATGTTTACCCTATTTTAAATAGGATTACTAGACTCTATTCCGTGCATCCGCCGGATAAAGTTTTGTTTGTAAACTAAATTTTAAAATATACAAAAGATGAAATGAGAAAGATGAAATAAATTTAATAAATGTTTGACAACATATACTTGTATGACAACATGTTCAATTTTTTTTTAAAAATAAGACGTGTTTGAAAACATATTCTAAAAGTGCTTACGTTTTAATAGTATAGATATTTCTTATAGGAATTTCAGAAACTTTTTTCTTTTCTTATACGTAAATAGCCTATTTAGGGTTTGATTGGTATAACTGATAGTAGAGCAGTAGCACTAAGCAGCAGAAGCAGTATGCTGCTGAAGCTGTATGCTCTGATTAATGTACACATTTTAAGTGATTGGCAGAGTTGTGAAAGATTATATATAAAATTATTTAATATATTTATTCGTAAGCACTATATCTATAGTTATATTTATAATATAATTTATAATAATTTTTTTTCATATTTCAATTGTATTTATTATATTATATTTTTATTAAAAAATTTATTTGAAAATTAATAAAAAATAAAATTATGGTAAATATTAGTTTTAAGAGTATAAAATTTACACTTTAATATAAACATAATTTTTTGATATTCTTTACAAAAATAAATTAGTTATATAAAATTATTTTAATTTTTTTTTGGTATTTTATAGGTTAATGCTCTATCAAAAGCTCCATATGAAAGCATAGAAGGAGGAGCATTTTGCAGAGCATCTGCAGTTTCTAAATGTTTTCCTAAAAGTTTTATCAACAAAAGTTGATTGGCTGATAAAAGGCTTAATACCTTTTTAAATGCTCTACTAATCAAGGCATTAGGCTTAGAATTTTATTCAGTTGTAATTTAATTTAACAAATGAGTTTTGAAAAGTTTTTGAGAAAAGAATTTTCTATTTTATTGTTTTTGGTGTATCTACAAAAATGTAGATTTACAAAGATCTGAACGAGTTTAAGAAAATATGAACTATTCAGCGATGTCTAAACTAAAACGAATAATTTTGCGATTTATTTTTAGAAAATTTTGTTACGTCTGCTTATAGATAGTCTAATTTTGATTAGGGATTGATTTTTTTTGGACATTGATTAAAAAGGGAGAATTGTAAATTTAGAGCAAAAAATGAGAACTATTGTCCCCTTAGTATTTAATTGTCTTTTGCCACTTTTAGACTAAATTACCCTTTATTAAATGTAAAACAATGCAAAATAAATATTTATAAAGACTATAAAAATTCCGAAAATTCATATAAGGTAAGTAATATATATTGGGTAATTTATTTTAGGAAAAATGAATATTTAAAAAAATATTTATTTTCATGTACGTTCTACTATTTGTAGAATTTGGTTTCTGGTATTTGCTATAAAATTTACCAAGTCTAGAATATATATTCTACTATTTGTTCTGCATTCTATTGTCCCTATAGAATCAGTCATCTAGAATTTTGTTTTTATTCTACCAATTTTTGAATACGCATTCTACCATTTTTTCTCTATATTCTACTTTTTGCAGAATAGAAATTCAACCATTTTCTCTATATTCTACTTTGTTGCAGAATAGAAGTTCTACTATTTTGTCTTGATTCTACAGAATGTAGAATACATATTCTACCAAGTGGTTAACAAAAACTGAAAGAAAATCTAGGACAACACAACTGAAAATCTTTAGAATTTTTTTGTTTTTCTCCTTTTTGAACACGTTTTTTCCTTTTTTTAATTGTAAACTTAATTTTTTTTTTTTTTTTTGGAATTTTACTCACGATTTCTCTTTTTTTTTTAGCACGTTTTTCCATTTTTTTAACCCTAGCGACCATCTTCTTCACGATTACTCACGATTTTTTTTTTTTGTATTCCCTTCTTCTTTTTCAAATATGGTGCATATCTATGTCATATGTGATTATGGAGATCGGGAATCAATAAGGAGTGGATTTTTATTGTTGATGAAGAAAAACAAGGTAGATTACTGATATGCTCAAATTAATACCCTATAAGTACTAAAGCAGTTGTTGTAGTATATGTAGGGGTCGAACATAAGAACTCAAAAAAGTCACACAATAGATTATATAGACTCGAATTAAGCTAAGCCAAACAATGTAATTAAATTGCGAGTGCGTAAATTAAACAAGTTGTAAGTCAATTGGAAAGAAGATAGGCTCAGGGTATTTCTCAGGAATTCAATGAATGTAGATAAACTAACTAACATGATTCAGATTTAGCGCGGTTCTTGAACTCAAATCACTAAAGTATAGCTAACCAACTCTCGTTGCGAAAACTATCTAAATCTAAATCCTAAAATTCCAAATCTCTTTGCGAATCCTAAAGTCTAAACCAGCTTTTAGTTCAAGTTTGATTTGTTCACAAAACAATTAAACAAAATCTCTTTGCGAATAGTTATTTTGCTCACCCTAAGTTCTATCAGGTAATTAATCGCACTCTCGTGCCTAATCAATTATCCTAAGATCTAAGTTCCATATTCGTCAACCTAGAATTAGTTATGAGAACAACATATGGTGAAGAACTAATTCAGATGGTGAATCCTAATTAACTAATTAACCTAACATTCATAGAAAATCCTTATGAGAACCCTGAACCTAACAGTGGATCTACTCAGACATGGAGAATGAAAACAACATGATTGAATAGATCATCAAAGAAATCAATAAGAAACAGGAGTTCAGAGTTGTCTCTCCAAAAAAACCAAAGTAAAATAAAGCTTAATTAGAATGTAATAGCCAAAGTGGCTTAAAAACCTAACTTAAACTCCTAAAACACGTTTTGGGCTAAATTGTAAATAATAAAGTCTTCTGGGCAATTTTGCAATTCTTCAACTCTTCATAAAAGTCGCGACTCGTGTCTTGCTGCAGTGAGTATCGATCGATACTAGGGTAGTGTCGATCGATACTGAGGCTTCATATCGGGTACTCAGCTACACGAACTTCTGCTTTGCTCCAAAATGCTCCAAAAAACTCCAATATCTCTAATTATGCTCCAAACGTACTAAAACCTGTAAAAGACTCTAAAACACTACAAAATAGTAGAAAAACTCTATAAAACGGACTTATATAATGGCTTAAAAGGAGTAAAAACCATGATATATCAATTACTAACTTTAGAATCAACTACTACTCTTGCGGAGTTAAAAACGATGGTTTTAGAGGACTATGGAGTAGTCGAAAAGAATGTCGAGTTCAGTAATCTACCGAGCGATTTGATCGATAACTTAGGATCACCCCCAGTTATTATCACAAATGATCGTCAAGTAAAAAGATTTGTTGGGTATGCAAAGAAGAATGCGTCGATACGTTTGTGTGTGACGTTTACAGCTACAATTGATTTGAATAAGGAACCATCTGATTCAAGTAGTAGAGAAGATGATGCTAAGTTGCCTCAAAATTCAGTAGAATTTGTGAAAGATCATCGCAATGATGACTTCAAAACGAATGTGATATGATTCTCCCTAGGTCGACGCTTTGTTGCTGGAAACTTGCTGGATAATCCTTGCAAGCAAGGCTGCTTCAAGGCGTGTGGAAGGAAGAGGTCGCACAGAGGTGATGGAAAGCCTCTGATATTCCTCAGTTCTCTCTGAGATATTACGCACTCAGGGAAGAACAGAAGCTTGGATGTTACTCACCAAGCAGATTCGAAGAGAAGAAGAGAAGAGACTCGTTTTCTCTAAGAAACGAAAGAAAGCGGCTGCGCCAACTTGAATAATATTAAGAGGTAGGTTATTCTTTTTCTTCACCGTACATCAGTTTAAATAGGCCAATAATTCGACCAAGTAAAAAGGAAAAATTAAAAGAGAGACAAAAATAAAAGAAAAAGGAAAATTCACTTAAAACAGAGAAAGGCTTGATCAGTTGGACGCGCATCCACTGTTGGGCTTTTTCTGAGCGTTTCACTGGGCCGATTGGAGAGATCTTGATAGTTTCGGAAACTAGACTCACGGGGCTTTGGATCCATAGGTAGATCGTTTTCTGGGGCACTGTAAGCTAGCAGCGATACTTGATTGAAAAAGCCATAGTAGTGAATGGACCTCACTTCAGTCTTGAGCTTGTTGGGCCTTTAGACTTCGTACGAGCAGAGGCTCGACATGGGTTCAAGTTGGTGAGTGAGCAAAATGGAAGTGATCTAGCTTTGCCTCGTTAAAAACCTACTCCGCAAAACCCAGTGGGACAAAAACGGAGATAGGGAAAAAGAGTACAAAGCTAGACCACAAGCTCACTAACCTCCTTGAACTTTGGTCTTTGTTGGTGTAGCTTCTTGATCTTGAATCGATGGACTTTTAGGAATGATCAGAGGTTTCTCAGCTGCATGCTCCTCTGCTTCAAACTCCTCCTTCAAGGTGCTTGCCATGATCACATCAGAATGTTTGTAACATTTTGGATGTTGGCGATGATGGTGATGATGGCGTGCTTTCTGGAAACAAAGAAGACAGTGACAAGAAAGCTCGGTTTTGGTTGATTGATGATGTAAAGATGGACCAAAAATTTAGAAGCAAAAACGCTTTGAAGAAAACTCTGGAAATTGCAGCAATGAAGCATAACTTTGACTACATTGTTGTACAATCATAAAAAAAATGGTGGTATATACGCTGCAAAGATCCTGTATGCAATTGGCGTGTTCGTGCAGAGGGTCTACATGGGTCAACGTATTTCAAAATCAACAAGTATGTGGCTGAACATACATGTGCTCCTTCTAGGAAAAACAAATGCTTTAGGACAGCTCCAGCAAAAACAATCGGCAGTCTGATTATGCATAAGTATGAGGGTGTTAAGGAAGGGCCTAAACCGAGAGAAATCATACATATTATGCGTACAGAGAATGGATGCGAGATCTCTTACACACAAGCATGGGAGTCCCGTGAGTATGCAGTTAACGTTGTTAGAGGTATTCCGGAGAAAAGTTTTGCTAAAATTCCAAAATACTTGCACATATTGGAAGAAGCTAATCCGGGTACGCATACTCATTACGTAATGGATTGCGATGGTAGATTCAAATATCTATTTATTTCTTTTGGTCAATCGGTAAGAGGATTCTACAAAGCCATGCGTAGGATCATTGTTGTCGATGGTACGTTTTTGAGAGTAAATATAAAGGAGTTATGCTTGTTGCTACAGCATTAGATGGTAACTCCAATTTTTATCCAATTGCATTCGGGGTTGTCGATTCAGATAACGACTTGTCATGGGAGTGGTTTTTAATGCAACAAAAGGTTGTTATTGCAGATGAGCAATGTTTGGCTTTTGTGTCAGATAGAAACTCTTCCGTTATTAAATCACTTGCTAAAGTGTACCCGCAATCGATACATGGAATCTGCATCCACCATTTGTTGAATAACGTGGTAACATATTTCAAGACAAGGGGTTTGACATGCTTGATTTCAAAGGCTTCAAAAGAATATAGGGTTGCTGAAATTGAGAGGAGATTCAACGATATTTGTGGTATTAGTCCGCTTGTTGGAAAATATATAGAGGAGGCTGATGCCGCAAAATGGGCTCGTTGCAAATTTCCTGGCTTCAGGTATGACTTTAGAACCACTAACCCAGCTGAATCGATAAATTCTGCATTGCGATCACCTAGAGAGTATCCAGTAATTCCTTTGTTGGACATTATAAGAGAAATGTTAACCCGGTGGTTTTATGAGCGTAGAATATTAAGCTCAAAGCAGAATGACCCTTTAACCATTGAGGTGGAGAACAAGATTGATAGGAGGATTGAGAAGGGTAAAACATTTATTGTTTATCCGGTTAACCATAATTGATTTCTAGTTAAAGGCGACATAATCGACTGTCTTGTTGATTTGGACAGAAGAACGTGTTCATGTCGAAAGTACGATTTAGTAAAAATTCCTTGCAGACACGCCATTAAAGCAGCTTTTTCAGTGGGCAAGGAGTCACACCCACTAACCGATGAAAGTTATAGTACTGCTGCATGGAGAACGACATATAAGGAATGCATTAATCCAATAGGTGTTCCTGAGGATGCATGGTGTGTCCCAGTGAATGTTGAACATGCGTTAGATCTACCACCATAAACACGAAGAGAAGCCGGTAGACGAAGAAAACGAAGACACGAGACAGTGGAAGACAAGATACGTTCCTCACAAGGATCACAAGGGTCTAAGAAGCACAAGTGCAACCGGTGTGGTATTGAAAATCACAAGAGAGGGACATGTGAAAGAGCAATATAGGCGTTGGTTATCTCTGTTTTAATTTGTTTTTTAAGCTCTTTTGGTTAGTTAGAATTTTGTTTGAAAGATTTTTGTTTTTTATGTTGCAAGACTTTTGAATATTGATCGATCATGACTTTTTTGGTTCGTTAGAATCTTTTGTTTTCTATGTTGCAAGAATTTTTTTTGAAAGACTTTTGAATATTGATCGATCATTGATGTGCAAAGGAAACCCAGAAAATTCCAAAAAAATAAAATATTGGATCGATCGATCCTTTTGCTCACTGTCGGAACATGTCATCTTAGATCGATCGATCGATCCCAGTAACTGCGTGAAATTCAGAAAATTCCAAAAAAATAAAAGATTGGATCGATCGATCCCAAACTTTGATCGATCGATCCTTTTGCTCATTGTCAGAACATGTCATCTTAGATCGATCGATCGATCCCAGTAACTGCGTGAAATTCTTGGAGAGAAAAACATAGAGGCCTCCTTGCAAACACGAACCATAGCTCATGTTTCTTGTCAGTGATGAGTTGCTTACACATGAAGGTGTGGATCAATCTCGCTGAATACCCGAGACCGTTTTCATGAATTGCCATAATTGGACCAAAGACTGGATCGCTCAAAACTTTCTTGTACTCATTTGGCAGCACTGCCTTCAGTGTGGTTAGAATCGATATCATGCAGCGGTTGTTTATCTTTTCTACTTACGGCTCACTTCCTGGCCTAAAGAGCAGTTTTGGCAACTCCAAATCCATACCTACAAAGAAGGAAAAAACAACAACAACTGTTAAATTCGTAGACAACTGATATGAGTTAACACAAGATGTGTAAAAGACACCAATAAGAACTAATAAAATAATCAATCACTTGATAAATTCTGAAAATAAAGGACCGTGCTNTTTCGTTTGTATTGATTAGGACATGTGGTACTATCTCTAGTGCTGACGTGGCGCTCAACTGGAGAGAGTTGGCCAACTATTATATAGTAGATAACTACGTACAATGCCATTAACCCAAAAACTATGTTATCAATGAATAAAACCGAAGACACTGTTCACAAACGCCGCCAACACTGTTCATCCAAAGTTAACGACACTATTCAGCGTTCTAACATAATATCTGATTTTTGTTAACACGCTAACAAAAATATCCGATACTTGTTAACGTGCTAACAATAATATGTGATACTTGTAACGTGCTAACCGAGTATGTTAACGTATTAACAATAATATATGATACTTGTAATGTGCTAACAATTATATATGATACTTGTTCTTATTGTTAGCACGCTAACAAATATCGGATAGCACGTTAACAAGTACCATATATTATTGTTAAGACATTAATAAATATCGGATATTTTTGTTAGCACATTAACAAGTATCACATATTATTTTTATCATGCTAACATAATATGTTAACACGTTACAATATCATATATTATTGTTAGCACGCTAACAAGTATCAGATGAGACGTTAACAAATATCATATATTATTGTTAACACTTTAACAATAATATATGATATTTTTGTTAGCATGTTAACAAGTATCATATATTATTGTTATCACGCTAGCAAGTACCGAATATTACGTTTTCTGATGATGAATAGTGTCAGCGACTTTGGATAAACAGTGTTGGCGGGCAGTTGATAAACATTTTTGTTGGTTTTATTCATTGATAACACAATTTACATGTTAATGACATTTGGAGTAATAGAAGGTTATTTTTGGTATAAAAAAATCTCTTTCTTATTTATCTAATTTTTAGTTGGGGCTTTTGCATGAGAAATCACTTATTTCAGGATTCATTTGCATGTTAACACTTTTGAAAACTTTGTTAAAATGTAGCACTTTCGCTACTGTTTTGCACAAAAATGGACAATATTATCCTTGATGTACGAGACATGATACTAGAGTTGTGTCAGATTCGAATAGAAGATTTGCTTGTGGATGAGACATAAAAGTCGTTGTGATATGACGTGATAGAAAATGTGAAAAAGTGGTTTTGATATGACTTGAAAAAAGCAAATTTTTAACAGTGTATATTTTTATCACGTAAATTCATATTATTAGAAGATATCTCCTTTATATAAAAGGGAAATATTTCTTGGTCTCTCAGAGCATCCACGTGAGCAAAATATTGGGCAAAATAATCTTCCAATCAAAGCTTAGAATAATGACACATCATCTTCTACTAATAAATTCTGGCCAATTGTGTGCTAGGTGAGAAGAATGTGTTTTGACGAAACATCTTCTCCACTTTGGCTTCACCGCAACAGCCAAAGACGATTAGGTTTACCTTACGTAAAAGCACAATAAATAACCTCTGCAATTACCGAAATCTACAAACAACCAACCATAGGTTTCTATATTCTTCCTCTTTTCATTATTTTTGTCGTTTCTTTTCCTCCTCCCAGCTTAACTCACTATTTCATCCACAATTTGTTCAAATTCTCTCCTTTTAGATATAGAAACGCTCCTCCACTACCAAATCCATAGACATTATAGCCTGGGGAAAGGTTAGTTAGACCGTCTGGTACATGCAACGAGGCTGATGAGGTACGATTTGGAGGAAGAGGAGGCGGATTTGTCCGTTCAGGCTAAAAGATTGGATCGATCGATCCTTTTGCTCACTGTCGGAACATGTCATCTTAGATCGATCGATCGATCCCAGTAACTGCGTGAAATTCAGAAAATTCCAAAAAAATAAAAGATTGGATCGATCGATCCCAAACTTTGATCGATCGATCCTTTTGCTCATTGTCAGAACATGTCATCTTAGATCGATCGATCGATCCCAGTAACTGCGTGAAATTCTTGGAGAGAAAAACATAGAGGCCTCCTTGCAAACACGAACCATAGCTCATGTTTCTTGTCAGTGATGAGTTGGTTACACATGAAGGTGTGGATCAATCTCGCTGAATACCCGAGACCGTTTTCATGAATTGCCATAATTGGACCAAAGACTGGATCGCTCAAAACTTTCTTGTACTCATTTGGCAGCACTGCCTTCAGTGTGGTTAGAATCGATATCATGCAGCGGTTGTTTATCTTTTCTACTTACGGCTCACTTCCTGGCCTAAAGAGCAGTTTTGGCAACTCCAAATCCATACCTACAAAGAAGGAAAAAACAACAACAACTGTTAAATTCGTAGACAACTGATATGAGTTAACACAAGATGTGTAAAAGACACCAATAAGAACTAATAAAATAATCAATCACTTGATAAATTCTGAAAATAAAGGACCGTGCTAATTTCTCCAGCATATTCCACCAACCATAATTATGAAAATTCGATTAAAACTATTATCCAAAGCATCAAGGTTCAGTCGATCAATGGAAGGCAAACCATACACAAAGGAAACATATAATAAGGCTTCATGGTTCAAAGAAAAGGTTGAGCGTATTGTGTTACCGTGATGTGTGGTAAAGCAAGGTAGATAAGACCTACTTCACTGGTGATATATAGCGGTAGGGTATAACAACAAAAATCTGTTGTATCTGAACATATTAAACGAAAAAACAAAAATTAGATCACATTTACGTATATGTCAATAATCTGCAATCATCCAAGCATTCAAACCATGTTATTTTCCGGCCGAAGCACATGATTCTAAAAGGAATCTACTAGGACAAGACATGAACCAAAATGGAGTAAAGAGCACAAAATGGAGTCATGCTTAAGCCAATTCTTAACCCCGAATCTCTTGGTATGTACTTAACTAATGCATGTGACTGGAAACTTCCAAAGCATCAAGAACATAATTCACAAAAACTTATAATAAATCAGATTCAAAGGAGACAAAGAACCAAAAATGCTCAGTTAGAAACAATAGAGGATAGCTAAATCCAACAATGCTCAGCAAATTCATACATTTGAGAAAATCAAATAAGCATCCAATCAACAGAAGAGTAAACATCGATACACACATAATCAAAGAAACAACGGATTTAGCTATCCTCAAGGAACTCCAAGTCGAAGAATCAATAATCGAAAGAGTATACTAATCAATACTACAAATTAGTGCATCCCACAATCATGGCTAATCCGAAAAACATAACATAAACTCTAAGATCGGACCAGAATCCACTTCAACTTCCTACTTCATTCTCGAAGAAAAGGTGCAAACCCCGAAAAAAAAATAAGAAAACAGAAATTCCTTAATTTAGCGTTTTTAAGAAAACATAAATTCCTTAAAAAAAGAAGAAAAAATAATGCAAAGTTCAAAATCAAACCTCTAGAGTTCAAATTTTCTCCGTCTTCTTTGTCTTCTGCAATTCCTTAATTTAGCTTTTCTGGCACAAAAAACCCACAAATAGATTACCGTGGGTTTTCAAAACCCACAAATCAAAACCCCTAACTCACAAATCATGAAATCGACACATGCAAAGAAGATGAAATAGATTACCGTGGGAATAGCACTATCCACGGTGGCAGCGGTTGTTTTATCTCCGGCTGCACCCAAAAAAACCCAAAATAGATTTGGTGAGATTATAAAACCATATAACCAAAATTAACTGAAAAGACCGGTAAAGGGGATGAGGAGGAGGGACGGCGGATAATACCCACTTACAGGCGCAAAAATCGGCGGAGGAGACGGAGATCCGATGGAGATGACGATCGATATCGGCGAGGAGAAGATGTTTTTTTATCGGGTAAAATTGTTTTTGGTCGTCGGAGGAGATGACGATAAGAAAAGTAAAATTTTAATTATGTTTACAGTATAGTTTTTGTTATATTATTATTAAGTAATTGATAATTAAATGGTAAAACTGGATTAGCATTATAATAAATACTAAGGGGACAATACTCTGTAATTAAGTACTAAAAGGACAATAGTTCCCATTTTTTGTTCTAAATTTACAATTCTCCCTAAAAAATATAGCATTTTTGTCTATTTCGCCCTTGTTTTGTTTTTGATAGATCGACAAAGATCTTAACGAATCTAAAAAAAAAATTGGTTTTATTCATGGGTTCCCAAACTAAATGAGTAAATTTTGAATTTATCCTATTTTTCTCCCAAAATCAACGGATCACTAACATATCATCTAAAAGTTTCCAGTATGTCACTTGGTAAGCATAACAATTTAATAAAATAATATATATATAAATATATAAGTGTATACATTTTTTTAAAAACACTACGATGTCCATTCCAAATGTGACAATACATACGTGAATAAAGAAAGAGTATTATCAATATATGATAATGTCTATGTTCCAAAAAAAAAACATATATATATGATAATGAATAATATCAAAATTAGTTTTTTGTTTTGACTACCGTTCAACATGAACTATTCATCATATAAAGTCTCTTCTGCCCATATACTATCAATTTGTTAATGATAAATGAAAATTCAGATTGCTTAGACCATGGACCCCACTCCAATGTATTTATGTAGACTCAAATCTAGTGTTCGAATTTATTTATTTATTTTGCTTTATTTATTTTTGTATAAAAATTTATGGAGGAAAACGAAGAGGTGTCACACTGTTAATTTTACTTGTTAACGATGTTATAAGTTAAATTGACTTGTTAACTTGACTTATTAATGAGTTCTACGTTAACTTGACTTGTTAACGATGTTTACATGTTAAATTTACTTGTTAGCGATGTTATACGTTAAATTGGCTTTTTTTTTTTTTTTTTATAACAAGGGGTAATCCGGGCCCAAATCTGACTAATCTCCCTGGATGAGTGATATTGTCGACTAGCCCACTCATCGGATTTTCAAATGGGTCTAAAGCGTGGCACCATCTTCAACTGGCCAACTCACATATGATTTTTGTTTCCAATGAGAATTGAACTCAGGGGGAGCGAACCAACGCATTCCCAAGACAACTACCACTAGACCACAGTGAGTTGATTACATTAAATGGACTTGTTAACGTTATTATACATTAACTTTATTTGTTAACGATGTTATATGTTGAATACAATCTATGGTATGTGTCACCACGCCACCGTACAAACTTGGGGGCTTCATTATGGAGAGTAAAATATTTAAACAAAGTCGTAAGCATGTCATAAATCCTATTAAAATGATAATTTAGTAATTAATTAGAAAACATTAATTATAAATTTTGCTAACGATGTTAAACGTTTTGTTAGTATGCTGTACAAGATTATAATTTATCGTATGATATAATTGACACTACAAGATTTTAAGAATAGTAAACTTCTCAACAACAATTATCACGAGTGTTAATTAAGTTAACGGTTGGTATCATTAACTTATTAGAACATACATCTTTGATAACCGTCAAATAGATGAAACAGACGCACCAAACCGCGGAGTACAAATACACTTTATTATGTAGTTAACAATGTTATTTGCAATTAACAATGTTATGGTTATCGTTTTCAGTTAACATTGTTATCATTCTACTCAGATGACCCTTTTGACCGACAAAAAAAATTAAACTCTTCTCTCTCTCTCCAACACATTAAATGAACGACAAAACATTTAATGTTCTCAGCCTCTACACTTTTTTCTCTCCCATATGAGTATTAAAAAGTACAACTACCAAATAAAACTTTCAAATCCAATTTCCAATTACCGATTACTACTTTACTAATAAAGTAGTCAACCATTAATATTAACTAAATTCACCCAAAGAAAAACTTAAGAACGTTGTTAAGTCACCGATATAATATGAAGATACAAATGCAAAAGCAAACAAGCAATCAAAAGCTAAGTAATACTATCTAACAATTTATAATATGAAATTAAGTACGTAGTAAAAGATAATTCAAAATTAAATAAGTGGGAAAGAAAAATAAAAAAAACCCATTAATACCTTTTTAATTTCAAATTAGGTGAGTATCCGCTCTATCGCGGGTACTCAAATTGTTTAAACTTAAAACACATTTTTAACTTAAAACACATTTGTTTTGTCTTAGTAAATAATCAAATTGTTTAAACTTAAAACACATTTTTAACAAATAAGTAGACTTCGATGAAAATAATTTCTTTGTTCGGGACTCAAAACTTTGATATTTTATAAATTATTTATTGATATTAAAATAACAATTTATAAGTCAACTACTAATATGAATATGTATTTAATTCATATTTTGCCACATATCAAACTTTACTTTAGTCTTAATTCACTTGTTATTGCATTGCGGATTCTCTGCTGTCTTTTGGCTCATTGTATTAAGGCGGCTAGGCCATCTGAGGCTCATCTTCTCAGATTGGTCCTCTTTTAAGATGGATGCTAGCTTCTTGTCCAGGCCTGTCGTCGCCTCTTAAGAGGCTAACTATTCAAGTTACAGTGTTTTTTTTTTTTTTGGAAAGAAAGAAACAATAGACTCCACAACATTTCTTCAATCTTCGCTGAAGCGGTTTACAAGCAATTGGATCGCACTATCCGAGGCACTATCTTTGCTTGTCTCCCCAGAAGACGGTGCCAAGGTCTGCTGTCTCAATGGTTCTCGTTTGCCTAGCTCAGTTTCTTGTAAATCTTTTAGTTTCATCCTGGTTTTCTCTCTTTTTTTGGCCAAATGAAGCTCCTTGTTCCTTTTGGTAATATATATTCACATTTTATCGAACAAAAAATAATATCATAGCACTTGTATAGTTGTATTGTAAATGTACAGTAGATTTGTAGTGAAAATGTATATCTCTTTCACCGTTCATTTGGATGAAAATCAACGTCTTTGCTAACCAGCTTTTTCTAGTGAGTCATTGACTCGAGAATGTGTGCGTAAATCTTCATCTGCATAAAACCCTGTTAAAAGTAAAACAACATTTTCACCCTTTGAAAGAAAAAAAGAAGAAGGTAAAACAACATGTTCACGTATAATAAAACTGATTATTTCTATAGCTTATATCATAATCCTTAAACATTATCATGAATACAAACAATATATAAGAATATACGATATGTGATACATGGCTCTGTATTTATGTTAGTAATGTGGTTTAAATTTTAAAGTCGCAAACTTGCCTAACCTGATTTCCAAACAAACAATTTTGGTTCCATGTAATATATTACTCTCTATTGATCTAGTACTCGAGCCCCATGTTGATATACTCATGATTAAAAACTGGACTGACATATTTTGAACAACATATAACTACTTATTTGGTTTGCTGCTTTGTCATATGAATAAGGACAGCTAAAGATTGAAGATTCATTTCAGTCAAGACTTTTAGATCTTTCACCTTACATATAGGAGAGTGTCGTCTTTTTACTTCCTACGTACATCTCAAGGGCCCCATTACTTCAAAAACACGTCAATATTACCAAAGTCTACATGGTAATAGCGTCTTTTACATGGTAGTAATGAAACTTCATGCTGATAATTTGGCAATTCGTACAGCGCATTAGTAGAGAAAGAGTACAATGTAAAACGAAGATCAACAAAACTTGACAAATCCTAGTATCCCGCATAAAACCAAAAGATTCAAGAGCATCACATGCTTAAGAAATTTCCATCGTCTCTCTTCTGCATCAAATTGCATGAAGCTTCACTTGAGCCTCAAGATCCAATTACTTGCATAAATCTATTCAACACATTTACATAGTTTTCACGACTTTGCCATTTCCACCAAACTCAAGCTTTATATATATATATTTTTCAATAACCATATTAGAAAGGAAGTTCAGCTCAAAGAGCATAAGACTTTTAGGTTTCTAAAACCAAAATAAAAAATGACTTTCAGTTATCTGCTATTTTGTCTAGTAAGAAGTGTAGCAAGTGAAACTATTTAACATGCATTATATATGCTATTCAAAAATAGTGTCTACTTCACCACAGAAACAAGGCAAATAGTCAGTAAAAGTGAGCAGAAAATCACCATGAAGATATAATTAGTCATTAAGACAAGAAAACATATGAGAATACCATGATGGCTTCAGATTTGCTGTGAGAAAACGCAAATACCTTATAGTTCCTTAAACCTGAGCATTCTTTGATCTCATTTACCGAACAACAGAAGATGCAACCATGTAGGAAAACATGAAAGACAAATACATTATCTCTTGAGAGAATGTTCCCAAATCCTAAAAATAAAAAACAACTAAACTATCGCTACGCCAAAAAAGAAAGAAAAACACAATATAATCCACATAACTAAAACAATTTAATGACTGTTTTTAATATTTTGACAACAGTCTCAGTGGTCTTGCCCTCAAATTTGTATTCTTTTCATGTTCTATCAATAAAATTACAGTAGGATAGTTTAACTCCACAAATATACTATATTGATTGTATAACATCCATCATAAATTTTAAGAGGAAATTCACCTAAGCTCATCCAGGTGGAGCTCATGTATGCCCCATCGGTGCTGCAGGTAAGTTCAGTTCGTCATCAAGATCTGGTTCCTTATCGGGTTGGAGATAGGAAAGCAGTCTGACTGCTTCAATCTTGGTTCCCATGTCAGCTTCAGGAGCATCAAGCTTTGAATTCACAAACCAGTAAAAGGTGTAAGACGAAACACATGGCAAAATTTTATACCGATCCCAAGCAACATAAAGAGCAGAAAGTGTATTTCTAGAAAAGAGTGAAGGACGGAGAGTTCTCCAAAACAAACAGCAAGAAGTTACCGCCCATGAGGTCATTTTTGTCAATGCCATCAGGAACATTGTAGTTCCTACACAATGTGTCTTCAATTTTAGAACTCATTTCCATTCAGTCTATCATCTCATCTTGCAAATTCTGTGTTGTACAATAAATAATTCATAATGAAAACAATACATAGGAAGCGAATTAAAGATAGCTTGAATAAGAACCAATATAGTTGTAAGAGAACGCTGACATACATCTATATCTTGAACTCCTAATTAGCAGATTTTAGCACTGTCATTTGCAAAACAAGCAAAGTTTTAATGTAGCAAAGTTAAAGTTTTTGTTTTGCATAACATGCGTAACACTCATAGACAGTTTAATTCCAGAGGAATTTGGAGAATTCCGATACAAATTGAAGCAAAGCAAGAGTAGGTACCTTTCTGGCGATAGAAGGAGCACGCGAATCCTTGAAACAATATAAGAGCATGAGATGGTGGGTTCTCAAAGAGAAGATGATGAGATAGATTGAGCCATGTCGTAAGAAGCGGCAACATTTTGACACAAGGTGAATAGATGAGAATTGGTTGATAAATAGATGAGACTAAAAGTCTAAAACTATCACATGGGTCGAATTAATTCAGAATGGGCAGTTCGAAGCTGAAAATTTCACAGAGCAGAATTGCGAGAAGATTGAGCAAAAACTCAAAAATCCATAAACAAATCCAAGAAAAAGGAGAAATTAAATCGAGGATAGGGTTTGCAGAAAAGTACTTGCGCCGTGAAAGAAAAAAAGAAGGCAGGAGGAAAATCTCCGTCGCGGGATGGAGACGGAGGAATCGAACCGGCATGAGCCCTTAACGAAGAAGAGCAGGAGCAGAGAGGACGCGTTTTTCAGCATATTTTGATTAGCTAGGTGGACACGTGTGTGGAGGTGGCTCGATTCAATGTGTCGAAACAGCCCTCCAATCGATAATTCCGACAGGGTCTCAAGGGTGGGATAGAGATTCAAAAGGCAGATAGAGCATCAGAGGCAAGGTTGTTGAATTGGTGGAGAAGATGATGATGAGGACACTCCAGCGGAGGAGATGAAGAAACGCACCTTATTTTATTTGAGATGAAGATTTGGGATGGAAACCGTAAACGACGGTATGTGAAACATAGGAGATTAAAGGTTGAAAAATATCAAAAGGCTTCCAGCGTGTTTCGTTTGTATTGATTAGGACATGTGGTACTATCTCTAGTGCTGACGTGGCGCTCAACTGGAGAGAGTTGGCCAACTATTATATAGTAGATAACTACGTACAATGCCATTAACCCAAAAACTATGTTATCAATGAATAAAACCGAAGACACTGTTCACAAACGCCGCCAACACTGTTCATCCAAAGTTAACGACACTATTCAGCGTTCTAACATAATATCTGATTTTTGTTAACACGCTAACAAAAATATCCGATACTTGTTAACGTGCTAACAATAATATGTGATACTTGTAACGTGCTAACCGAGTATGTTAACGTATTAACAATAATATATGATACTTGTAATGTGCTAACAATTATATATGATACTTGTTCTTATTGTTAGCACGCTAACAAATATCGGATAGCACGTTAACAAGTACCATATATTATTGTTAAGACATTAATAAATATCGGATATTTTTGTTAGCACATTAACAAGTATCACATATTATTTTTATCATGCTAACATAATATGTTAACACGTTACAATATCATATATTATTGTTAGCACGCTAACAAGTATCAGATGGGACGTTAACAAATATCATATATTATTGTTAACACTTTAACAAT
This sequence comes from Eutrema heterophyllum, assembly GCA_002933915.1. Classification (NCBI taxonomy): domain Eukaryota; kingdom Viridiplantae; phylum Streptophyta; class Magnoliopsida; order Brassicales; family Brassicaceae; genus Eutrema; species Eutrema heterophyllum. The sequence goes on from PKMM01023770.1 coordinate 252,141, forward strand.
AATATCTGATATTTTTGTTAGCATGTTAACAAGTATCATATATTATTGTTATCACGCTAGCAAGTACCGAATATTACGTTTTCTGATGATGAATAGTGTCAGCGACTTTGGATAAACAGTGTTGGCGGGCGGTTGATAAACATTTTTGTTGGTTTTATTCATTGATAACACAATTTACATGTTAATGACATTTGGAGTAATAGAAGGTTATTTTTGGTATAAAAAAATCTCTTTCTTATTTATCTAATTTTTAGTTGGGGCTTTTGCATGAGAAATCACTTATTTCAGGATTCATTTGCATGTTAACACTTTTGAAAACTTTGTTAAAATGTAGCACTTTCGCTACTGTTTTGCACAAAAATGGACAATATTATCCTTGATGTACGAGACATGATACTAGAGTTGTGTCAGATTCGAATAGAAGATTTGCTTGTGGATGAGACATAAAAGTCGTTGTGATATGACGTGATAGAAAATGTGAAAAAGTGGTTTTGATATGACTTGAAAAAAGCAAATTTTTAACAGTGTATATTTTTATCACGTAAATTCATATTATTAGAAGATATCTCCTTTATATAAAAGGGAAATATTTCTTGGTCTCTCAGAGCATCCACGTGAGCAAAATATTGGGCAAAATAATCTTCCAATCAAAGCTTAGAATAATGACACATCATCTTCTACTAATAAATTCTGGCCAATTGTGTGCTAGGTGAGAAGAATGTGTTTTGACGAAACATCTTCTCCACTTTGGCTTCACCCCAACAGCCAAAGACGATTAGGTTTACCTTACGTAAAAGCACAATAAATAACCTCTGCAATTACCGAAATCTACAAACAACCAACAATAGGTTTCTATATTCTTCCTCTTTTCATTATTTTTGTCGTTTCTTTTCCTCCTCCCAGCTTAACTCACTATTTCATCCACAATTTGTTCAAATTCTCTCCTTTTAGATATAGAAACGCTCCTCCACTACCAAATCCATAGACATTATAGCCTGGGGAAAGGTTAGTTAGACCGTTTGGTACATGCAACGAGGCTGATGAGGTACGATTTGGAGGAAGAGGCGGATTTTTCCGTTCAGGCTAAAGCACATGGTTGGTTGCAAGAAGATTTGTATGCGCTTAAGACGATGATGATGAGAGAAAGCATTATTCTCTGCAGAGGTTGTTGCATTCATAGCCGTGTTTGGTTTAGTTTATGATGCTGTAAATTCGTCTTTGAGCCAATCATGCAAGTGTTTCTTTCTAACCAGCAAAATATTTGAAGTCTCTTAGATGTCGATGTGCTAAATCTGTTGACAAATTCAAGTCCACTTCCTTTTTTGGTATGATTTTGCTAATAGGTGTGTCTGTCCTTATTTTACAAGGTGTTAGAGGACTAAACCTTCAACGTTTACGACTGTAAGTTCTAAAATGCCCATTATGTAACTGGTCCATATTGTCTCTACTTGCTCCGTCGACTGGTTATCTGATTGATTACATATTTGTTTCTTATGGGAGCTCAAAGACTATAATGCCTTAGATTTTACATGAGATCAAGTGACCGGGTCAAATGATTTCAGAAAGATTATATTTGATAATAAAAGTGAAATTTTAAACCATCTTGGTTAACTAAAGAAATACAATGTCCAGGCCAAGATCTATACACTCACATGCTTCATTGTTTTAGATATGTACTCATTATTGAAACTGCCTACTCTAATTTAAATGGTTTTCATTGCAATCAGTAATGATCGCTGATGTTTAAGTAGTATTATCTGAGACAGAGTATTAATTGGCATTGTTGTTGGTGCCTTTATATGTGTCATTACAATTAAATAGACAAGAAGCTAGCATGTCGATATTCTGCGCACTCATAAGGCAAATAAAAGACTAAACATTTGTTCACTTTTTTGGGTTTGTGAGGCTTTCCAAGGATGACAGAGGATAACAACTTGAAAAGTTTGTTTGATAGTCAGCTCATTATTTATTTTCTGCATTTTACAGAGGAAGAAGAAGATTCCAAGAAAAGTTACCACCGTTCTTCAGCTCCTCCAACGACTTGGACAAAGTAATAGTTACTTCTAATGATTCAGATAATTTGTTGAGAGGTAACATATCTACAGACGTTTAGTGTCCCTGCTATGCTACATGTAGAACATGTGTCCCTACTGTAGGTGTATTCATTTGCTTTGTTTAAGAATTACAAACGTGACAGATGTGGGAACAACAGTCTCCAAATTCATCACAAGTTTTGACACCTCATTCATCGCATTTGTAAGTTGTTGTCTCGAGGGAACGAAACAATAAGGTGGGTCAAAGAAAAATATTTACTAAAGTTACATGTCTTATAGAAAGAATCAGCAGTAGAGTGGAGCTTATGCTTTTAAGGAACGAAAGCTAGAACGTTTTTCGCTCCTTCCCTCTCATGTGGTGCATTCCACAACTACGTATTTCTTTCGAGATGAAGCTCTTTGAGTCTTGGCATAGTGTAGTGGAACATAATGAGTGAATTTATCGGATTATGTTATTAAAGAAAATACTTAGCTCTTACGGTATATCTAGAGATCAAAGTTTGCGCAAATACGTATCATGTGCACCGTTTTCTTGTGATTATGTCGTTGTGATTAACGTAAGTACGTATAGTGGTTCAAGGAAATCCTTTAGAATTTGAGTTAGATAAAAGAAACCATATTTCAATTTTCTTGGTCAATTGGTTTTAAAAAAATCCATGTAACTATTACTTTGACCGAAACTAATACATCTCTCCGTGACTCCGTCTGAATCCCCTCTCAGACGTACGGGACTAAATCTTTTTATGGTTTTGTAAACCCTAAAAAAACTGAATGATCAATCGATAAAACTTTACGTTGCCATAATATTATTATTTAATTTTTGTATCCGACAACTACGGTCCTCTCATCTCATTTTTCAATTAAGAAAAAAAATGGGAAATGTATAGGAACAAGAATAAATTAATTTCAAGTCTTATTATATCGGAACCTTTTTTTTTGTCCAAATTCTTTCAACTCTTATTATTTCCTTTAAATTTATTTTGAGTAAGGAAACAAATATTTCTCGAAACTTTTCATGCCTTTCTCTTCGTGCATTTGGCACTACAATAAAACATGACGAATTCCGACGGCATTTCCGACGGACTTTATTCCGTCGGACATTTCCGACGTAAAAAAGAGTCGTCGGAAATTTGTATCCGTCGGTAATCCGTCGGATAGTTCTGACATATTTCCGATGACAATCACCCGTCGGAAAACTTCCGACATATTTTCGACGGAATTTATATCCGTTTAAAAACGAATATATACGTTACTAGCCGTTTGAATTTGTCAGGTTCCGTCGGAATGCCGTCGAATTGTCGTCGAAATGTCGTCGGAATCTCGACGGAAATCCGTCGGAGGCAGCGCATAATTTCATTATAAAAACGTCTCCACCCATTCTCATTGCTTACAATTACCAAAAACAAAAACACTCATCTAAAAACCTTATAAAATGTCTTCTTCAGATCCATATAATTATTTTCGATCGTGGATGGATAAGCCTCATCAAATTTCGGAGACAGGCCTACTGACGGAAGAGTACAAAGTAGGTCTCCAGCAATTCATGGGATTTGCAACCACGCAGAAGAAAGCCAGAAAATCCGGTAAAATCTATTGTCCATGTACTAATTGTCAGAATCGTAGGTTCATGGTGATAGACGAAGTATGGTCACACCTGTTTATCAATGGGTTTGTGCGTGGTTACAAAGTTTTGTATTATCATAGAGAAAATGATACAATGGTAGATTATGCTAGCACTAGTGAACAACCTATTGTAGATAACTTAGAAGAACCTGCAACGGAAGTAGAAATTGCAGGGCATGTTCAGATGGTGAACGATGCGTTTCGTGAAAGTATACCATCCAATGTTGAGTATGGAGATAGAGGTGAAAAACCTAATTTAGAAACCCGATGGTTCTTTGATATGTTAGACGCTGCTAAAAATCCGTTATATGATGATTGTAGAGGTGAACATTCCCCTTTATCAGCTGCAACTAGGATGATGGGTATAAAGACGGATTTTAATTTGAGTGAGGAGTGTGTGGATGCAATAGCTGATTTTGTGAAAGACATCTTGCCATAAGATAATCTTGCACCAGCATCATACTATGAGATACAGAAACTTGTTGCTGGTCTTGGATTGCCGTATCAGATGATAGATGTGTGCATCGACAACTGTATGATCTACTAGAGAGATGACTTAGACCGTTCGACATGTCGTTTTTGTCGTAAACCTCGGTATAAGGAAACAAGTGGAAGAGTGAAACTTCCATATAAACGGATGTGGTATTTGCCGTTAATAGAAAGATTGAAGAGGTTATATCAATCTGAGCGCACAACGGGAGCAATGAGATGGCATACAGATCATACAACGGGTGGAGAAATTGTTCATCCCTCAGATGCAGGAGCATGGAAACATTTTCAATCCATGTATCCCAGTTTTGCGTATGAGGCGAGGAACGTATACCTTGGGTTATGTACTGATGGGTTTCAACCCATTTGGGAAGCATGGGAGACAATATTCATTGTGGCCTGTAATTGTAACACCTTACAATTTGCCGCCATCTTTGTGCATGAGACGAGAGTTCTTGTTCCTTAGCATTCTTGTTCCTGGACCAGAGCATCCGAAGAGATCACTTGATGTGTTTTTGCAGCCATTGATTTATGAGCTGCAAATGTTATGGGAGCAAGGTGTTGAGGCGTTTGATGTTTCTTGTCAACATAATTTTGTCATGCGGTCGGTACTTATGTGGACCATTAGCGATTTTCCAGCATATGGCATGTTATCCGGATGGACAACGCACAGAAGGTTATCGTGCCCGTACTGTCAAGATAGCACATATGCGTTCCAATTGAAGCATGGGCGAAAAACGTCTTGGTTTGATTGTCATAGGCGATTTCTACCAAGTGACCATCCTTATCGTCGGAGCACCACGTTGTTTAGGAAGAACCGTCGAGTATTTGATGGTCCACCTCCTGAGTTAGATGGACATTATTTGTTGGATCAGTTCAGAGATTTTGGTGCAGATAGGACCGTTGATTGTGGTGGTATAGGACATCATCCTGTTGACGGTTGTGGCAACCTACATAATTGGCACAACAAGAGTATTTTTTGGGATTTGCCTTATTGGAAGGACCATCTATTGAGGCATAATCTAGATGTCATGCACATTGAGAAAAAAAATTTCGACAACATTATGAACACCGTTCTCAATGTCCAAGGGAAGACGAAGGACAATCTGAAGTCTAGATTGGACTTGCCAGACATTTGTTCTCGTAGAACACTACATGTGACAGGTAACGGGAAGCCTCCGGTCCCGACTTTTCGGTTGGATGCACCTTCGAAGGCCTAGTTTTTTTACTGGATTTCTGATGGAGTCAAATTCCCGGACGGATATGCATCTAACCTTCGTAATTGCGTTGATCATGGAGAAGGAAAGTTTTATGGGATGAAGAGTCATGATTGCCATGTTGTGATGCAGCGCCTCCTTCCATTTGCATTTGCTTGTCTTCTACCACGTAATGTCCACGAAGCAATTGCAGGTACACTAATTATCTTAATGATATTTATTATTATTGAATTAATTAATTACGTACCATATTATATTCGTTTTTAATGTCTACTTAATTTGGTACAAGGATTGGTGGGTTTTTTCGAGATATATGCACGCGATCTCTTACAACTGACGGTATTCGAAACTTTGCTGACAATATACCTGTAATCCTTTGCAATCTAGAGAAGCTATTTCCACATTTCTTCTTTGATGTTATGGAACATCTACCAATTCATCTCCCTAGAGAAGCAGAACTTGGGGGCCCTGTTCAGTATCGTTGGATGTATCCTTTCGAACGGTATATGTATCATCTAAAGAAGAAGGTGAAAAATTTGAGCAAAGTCGAGGGTTCTATAGTCGCACAGAGCATCAATGAAGAAACCTCAAATTTCGCCGAATTCTAGTTTCCAACACAAGTCAAAACGAAGAGTCGAAGTCCAGCTCGACATGATGACGGAGGGGAACCGCCTTATTATCCAGTCTATGTTCCTAGTATCTTCTCACAGATTGGTCGCCTTAGTGGAAAAGACAAGAACCGAAGGCTTTCAACACAGGAGCGAAATCATTTGCATACGTATATTCTGACAAATTGCGAGGAAGTTCAAGAATTTGAGAGGTATCATATATATGTGACCATGCTAAATATTATCTTCTTATATATTTGCTAGCTAATTAATTATATTACCAATAATTAACGTGTGCGCTTCCATTTTCACAGGATTTATATGGCACAAATCCGTTACGCATATCCGCTAAAAATAGAGGACCAGCTTATCGAGCCCAAGCAGGAAGAGTTTGCACGTTGGTTAAGACATCATGTAAGTGCATGTGTTTTAATCCCCTAGATCTAATGAAATTTATTAAATGTTTTAATTAATTAATTAATTACTTAATTTTCATATTTGTTCATGCATGTACAGACAGAGTTGTCTAATGGCCAATAATTTCCCACGTGGTTAGAAGAGATAGTGCATCTCCCCATAACTGTCGTAAAGTCACATGTGATGTATTGCACATGGGGCTACGCTTTTAAGATACTTCGGGATGATAGGAGCAGGCCAACTCTTGATTACGGTGTATCTGTTCCATCCGGTGATATTTCATACTATGGTGTTCTTCGTGAGATTTTGGATGTTCATTATCCGGGAATGCTCAACTTGAGATGCATTGCATTTTTATACGATTGGTACGACCCATTAGTTGGAAGTGGTGTGCGACAAGATCAATTTGGTGTTACATCAGTACATAGCAGAAGACGACTCCAGAAATACGACCCTTTCATCCTTGCTTCGCAAGTAGACCAGGTTCTAGGATTTATATATTACTATTTAATTTTAGGATTTAAAATTTTCTCGGTATCTAAATTTGAGATCTTTGTAGGTATGCTACATTCCCTATCCTCGAGTGAAAAACAAGCAAGACCCCTGGATTACAGTGACTAAGATAAATCAGAGAGGAAGGGTTTATGGGATTTCAGATCATGAATCTTTGCAGCAGAACTCCATTGGATTAGGTTCAATCGATCACTCCCTCGAAGTCGATCTCGTGGTTGACTTCGACGCAGACGCTCAAGTATTTGAGGATCAGAGAAAGAAATTGAAGAATTTGGAGAAGATCGTGATTCAGAATCATCAGAATATTCATCATACTCATCGGGTTCAGAGTAGTACATTCTTATGTATAATCCCGTATTATTTTAATTAAGAATAATTAAGTTTCTTTTATTTGAACCAAAAAAACATAAAATATATTCGTATAATTTTATCTATATTCATTCCATAGTTATGAAATATTTAATTATTATGTAAATGTTTTGTATATGTAAGCGGAACAATAAAACCCCTATTTAAGACAGTTCATTGGAAATCTGTCAAAACTTTCCGACGGATTATTTTAAATAGGGGTTTATCATGTGTTACTCGTTTTAAACATGTTTTCTAATCATACCTCGGAGAATCCATCGGAATCCGACGGATTTTCGACGGACAATCAAAAATAAGGGTTTAGGGTATTGGGTTTCATCTAAATATTGTTCAAAGCATAGATAATCATTTTTTTAGTCTATACAATGCATACAACTAACCGTCATTTCAATAAAATTTTGATATGTTATAAAATTTGGTTAAAGTGTTAGTAGAAGTTATTGTGTTGACTTGTTGAATTGTAGAGGTTATAAGAACGGAAATTAAGAAACGAGTGTAAGACATAGGTGATGGGTGGTTTTACATATTTTGGGGACTTCAAATGTATGTAATAGGGTGGTTATACATATTTTTCGATAGACATACACTAAACCCTAAATATACCCCAAATCCGTCGGAAATCCGTCAGAATTATTAAAAGATTTCCAACGGGTTTCCGACGGATCGAACCAATGACCAATCAAAACACATGCAATAGAAATTCCCTGTCCGTCGGAGTCCCGTCGAAAATATTTTAGGAATTCCGACGGATTTCTGACGGAGTTAGGGGTTTTCGATCACGCGGGAAGGTGGACCGCTAAAACCTAAAATTTTTTTAGCAAACCGACGGATAGAGATCCGTCGTAAATCAATTTATTTAAATACGAACCGTCTTCTTCTTCTTCATTTCTTCTTCTCTCTTCTCACATTCTCTCTCCGACGATTCTCCGGTATCTCCTCCGGCGGCGATTCTCTCTCTCTCCCGCGGCTCCGGCGACTCTCTCTCTCTCTCACGCGTTTCCGGGGACTCTCTCTCTCTCCCGCGGCTTCTCCTTCCAGCGACTCCTTCTCTCTCCCGCGGCTTCTCCTCTCTCTCTATCTCTCCGGCGGCGGCTTCCCCTCACCGGCGGCCTCTCCTTCTCATGGCCGATAATAGGTATGTGATTTAGGATTGTTATGTGATTTGGAATTAGATTTGTTAGGGTTTAATTAGATTGTTAGATTTGTTAGTTTTAGATTTAGGATTGAATTTGTTAGATTTTAGATTTTGGAATTTTAATTTTAGGTTTTGTAATTTTAGGTTTTTATATTTGTTAAATTATAATTATTAAAAACGTTTTTGTATAAATATTATGATTATATAAAAAACGTTTTAAAATATATATATTGTAATTTTATTAAAAACATTTTTGAAAAAAATATAATTATATATAAAAAACGTTTTTTCTATAAATATTATAATTATATAAAAAAACATTTTTAAATATAGATTGTAATTTTATTTAAAACGTTTATGAAAAATATAATTATATAAAAAATGTTTTGGTATAAATATTGTAATATATTAAAAACGTTTTTGAAATATTTTGGAAATTTTCAAAAAATTATGGAATATTTTGAAATATTTTGGAAATTTTCAAAATATTTTGAAATTTTTGTGAAATTTTTCTAAATTTTTGGAATATTTTGAAATTCAAATTATTTTAAATGAACCAAAATTTTGAAAATATTTAAAATATTTTGGAAATTTGAAATGTCAAATTGTTAAAATTTAAAATGAACCATAGTAATATTCTTTATATGTTTTTATCGTAGGTATGAAGACTTCCTCCGACAGGAGTGACAGGGCCGCGTTCGGTCTGGCCGTGCTCGGGATTCCGACCCACAGGGCCACGCTCGATCTCGGGATCCGGATCATAATTCGGGTTCGCCATCTGGCGTCCCAGACTCCCAGCAATCCGCTGCCCATAGCCGGATGAGGATCGCAGACTTTATCCAGCAACTCAACTGGGAGCATTACATTCGACTCAATCCGGAATATGAAGACGGGACTTGGTAAGAAAAATTTCAATTCTTAACTAATTCATTTTATTATGTTTCATAATCTTAACACGTTACTTTAATAATTTTTATGTTTGCAGGTTTAAGTTATCTACTGAGATAATTAACAAAGTCGATATTGCGGATGCTCCATACGATGTTGGACGAACCGTATAAGACGTACTCTGTGATGCCAGCTGACGTGAAGGATTCTTGGCAACGAACATTTGCGGTAAGTTTTTCAACTTGTATTTTTAGTAATATGGCAAAAAAATAATTTCTTCTAACAGTTTCTTTGTCTTTTATTTTGTAGCAAGAGTTCACTTGGCACCATACATGGACGACAAAAGTCCTAGATACGTTTGACCATTACGCTAGCATCCAATACTCAAGACACATGTATGAGTGGAAGCAGAAGTATCTCAAAAAGCTGGATAAGCCAAAGGACCTCGATGACGAGGTGTGGAAAGGATTCTGCGTGTATTGGGATCGCCCTGAGACGAAGGCGCTCTCGAAGAAAAACTCAAAGAACCGGAAGAGCGACCGAGGGGGGGGGGAAAGGAATCTATATCCACAACGGGGGTGCGAAGACGACCGAACGTCGAACGGAGGAAATGGTAAATAATTTTTTTTTTAATTAATTTGCCAATTAGTTAATTTTTAACTAATCAATTTTTCATAGATGAAAAAAGCTGGTGGACGTCGTCCGGATTACCTTACCGTGACCGAGGACAGACACACGAACAAGAAAACCGGAGTAATCCAGGACGTGGGGGTGCGTGACACCGTTGAGGTCTGCAAGAAGAAGAAGTTAGAGAAGTTGACGCAACTCTCGCAGCTCAATCTCGATGGATCATTGCTTCCAACGAGTTACCAAGAGAAGAAATGAACGCAATTGTTCTCGCCGTAAGTTTTTTTTTTTTCTTTTCGTTTATTTTTTCTTTGTTTTGTTCTTCTTTTCTAACAACTTTTATAATTTCTCGTAGGAAACCCGACAAGTCAAGGGCCGCATTGTCGGATTAGGCGGGCTTTCGACCCAAGAGTCCTCTTCACTGGGTGTTCGGAACTTCAATCCGCATTACAGAAACGAGCTTGAAGGACTTACTCAAGAGGTTAAGGGATGGGACGCGAAGGTCGATGAAATGTCGAAGAAGCATGAAGAATTGGAGACCGCACACAACGAGACCCGCGAGGAGCTGTCCCGGTGGAAATTAATCATGAAGGCCAAATTCCCGGATCTAGATCTTTAGATTCGTTTTCAAAAACAATTTTATTTTAGAACAATATTTTATGTTTTTATTTGAATTAATAATTTTAATAATTTTCTAATTATTAATTTTTAAATTCTTTAATTAATTAATTTATAATATAATTATAATATAATAATTTTATTTTAATATATGTAATTTTTTTAAATAATTCGTAATTCCATCGGAAAGTCGTCAGAAACGATCCGTCGGAATGCCGTCGGAATTAGGTCCGTCGGAAGCCCATCGGAAATAGTTCCGAGGGATTTCCGACAGTTTCCCGTCGGCATTTTTCGGCCACACTTCCGTCGGATTCCCGTCGTAATAAGCTCGACGGTATGAAGTGATCGGAAATCCCTCGGAAAGGTAATCGTCGGTATTCCGTTGGATATTGTCCGACAACTATCCGACGACCAGGTTCCGTCAAAAATTTCCGACGGGATTCCGACCAAACCTCAACTTCCGACAAGCTGGAACCGACGGGAATGTCCGTCAGTTCTAGCCTTCTTTCTTGTAGTGATTGGAAGAAGGATATATATGACAAGCTATCGAACATAAAATGTTAGGTTTATGGCTTCTTACCAATTTCGAAAGAAGAGCAAAGATCAAACAAATATGCACTAAAAAAGTCAGGATAATTACTTAAAATATGGGTATAAAACAGAATAGAATTATCTAATATATATATATATATATATAATGTATATCTATAAATAAAAATATTAAAAAAATAAGTTATATAAGTGATATATAAACAATAAATCCAAGAAAGTATGTTCAAGTAGAGGCAAAAAAGGATAGAAGCAACAATAATGAAAAGAAAGTGAAAAAAAAACTTGAAAAAGCATGATACGAGCAAGATAGAGAGAAGGTCTAGGGATAGGGGTAAAAAGATGTGTGAGATGAAGCAAAAAAGAGAATTGATAAATTATGGAATGATTAAGTACAATCCGGTTCTTCACAAAAAAAAATTAGAAAAAATAATTGGGTTTAATGAAAATAGAAAGAAGTGAAATGAAAGTAATGGAACGTTGACGATGGTCTGGCGAAAGAGACGGAGAGAAGACCTAAAGATATGCTAAAAGCTCATAATTCTCACGATGAGAGGTAGCCACCGAAGAAAAAAGGAATGATTCATTGAGTTTTCTTGAACATAGTCGTAAGGATTCATAGAGTTCATGTCTATTTCTCAAAGTTTGCATACACAAACTGTATTCAAACTTATGATTTTGAACTACAATAACAACCAAATGCCTAAAGATAGACAAATTTTTACTTACTAGATTTGCTTCAAGTTTGAATTATTACATAATAAAATCAGTTAATTTAACAATTACAATAGCAAAAAGATACATAAATATAATTAAAAAGGAAAAGAAATGAACAGTATTAGCAGATAACAAAAAATTGTAGAATGTGTGTCTTATTCATATTCCAAGACTGTACATATATATATATTGGTACAATAAGAGGCTTCTAGATTAATGTATTTACATCAACTACCATTGATGGACAAGGAAGATATTCATGTAATTAAGAGTTTCCTTCTTGTGTCATTTACACGCCCCCTCAAGATGGAGGGGCTCGTGCAACTCCAATCTTGTCTCGTAGTTCTGTGAAGCGTGCGCGTGGTAGTGGCTTTGTGAGAGCATCCGCGAGCTGATCCTTGGTTGTGACATGTGCGACCCGTAGAAAGCCTTGTTGGATGTGACCTCTGACGAAGTGATAGTCAAGACCGATATGCTTCATGCGAGAGTGAAAAACTGGGTTTGCGCAGAGGAACGTAGCACCGACGTTATCGTAGTACACAACTGGAATAGTAGGAAGTTTGATCCCAAGCTCGCGTAACAGGTTGCATATCCATCGAACTTCTGCCGTTGTATTTGCCACAGCCCGATACTCAGCCTCGGTCGATGACCGAGCGACGCTTGATGTATGCATTGGTGGAGACGTAGTCATTGGAGTCACCAGCCCAGTCCGCATCCGAGAAGGCATGAAGTGAAAGATTATTCTTCGAGGAGAAGAAAATACCATGAGTCGTTGTACCCGCCAAATATCTAAGTATTCTCTTCGCTGCTTGCATGTGATCTTGCGTCGGATGGTGCATAAATTGAGACAGACGGTTAACCGCATAGGCAATGTCAAGCCTTGTGAACGCTAGATACTGCAAGCTACCAACCAAGCGTCTATAATCTGTGGGGTCAGAAAGAGAAGTACCCGAAAACAGTGTGAGTTTAGGCGATGAAGCCATTGGCGTCTCCACTGGTTTGGCTGCAAACATGTTATATTTGTGAAGTAAATCCAGAATGTACTTTCTCTGTGACATGTGAAGACCAGCTTCTGTGTGGTGAACCTCCAATCCAAGGAAATAATTCAAATCCTCTGGATCTTTGATAGAGAATCTTTGAGCGAGCAAGGACAGTATGCGAGCAATGCTTGATTTGTTGCTTCATGTGACTAATATGTCATCGACATACACCAGCAAATAGAGAAAATCATTACCGACACGTTGAGTGAACAGAAAAGTGTCTGCCAAAGAGTTTTGAAATCCGAGGCTAAGCAGATATGTCTTCAACTCTGTGTACCAGGCTCGGGGAGCCTGCTTTAAACCATAAATAGCTTTCCGAAGACGACATACATGAGTAGGATTACCGGCATCAATGAAACCCGGCGGTTGTTCCATGTAAACTTCTTCCGTCAAGGTGCCTTGAAGAAACGCATTGTTGACATCAAGTTTTTGAATTTGCCAAGACCTTGTAACTGCGATGTCCAGAACCAGGCGAATCGTTGTCGACTTAACCACATGACTGAAAGTGTCTGTGTAGTCTTGACCTAATTGCTGATTATATCCCTTTTCAACGAGCCGCGCTTTGCACCTATGAAGAGAACCATCACGCATAAATTTATACTTGAATACCCACTTGCAGCCGACGATATTCTTGTTCAGTGGTCGCGGAACGAGATCAAAAGTATGATTACGAGTGTACACATCCATCTCACCAGTCATTGCTCCTCTCCACTTCTTGTCTTTCATCGTTTGGTTCACGGTCATAGGTTCGGGTGGTAGGTGAGTGGATAGGGCCACAGACAAGTTGTATTTGGTGTTGGATTTGGAGATTTTGTTTTTCCGGCGAGTTTGCATTGGATGGATGTTAACGGGTTGGTGAGGTTCAGTGACGGCTTAAAGGGAAGACGAGGATGGCTGATTTGTGTTTGTTAGGATCAATTGGGTATTTGTTGTATTGGGCCTGTTTAGGTTAGGAGATGGGCTAATTTCAGTTTGGGCCTCAGTTAAAGGAATTGGGCTTGAATGAATTGGGTTATTTTGGTTTAGTGGGTTTTCGGCTTGAAAACGGGGTTCTTCATTGATGTTGTCGTCGCGATTATCTGCAAAAGAGTCAAGGGAAGAGACGATACCTTCCGATGACTGGTGAAGAGGCGAGCTCGTGGGTCCCGTCGATTGTGTCGGAGGCGACGCCTGCTGCGACGGCGAAGGAGAGGGTAAGGATTGTGAACCAATGTGAATAATCGGAAGACCGGAGCCATCAGCAATGAGAACATTGTCATCACCGGTGTAAGGCTGATGGAGTGCCAAGTTGTTGAGGTCACTCGTCATGTGGTGAGTGGCACCACTGTCCATGAGCCAGACGCTGGCAGGAGTTGGAGCACCAATAGCGAGGTTGGCGTTGGGCTGCCAAGGACGAGGTGAGTGATTATTTGCTGTTCCAGACTGATGAATAGATAGTTGTGGGCATCTGTTTGCGCTATGTCCCTGCACACCGCATAGCTGACATTTGCCTTGATATCCTTTTGATTTTGAGACTGATTTTGATTCCAAGATTGACTGAACCGAGGAGGCTGCTTTCCCTGATTCCACGAATGATTGTTGCGTTGGCGAGTGTAAGCAGTGTTCGCTGTGATCGGAGTGGCAACAGACGCAGAGACAGTGAATAGCAGTTTTGCTTCTTTGTTGAGGAGCTTCTCATGGATTTCAGTGAGAGACGGAGTGGTTTCGCGGCTCTCGACTTGATCCACCACCGACTTGTACTCTTCAGGTAACCCTTCTAAGACGTACTCAATTTGATCCTCAAGCTCAATGGGCTTGCCGAGGAGAGCTATCTGATCGAAGCGAGTAGTGAGACCACATACGTATTCATCAATAAATTTTGTACCTTTGGACCAATATTTCAGCTGATGTTTGATTTGTTGCGAATGACCCCTGCTGGGCCGAGCATAGGTGTCAGCCAGAGTGCTCCAGATCTTTGCAGATGTTTTGGTGGTGGAGAGTAGTGGCTGGATCGTGAGTGAGATAGCACCGAGAAGACCTATGTAGATCAGCATGTCTTGGCGTTTCCAGAGAGTATGGGCAGGATTTGGTGTGACAACGCTCCATCGAGGTAGCCTGCTAACTCGTAGCCATCAAGGAGGGCATGAACCTGAAGGCTCCACATCAGGTAATTAGAGGAGCTCAATTTTGTGACATTTGACATGTTCACATTGAAAACAGTTTGTTGTGAAACATCAATGGTTTCAATAGTGGCTGTCATCGTATGGGATTTGTGAAAGAGAAAAGGAGGGATAGAAGAAATTGAGAGAATACAGAGAAGGGAGGCTGCCGGGAAAAAAAAATTAGAGTATCTTATATGACTCTGATACTATGTAGAATGTGTCTTATTCATATTCCAAGATTGTACAGATAGATATATATATATTGGTACAATAAGAGATTTCTAGGTTAATGTATTTACAGCAACTACCATAGATAAATGGACAAGAAAGATATTCATGTAATTAAGAGTTTCATTCTTGTGTCATTTACAAGAACATACCAAAATACATAATTACATAATAATTTGTATACAATACGAACACCACTACAGCCATCTCCAGGTCATGGGTAGGATAATTCTGCTCATGTTTCCTCAACTGCCTCGAAGCATAAGCTATTANTGATATATAAAACTATAATATATAATACTATAGATGAAAACAAAATATATGAAATATTGGTTGCATTTGAAAATTCGAACACAAAATTATTGGGGTCAAACACTAATTTTAACCAAATATTTCATGAATTCAATCAAAATTACACTAAACGTAATTTGAATATTAATTTTTGTAAAGGTCACATAACCCTCTAATCCTTCTTTACCTCCACTACTAGAGAGGGGAGTAATTCGTTTTTGACTTTTATAACTCATATTTACATTCTTCCAAATTTAATTTCTAATTTCATCACTCTATCTTATTTATCTTATATAACAAAATACCGTTTTTAGCATTTTGGATTATAGATTTTTGTTTCAAATCCGTATTGGATCCTTTTACTAGAGAAAATTCACGTTTGGTCTTTTTACTTGTAGACTTGAGATTTTTTCAAATAGATGAGAAAACATATAAAGAATGCTTCTCTTGATCTTGCCAAAAGGCCGAGAAAGGTATTCTCCTCCTATAAAGGCTTCTCCTCCTATCTCTAGAAGCCTCTAATCCATATTTCTAGTCTTACCATTCCTTTTTCTTGATGCCTTGTTCTGTATCTTGATGCTTTTTTCTTACTTGTTAATGTAAATAGCCTTTGATGCTACATCAATAAAGAAATTAAAGTGCTTTTGCTTTACTAACCTTGTGAAGAGTTTTAGATAGGTTCTTACTTGTGGAACTCGTTAATTTGCAAGAAAAAAATCTCACCTTTTGATCCATATGAGGGAGAGAAGAAAATAGAGTAAAGAACAGTAAAAACAAAGATGTGTTGGTTCTGTGAATTTTGGATGTTTACAACAACAACAAAAAAATCTTTATCGAATTTTATCATTCATCCTTCCACATGTCTGCAAACTCATTAGGCACCAGTGGCATAGCTGTCGTCGGAAAGTCCCTAATAAAGAGTCTCTCCTCCATCAGAGCAACATTTAATCAAAACTTAAACAACTCGGAAACAAATAAACTATTTTCTATTGTTTTGTGGAATAATGGCACCAGATAACATTTATTAACTTTTGTTAAGTTTTTGTCATTTTTGGTTTTTTTTTCTTGAGTAATTGGAGTAGATAACCATGAATGAGAAAAGAATTAGAGAAATAACCAAATCACTGTTTCAACTACTGTTCATATTTTCATAATTCCACTTTACCCCAGCTCATATCTATCTCTTCTGTTAGCGATGATTTTTGTCAAAGCTTTTAGAAAACAGAGCAAGTAAAATAATCGCAGAGAACACAAGAACAAGATACTTTTTGGGCAATTGATATTGCCTCTTTTTGGTTTTTCATTATTTTAAATAGAGAAGTACAAGAAAGGAAATGGAGACTTAGCTCCTACACGTAAGGAAAATGGGAAAGTGGAGAAGATGATTCCTATTCAACAGGAAGACCGATTCTCCTCCGTCATTAACAACTGATACAAGTAAAACAAATAATAAATCATGAAATGAGAAAACTGAACCGAGCTCCAATTACGTCATGTATTTCCGGTTTGAAATTCTGGTTCGGTTTGTTACTCTTCTCTCCGGTTCTGTCGCTGTAACTCCATCATTACTCCCCCCCCCCCTCGAAATGAATCTTGTCCCCAAGATTCAGCGTTGGAAAACTATCCTTGAGTGGGGAAGATCTTCCCACGTTGCATCAGCCTGTTGTAAGCCTTCCCAAAAAACCAACGCCTCTTGTCTCTTGGTACCATGTAAGCCTTCCCAAAAAACCAACGCCTCTTGTCTCTTGGTACCATTGTCCTCAACGTCTCAAAGTTGCATCATACGTTATGGTTTCAATCGTAACAGGCCATTTGGACGCAGAGGAGGCAGAGAGCCTGAAGTAGGTGTATCTGATCCCACTATTTTCTTTAAAAGAGAAACATGAAAAACAGAATGCACTCTCGTACCTTCAGGCAACTTTAGACGATACACGACATGTCCGATGCGAGCTTCAATCTGAAATGGCCCAAAGTACCTTGTGGATAGCTTTTGTGATGTTCACCGGAAAATTGTATGTTGACGATAAGGCTGCAACTTTAGATAAACCCAATCACCGACTTTGAAACAGAGATCACGTCTCTTAGCATCCACAGTTTGCTTCATCTTGTTATTTGTAGCTTCCAAGTGATTTTTCAAATCCTTGAGAATTTCATCATGTTCCTTAAGCTGCTCATCTAACTCATGTAGCTGTGTATTTCCAGATTCGTAGCCTGCCAGTGCTGGTGGTTCACGGCCATAGAGTGCTTTGAAGGGTGTCATCCCAATTGACGAGTGATGAGTGGTGTTGTACCAATACTCATGTCATGGTATCATGAAACTCCATTGCTTCGGTCTGTCATGCACAAAGCAACGCAAAAACTGTTCAATGCAGCGATTTACTACCTCAGTTTGTATGTCCGTTTGCGGATGGTAAGCTGATGACATCCGTAATGTCTTACCAGATAAGTGCCACAGATCTCGCCAGAACGCACTCACAAACACCAGATCCCGATCACTGACAATCGAGTTAAGAATCTCATGAAGCTTCACAATAAACTCCATGAACTTTGCTGCAACAGTCTTGGCCGTATACGGGTGCGAGAGAGGAACTAGATGAGCTGACTTTGTAAGACGATCAACCACCACCAGGAGAGACGTGTGATTGTCGGAGCGTGGTAGACCGTCGATGAAGTCCATAGAAACATCTTCCCACACCCGATGAGGGATCGCTAAAGGCTGGAGCAATCCCGCAGGAGAAAGGCTCTCCGACTTAACCCGTTGACAGATATCACATGCAGCAACATAGTCTCTCACCGTCTTATGCATTCCTGGCTGATAAAATTGTTGCGCTAACCTCTTAAAGGTTCGAAGAACCCCCGAATGTCCCCCAATGGGTGTGTCGTGATAGTCATGTAAGACTAACTTGATGAACTTCGATCCAGTAGGGATAACCACACGATTATTGAAGCAAAGTAAATCATTGCGTCTCGCGTATGGCTGACGTAGAGCAGAATCGGCCAATTTCCCAATTTTGAGCAAATATGGATCTGAGTATTGTAGCTTTTGCAACTCCTCCCAAAGATCTACTTATTGAATACTCACGGTATTAAGGCATGGGCTATCAACGTGGCGAGACAGTGCATCAGCAGCTGCGTTAGGTGATCCAGGCCTATACGTGATCTCGTAGTCATAACCAACAAGCTTCCCCATCCATCGTTGCTGTTCAGGCGTGAGAATCCGCTGCTCTAGCAAAAACCGTAAGAACTATAAATCTGTCTGGATCGTGAATCTCCGCCCAAGAATATACGATCGCCATGTTCGTATAGCAATCATAATTGCCAGCATCTCTCGAGCATAGGTGGACCAGCTATGTTTTGCCACACCGAGAGAACGGCTCATGAACGCAATTGGCTTACCATTCTGCGAGAGAATAGCTCTGATTCCATCTCCCGAAGCATCTGTTTGGATAACAAATGGCGTATTGAAATCTGGAAGAGCAAGTGTTGGTGTCGTTGTCGATGGATTTCTTCAGATTCATGAATGCCGCTTCCGCTCCTACATTCCACTCAAACTTCCCTTTTTTCAACAAATTCGTTAGCGGCTTCGCGATAAGACTGTAATCCTTCACAAACTTTCGATAATACCCCGTGAGACCCAAAAAACCACGCAATTTTGTGATTGTAGTTGGCGCAGGCAAGTCCGTCATTGATTTGATCTTGTTCTGATCCACCTTCACACCTTCTCCTGAAATGATATGCCCGAGTTACTCCAACTCCTTTTTCCCGAACTTACATTTCTTTAACTTCACGAACAGCTTATGCATTTGTAAGACTTCCAGAATGACCTGAACATGTTGAAGATGCTCCTTCCACGAGCGATTGTACACAAGTATATCGTCGAAGAAGACGAGGACAAACTTCCGAAGATAATCCCAAAAAACAGAATTCATCAGAGATTGAAATGTGGAAGGTGCGTTGCATAGTCCGAAAGGCATTACCAGATATTCATAATGCCCGTTATGAGTACAAAACGCGGTCTTATGGATGTATGGTGGATGCACACGCACCTGGTGATATCCCGCAGTGAGATTCAGCTTCGTAAACACTGTAGCTCCGTGCAATTCGTCTAACATATCGTCAACGGTGGGAATCGGGAATCGATCCTTAACTGTGGCGGAGTTCAAGGCTCGATAATCTGTGCAGAACCGCCATGACCCATCCTTTTTCTTGACCAGGAGCACCGAAGAAGAGAAAGGGCTTGAGTTGGGTCAAATCAAACCAGATTAAAGCATCTCATTCACATGTTTCTCGATTTTTTCTTTCTGGAAGTGAGCATAGAGGTAAGGCCGGACATTGACAAGGTTCGAGCCTTCTTTGAGCGTGATATGGTGCTCAATTTCACGTGAAGGGGGGTAATTGTGAAGGAATTTGAAAACATCGTCAAACTTGAGAAGAAGATGTCGCATCTCGTCGCTGATTTCAGGTACGACATGTTTCTCCTCTTGGATCGTTAAAGCAAAACATGCCTGGCCCATCTTAGCTTCCCTTGTTATTTCCTCAGAATGGGCTTTAGTGATTTTTTTATTTCTCAGCCCATTTATCTTCACCCTTCGTTCAACCCAAGTGAATTCTAGAGATTGGGCCTTCTAGTTGCAAAGAATATGCCCTAATCTTTCTAACCATTGTACGCCTAACAATACATACAGCCCCGACAATGGTAATGTGTAGAAGTTGATGACGAAGGTAACGCCGCCGAGAGTCATCGTCGTTTGCCGGTAAGCGCCTCGGCATCATAGAGGATGCCCGTCTGCGACACGGACATGAAAGGGTTTCATCGAAGACAATTTCATATTTAATCGATTTGCAGCTCTGTCGCTAATGAAATTATGAGTCGCTCCGCTATCGATCAACGCGACCAGCTGCTGTTGGTTAATCGTCGCTTCCACCCTCATCGTTCTAGGTGAATCCCAACCGGTAAGTGACTGCAGCGTGATCTCTGGTTCACTCGTGTCGTGGAAAATCTCCTCATCGTCTTCATCCTCTGCATCCTTGCCGAGCATAAGTAACAGTTGAGATGTTTTACACTTATGGCCTGGTGTATAACGCTCGTCGCAACTGAAGCATAAGCCTAAACTGCGCTTGCGTTTCATCTCCTCCCAACTCAACTCTTCGGTACCGGTGTATTCGAAGTTGAGCTTTTTGAATTAAATGGTTGCGCGTATGAACGCGGAGTGAACGCCTTCCGTTGTTTCTGCATTTGCTCATCTCGAAGTCGGGCCAGCTTGATTACTGCTCGTAGTGTCGTTTGTGAGAACATACTAACATTGTCAGCGATAACGTCCTTTAACCCTCCGAGAAAAGTCCCGACGAGAGCTTCCTCCGACCAATTCTCGACTTTGTTCATCAACCGCTCGAACTCCTTTTGATAATCCCGTAGTTACCCTGTTGTCAGATTTTTTACAACGCCTCATGAAAGTTTTCACCCTCCGACGGTCCAAACCGCACCCACAGCTCATGCTCAAACGTCTCCACATCTGCAGTTTTTGGATCGAGCCTCAGCGCCTTAGGACGCAAAGCTCACCCTCTGTTCCATGGGTATCTCATGAAAAGCGAAATATTGTTTGAGTTTGCTCAGCCACTCGGTGGAATCTCCTCCGTTAAAACGTGGACACTCGAGTCGAATGTGTCGATTGTGATTACCAGGTGCCGCGATCGGATTAGCCATCTCGTCTCTTCTTCCTAATGGTGGAGAGACTTCAGGTCATTGGCGTCATTGCGATGTGCTGGCGGTGCTTTCATGGTTGTGCGACATCATCTCCATCATCGTCTGCATACACTCCTCTAGTGATTTGTTTGATTCCTCCATTCGCTGGAATTTCTCCTCACTAGCCTCCTCCATACTACGTAGTTTGTCACCAATGCCTCTCTGCATCTTGTACAGATCGTCAGTGACTAACCCNTCCGACCAATTCTCGACTTTGTTCATCAACCGCTCGAACTCCTTTTGATAATCCCGTAGTTACCCTGTTGTCGGATTTTTTACAACGCCTCATGAAAGTTTTCACCCTCCGACGGTCCAAACCGCACCCACAGCTCATGCTCAAACGTCTCCACATCTGCAGTTTTTGGATCGAGCCTCAGCGCCTTAGAGATAGTCAGCCACCACGCGTTTGCTTCGGCCGTAAGGTGATACGACGCAAAGCTCACCCTCTGTTCCATGGGTATCTCATGAAAAGCGAAATATTGTTTGAGTTTGCTCAGCGACTCGGTGGAATCTCCTCCGTTAAAACGTGGACACTCGAGTCGAATGTGTCGATTGTGATTACCAGGTGCCGCGATCGGATTAGCCATCTCGTCTCTTCTTCCTAATGGTGGAGAGACTTCAGGTCGTTGGCGTCATTGCGATGTGCTGGCGGTGCTTTCATGGTTGTGCGACATCATCTCCATCATCGTCTGCATACACTCCTCTAGTGATTTGTTTGATTCCTCCATTCGCTGGAATTTCTCCTCACTAGCCTCCTCCATACTACGTAGTTTGTCACCAATGCCTCTCTGCATCTTGTACAGATCGTCAGTGACTAACCCCAACCCCTTCTCAAGCTCTTCAAGTCTGTCTTTTTTATTAGCCATTGACTCTGGTGATGTCAAGACTAACATTTTTTGTTTTTTTTGGATGGAATGATTTTAGTGTGGTGAAAAGGAATGGAAAAAAAATTGGACCGAGCACACGTGCTCTGATACCAAATGTTAGCGGTGAATTTTATCAAAGCTTTTAGAAAACAGAGCAAGTAAAATAACTACATGGAACACAAGAAAAAGATACTTTTTGGGCAATTGATATTGCATCTTTTTGGCTTTTCATTATCTTAAATAGAGAAGTACAAGAAAGGAAATGGAGATTTAGCTCCTACACGTAAGGAAAATGGGAAAGTGAAGAAGATAGTTCCTATTCAACAGGAAGAGCGATTCTCCTCCATTATTAACAACTGAAACAAGTAAAACAAATAATAAATCATGAAATGAGAAAACTGAACCGAGCTCCAATTACGTCATGTATTTTCGGTTTGAAATTCTGGTTCGGTTTGATACTCTTCTCTCCGGTTCTGTCGCTGTAACTCCATCACTCTCTCTCTCTTTGCCTTTTACCTGCTTCGACTTCCTCCCAAACACTCGCAATCTGATTATGTGAATTCTGTAAAACACATACAATCTCAAATCCCCAAATTCAACATCAAAACTCCAACCACAAAATTTGGGGATTTCGATTTCGATTCAAAATTGTGTAACAAGAAGCTTGTTGCAGCGAGGAACTTCTCTAAATTAAAGGGTTTCAGATGGCTTTAGGAGGTGATTTTTTTTAGCAAACGTCAGTCTGTTTCTCCTCGTGACGTCGACGGCGTGGAACTCATACTTCGAGTATTGCCGCTGGATCCGCCATGACAAACGTGAGTTCCCTCGGTTACGCCGCCGGTACGGCGAGAGGGATGGCGATGCGTGCTTGTGTGGCTACATACAAAGTTTGTTGGAGTACGAGATGTTTCAGATCCGATATCCTCGCCGCCATGGATCGAGCTATCCTCGACTTGATGTGCTTTATCTCTTCTGTACAGTTCTATTGTCTCCGCCGCCGAGGACTATGGGAATTTTGCATCTCTCAGTTCTGTACACACAAAATCATAACATGATAAATATCATGATTTATTGGGAAACATTGTTTTATCACTATAACTTTCTTGTTTTACCGTAATATATATTTTATTAACGAGTTATATTATTTTTAGCGCGTTAAATACATTTATAACATATATAACACACAAATCAAGAAAAATTATTGTCCATGAATATATATATGTTAATATGAAAGTTAACGTTTAACGAATTAGTTAGTGCACTAAATAAAAATTTAGATTTACATCTAGATGTCTATATGATACAATAATAAAAGCTAACATGCAACGATTGAGTTACCATGTTAAATATAAAGTTGGCGAGTCATTTAAATGTTTACATGGTACAATAAATATTTTAACATGTACAAGACTATTGTTAGCAATCTAACATGCTTGATATTGCGATAAATATAAAATTAGATATAAATATAATGTTTATACATAATACAAGAATTTGTAGCACGTTAAAAAAAAAAGTGTAACCCTTTACAATAAGAACAACAGTGGTATATGAGTCTCGTTAGATTGCTATCAGTAAAGAAAAGAAGTTTTGTGTTTGAAATTTTGCCAGATTCATCTTTGTTTTCTATGTTTTTCCTTGTTTTGTTGTTAAAAAAGAAGAAAAAAAGAAAGAGAAATGATGGAGAAGGAGAGAGAAATGATGGAGAAGAAAGTACTACCATGCTATTTAAATAAATTTATCCCTAATACAATAAATATTTTAACAGGTTACAAAAAGATATAACTTGCTATTTAAATCGTTACAATACTAATGAAAGATGAATTTCACATATTTTATCACTATACATTAAACTACGGGCAAAAATATAAAAGACTTTGCCGACAAAAACAGTAACTTACTCATTTTGTCACAATGGTTATTTTGTTAATTATTTTTGGTTTTATGGTTATCTACCTAATTCACTCTTTTTCTTTATCGTTTTGCGTCGAAATGACCGTTTTACCTCTATTCTTACATATCCGTGTACGGTATACGGTCGTACACGTCGTAATGTGCATGGATGAAATTGTTATAAATAGTGAAATAAGTGTTATTTTTTCAATTAAATCCGTGCGCCCGCACGGGATAAAGGTTTTTGTAAATTATATTTTGTAATATATAAAATGTGAAATAAGGCATAAGAACTCATTTAAGTGTTATTAATTAGTAATTTTTAAGTTTATAATAGAATTAATAAATGTTTGACAACATGTTTAATACTTGTTTGACAATATGTTTAATTTATTTTTTTTTAAATAAAAGGTGTTTGGAAACATATTTCAAAAGTGATTATGTTTTAATAGTATAGATTGTAGGTTTTATATCTACGATTTAAAAGACTAACCCCAAAAACGGAAGTAGTCAAACAGTGTTATTTATGAAAAAACATGTGGGTATTACTATTTAAAAAACCTGAAATTACCTCTTAGTCATTTTCTCCAAATCAATTTAGATTTCCTTTGTTTTCTCAGCCCTAGTAACTACACATTGATATTTATGGATTCTAAACAAAACAATGGAGTTTGGCACCAATAGACACTTTTTGAAATTTATTTGCACCAGTTAGCAAATAACACTTATTTCACTATTCATAATAATTTCACCTATGTACAATATGGTGTGTACGTATATTGACGGTACATGGGTATACAGAAGGATGTGCATTTTCGTCATTTACACGCTAAAAAATGTTAACTTTGTAAGGAAAATTGAAATAAGTGACAATCTGTGCAATTATGTCAACATTTGAACTAAGAGATTCTTGCATCGGCAGTCACTTTATCAAAACATAGTTTGTGTTCTAACACTTTACAAAAACTGTAAAAATAAGTAACACTTCATCTACTGTACATTCGTTGGCTTTCTAGTCGTATCCATGTACAGTAGTGCGCACATCAACATTGTATAGTACACGGACCAATAACAAGCAAGAGCAAAATTGTATTTTCAACAGAGAAAATATTACTTATTTTTACAGATTTTGAAAAGTGTTAGAACACAAAATATGTTACGATAAAGTGACGATGAATGCAAATATCTCTTCAAGTAATGATATTTGTTGGGCTCATCAAGTCTTTCAGAACTTCATTGTTCGTGTATAATATTGTTCGTGTCGGACCAAATGACAAAATCCTTTTTTTGTTGAACTTGACCAAATCCTTACGAATTTGTTTTTTAGATTCATTCTCAAAAGATTTCATATTAATTTGAGTTGGATTTAACTTATATATTAGTCCACCTTTTGTCAACTCTAACTCAATTTGTTTGCAAGTCCATTATAAATCTATTTGTTAGTATAATATTGTCTGTTTTGAGATTAGTAATTAAGTCCACGTAGATTTATTTTTGAACTTCTTTCCAAAAACCCCGTCTCTCGAAATCACTGCTCTCAACTTCTCTTAAATTGAATATTGAATATTGAATATTGAATATTGAATATTGTAAACACTTCTCTTAAATTGAATATTGAATGCATCTTGGAGCATGTCATCGGCAACGTCTGTGCTCCTTTCATGAGGAACTGACAAAAAAAAAAACAGAAAAAAATTTCAAAAATAATCTAAAACATTGTTTACAAAAAATACAAATAATATAAAATATCATCTTAGCACGAAGCTCCTTAACGTCAAAATTTTTCTGGTGCCACAAAAAAGATTTTCTGGAAAAACGTCTTAGTAGAGGTAAACCTTTATATTGTTGACGCATACGTGTCATTATAAATAGTTCAAAAAAAAAAATACGTGTCATTATAAAAAAGCTAAACTGCCTATACCAATCGCACCATTCACAAAAAATCGTGGAACAAATTTCTTTTGCATTACAAATTGGATATTTTTTGCCATATAATTGAGATCAAAGGTTTAGGAGATGAATCATTGTTAACATCAAAAATTTGTTG
>PKMM01023770.1:289096-322972 GCA_002933915.1 Eutrema heterophyllum
TGGTCTGTTCAGCTGAATCTGAGGTTTTCTTGAGTGAAGACGCTGCTGGTTACTGCACCATCAGTATCGATCGATACTCCTTTAGTATCGGTCAATACCCTACGACCAGACAGAGAGTTGGCCGAATGTTCCAAGCAAGCTGCAAAGCTTGGAGATTGGAGCGAGGAGAAAGCTCCTAAGCTGGAACTCAAGCCACTTCCAGCCAATCTGAGGTATGGTTTTCTTGGTCCTAATTCCACATACCATGTGATTATTAATGCTTCTTTGAACAACGCAGAGGTTGCCTTACTGCTGAGCAAGCTGCGCATGTATCGCAAAGCTCTTGGCTATTCTCTTGATGACATTTCAGGTATATCACCGGATCTGTGCATGCATAGGATTCATCTTGAGGACGGGTCAAAGGCTATCATTGAGCATCAGAGGAGGCTGAATCCAAATCTGAAAGAAGTGGTTAAGAAGGAGGTTATGAAGCTCTTGGATGCAGGGGTTATCTATGCCATCTCGGACAGTTCTTGGGTTAGTCCAGTGCACGTTGTTCCTAAGAAATGAGGGATAACTGTGGTGAAGAATGAGAAGGATGAGTTGATTCCTACTAGGACTATCACTGGGCATCGAATGTGCATTGACTACAGGAAGTTGAATGCGGCCACAAGGAAAGATCACTTCCCATTGCCTTTCATTGACCAGATGTTAGAGAGGTTGGCTAGTCATCCCTACTACTGTTTTCTCGATGGGTTGTATATGTTGATGACTTGAACATCATTGGAACTCAAAAGGAAATTGATGATGTAAGAACTCATATGAAAGAAGAGTTCAAAATAAAAGATCTCGGACAGACAAAATTTTGTCTTGGACTGCAGATAGAGCACTTACGAGATGGAGTATTAATATATCATGGTTTTTACCCATTTTAAGCCATGATATAAGTCTGTTTTATAGTCTTTTACATGTTTCAGCACGTTTGGAGCATAATTGAAGATATTATAGCTTTTTGGAGCATTTTGGAGCAAAACAGAAGTTCGTGTAGCTGAGTACCCGATATGAAGCCTTAGTATTGATCGACACTACCCTAGTATCGCTAGATACTCACTGCAGCAAGACACAAGTCGCGACTTTTATGAAGAGTTGAAGAATTGCAAAATTGCCCAGAAGACTTTATTATTTACAATTAAGCCCATAACGTATTTTAGGAGTTTAAGTTAGGTTTTTAACCACTTTGGCTAATGACACTTGATTACGCTTTATTCTATTCTGGGTTTGGTGAGAGAGCTTTCTGAGGGAGACAAGTCTGAGACTCTGTTCGTCCGAGAGAAGATTTTGAACCCTCTTGTTACTCTACTTTTTATTATTTATCTGAGTATTATTTCAGTCATGTTTATTGTTTCAATTACCATGTCTGAGTAGTTCTCTTGTTAGGTTCAGGGTTCTCATAAGGGTCCTCTCTGAATGATTAGGATTCACCATCTGAATTAGTTCTTTGCCTTAGGTTGTTCTCAAAGCTAATTCTAGCATGATCACCTATAACTTAGATCTTAGGATAATTGGTTAGGCACGAGAGTGCGATTAATTACCTGATAGAACTTAGGGTGAGCAAAATAGCTATTCGCAAAGAGATTTGGTTTAGTTGTTTTGTGAACAAATCAAACCTGAACTAAAAGCTGGTTTAGACTTTAGGATTCGCAAAGAGATTTGGAATTCTAGGATTTAGACTTAGATAGTTTTCGCAACGAGAGTTGGTTAGCTATACTTTAGTGATTTGAGTTCAAGAACCGCGCTAAATCTAAATCATGTTAGTTAGTTTGTCTACATTCATTGAATACCTGAGAAATACCCTGAGCCTATCTTCTTTCCAATTGACTTACAACTTGTTTAATTTACGCACTCGCATTTAATTACATTGTTTGGTTTAGCTTAATTCGAGTATATATAATCTATTGTGTGACTTTCTTGAGTTCTTGTGTTCGACCCCTACATATACTACAACGACTGCTTTAGTACTTATAGGGTATTAATTTGAGCATATCAAGTATTTGTGCATCAATCAAATTATACCAAAAGGATATTACGACGTTTTTATATGGATAAAGCGAATCCTTTGAATACTCCAATGGTTAATTGATCTCTCAATACTGAAAAAGATCCATTCCGACCTTGTGAAGATAACAAGGAAGAGTTAGGTCCTGAAGTACCTTATATGAGCGCTATAGGAGGACTTATGTATCTTGCAAATTGTACCCGACCAGATATATCATTTGCTACAAATCTACTTGCAAGATATAGTTCGTCACCTACGCGAAGACATTGGAATGGGATAAAACATATTTTTCATTATCTCCAAGGAACGATTGATTTGGGATTATTTTATCCTCGAAATCCAAAAGTCGGTTTAGTTGGTTTTGCAGATGCATGATAATTATCAGATCCGCATAAATCACTGCCGCAAACTGGATATGCTTTTCACCATTGGAGGAACTGCAATCTCATGGCGATCCCAAAAACAAACTTTGGTTGCAACTTCTTCAAATCATGCATAAATTATTGCGCTTCATGAGGCATGTAGAGAATGTGTATGGCTCAGATCCATAACTCACCACATTCAAGAAGCCACCGGAATAATCACCAGCAAAGAGCCAACAATCTTATATGAAGATAACGCTCCATGCGTTGCCCAGACAAAAGAAGGCTATATCAAGAGCGACATAACAAAACACATCCCTCCAAGATTTTTCTCTTACACACAAGAGCTTGAGAAAAATCAAGAAGTGGATATCTGATATATTCGCTTAAGCGACAATGCTGCAGATTTATTTACCAAGGCACTTCCTACTACAACATTCAAGAAACATATTCGAAGTATCGGAATGCGTCACTTGCGTGATCTATAAGGAATAGATCATATCCATCTTTTCAAGGGGGAGACTGCACTATTTTTCCCTTATCATGGTTTTTATCCCATTGGATTTTTTCATAATTAAGTTTTTAACGAGGCAGTACGTAATACGTTCGTAGTGATGGATAATTAAAGGGGAGTGTTAGAAATTGGTAATTATCCACGTCAATACTTTATCACTTCCACTAGCAGCAATTTTTGACAAATGTTACCCACTATATGTAGTATAAATAAGTATGCTTGGCTATTGTAATGAGACACANATTCAAGAAACATATTCGAAGTATCGGAATGCGTCACTTGCGTGATCTATAAGGAATAGATCATATCCATCTATTCAAGGGGGAGACTGCACTATTTTTCCCTTATCATGGTTTTTATCCCATTGGGTTTTTTCATAATTAAGTTTTTAACGAGGCAGTACGTAATACGTTCGTAGTGATGGATAATTAAAGGGGAGTGTTAGAAATTGGTAATTATCCACATCAATACTTTATCACTTCCACTAGCAGCAATTTTTGACAAATGTTACCCACTATATGTAGTATAAATAAGTATGCTTGGCTATTGTAATGAGACACAAGAAATAAGTGAAGCAAACATAAAACTCTTCTCTCCTGTTTTCTATCTCGTTCTATCTCGTTCTATCTGTCCACTTATTCTCTTTTTCCACTTTACAATCACTCTCTCTCTTATTTACAATCATTATCTCTCTCTCTCCAGCTCTCTTCTTCTCTCTTTCTCTGTACAAACCTTAAACACATATATATAGTTAAATATATACATATCTCACCTCACATATAATATATCATTAGTATATAGTTTATAACAAGAATAAGGATAATAAGAAAGTTAAAAAGAGAAGTGAGAGATGGAGGTCAAATAAAGAAGAGGAAGATCAATAAAAAAAGAAATCAAAGAAGAAACTGTAGAACAAAAAAAAATCGCAAATGGTAAGAAGTGGTCATAGATCGAACAAAGCCAAAAAGTTGTATGATTTGGTTATTGTTCTGATACTAAGTCATGTTTGGAGGAAACTTTACAGGTAATAAAAAAAATTCTCAGTTTTATTGATTAGCCGTATTGGTTTATTACACAAATGTTAATCTAATGACAATATTAAAATATGTTCAAGTCAATTTTCTAATCTCCGAGATTTCTTAACAAAAATTGGTAAACCATTTAAAACAAGCGCATCGAAAGAAAAAACCAGAACATTTGAATAGTGGCCATATAAAATACGGTGCATATATAATAATTATCGAATTTTGATGGAATTTTTCTAATATTTCAGGTCGCATTGTTTTTCTTGAATAAAATTAGATTATTTGATAAGTTAAAATCAAATCATTTTTAAAATATGTTTTTGAATTATTTGTAAATGATACTAGTAAGCAGAAGTATCTAAAGTCTAAAACATCACATTTGTTGTGTTTGACCAATCATGTGAATATTGTTTTATTCGTGGTTTTGTACTGCATGTGATACATCTTTTACTTTATTTAGTTTTTAGTTTTAGTAAATTACCACATTTATAATGTTGAATGGTGAAAACTAGTAACAACCGGTCCAAAATAGTGTATATATTTGCAATAGTTTAATTTAAATTGAAAATTGCTATTCTATTTATAAATTATGTCAAATGGGAGGATGCAAACTTTCTAAATGTGGTATAAATAATCAATTGAGAATCATAAGTAAGAGAGAAGATAAGCAATAATTAATTAATTTTCAGAACTAATAAAAAAATCATAAATTTTTTTTAGAATCAATAATTGTTTTTAGAAGTGTGGGAGTGGATGAAATACTCCATTATTCTTGTGCCATTATTCTTGTGTGTTTAACCGTAAGTGGTTTTCCCTCTTTTTAAACAAAAGACAAAAAAATATTGAACCACTTGGTGTCATCCTCTTTTTCAATAAAAAAAAAAAAAATCTTGAATGGTGTTTGATTAGTGAATCATCCTAAGTTGTATGCCATCCTTTAAATATTTTTTTTCTCATTCATAGCAATGTATTTTTCAACTCTGTTTAAATTAGGCAACATGTAGTCGTTCCCACCATGTGTATAGACCATTATATAGTACTCACTGCCATTTTGGTCTCGGCCGGATTGCATCTGTTGAATATCAAATATATCATTCACTTCAACAGCTCCGGCTTCGTGCATGGTAGCTCTATCGCCGGCATTTTTGGTGGCGGTTACACTTTCGCGAGAAGCCTTTTTGGGCTGATTTTCAATTGGTTTGAGCTATTTTTTCATTTGATCCGCTCTTGTTTCGCATGATCCGCCTGATCTGTAGTTGTTTCGCCTTTGTTCACATATAAGAGATTCTTTCCAACAACAACAAAAAGGACATTTTGTTCGTAGATATTCTTTTTCTTCTTCTCATGACAAGACAAATAAGAAGAAACAAAATCGAGAAAGAATATCTTACCATGGAGTGTGAGCTGAAATGGGAGAGGAAAACTTTGAAGAAACGAGGGAGGGAATTTGTGATAGCCATTGAGAGTAGATCTTGGAACTATGTGGGAGAGAGTGAGAGATTATAAGAGAAATTGGGGAATTAGAGAGAAGAGATAACCTAAAATAGTAAATGAGGGTTATGTAGAGAAATAGTGTAGCTTGAAGCTGAGTCAAAGCAACATTAAGACTCTCTGAAGACAGGGTACAACTCTCTCTCATTGCTTTTTCAATTTCTGCGTGACACAACATCTCCAAAAGATTTAAATTTGTTACAATTTGGTCCCCCCAAGTAATTTCCAGAAAAACCCATAATTTGTAATAAATTACGGTCAAAGACAAGAGAAGTGAAAAAAGTAGAAACTGGTTCGAACTTATGATGAGTTTATGTTCGCTTTTTTAAATCACAGAATCTTAGTGCATTCTTTGTAAATGATACTAGTAAGAAGAAGTATCTAAAGTCTAAAACATCACATTTGTTGTGTTTGACCAATCATGTGAAGATTTTTTTATTCGTGGCTTTGTACCGCATGTGATACATCTTTTACTTTATTTAGTTTTTAGTTTTAGTGAATTGAATGGTGAAAACGGATAACAAGCGGTCCAAAATATTGTATATATTTGCAATAGTTTAATTTAAATTTAAAATTGCTATTATATTTATAAATTAGGTCAAATGGGAGGATGCAAACTTTCTAAATATGGTATAAAAAATCAAATGAGAATCATAAGTAAGAGAGAAGAGAAGCAATAATTAATTAGTTTTCAGAACTAATAAAAAAAATCACAAATTGTTTTTAGAAGTGTGGGAGTGGATGAAATACTCCATTACTCTTGTGCCATTATTCTTGTGTGTTTAACCGTAAGTGGTTCTCCCTCTTTTTACAAAAAAGACAAAAAAATATTGAACCACTTGGTATCATCCTCTTTTTCAATTAAAAAAAAAAAACAAATCTTGAATGGTGTTTGATTAGTGAATCACCCTAAGTTGTGAGACATCCTTTAAATATTTTTCTTCTCATTCATAGCAATACATTTGTCAACTCTGTTTAAATAAGGCAGCATGTAGTCATTCCCGCCATGTGTATAGACCATTATACAGTACTCACTGCAGTTTTGGTTTTGGCCGGATTGCATTTGTTGTATATCAAATATATCCTTCACTACAACGGCTCTGACTACGTGCATGGTAGCTCTATCGCCGGCACTTTTGGTGGTGGTTTCGCGATAAGCCTTTCTGAGCTGATTTTCAATTGGTTTGAGTCATTTTTCCATTTGATCCGCTCTTGTTCCGCTTGATCCGCCTGATCCATACTTGTTCCTCCTTATCCGCATTTTTTCACAGACTCTTTCCAACAACAACAAAAAAGGACATTTTGTTCATAGATAATCTTTTTCTTCTTCTCATGACAAGACAAATCGAAGAAACAAAATCCAGAAATAATATCTTATCATGGAGTGTGAGCTGAAATGGGAGAGGAAAACTTTGAAGAAACGAGGGAGGGAATCAGTTGTAGCCATTGAGAGTAGATCTTGGAATTGTGTGGGGGATAGTGAGAGATTATAAGAGAAATTGGGGAATTAGAGAGAACAGATAACCTAAAATAGTAAATGAGGGTTAAATAGAGAGATAGAGTAGCTTGAAACTGAGTCAAAGCAACATTAAGACTCTCTGAAAACAGGGTACAACTCTCTATCATTGCTTTTTCATTTTCTGCGTGACATGACATCTAAAAAAGATTTATTTTTTTTACGATTTGGTCCCCCAAGTAATTTCCAAAAGAAACCCATAATTTGTAAGAAATTATGGTCAAAGACAAGAGAAGTGAAGAAAGTAGAAACTGGTTCGAACTTATGATGAGTTTATGTTCACTTTTTAAAATTAGAGAATCTTAGTGCATTCTTTGTAAAGAATACTAGTGAGCAGAAGTATCTAAAGTCTAAAACATCACATTTATTGCGTTTGACCAATCATGTGAAGATTGTTTTATTCGTGGCTTTGTACCGCATGTGATACATCTTTTACTTTATTTAGTTTTTAGTTTTAGTGAATTAGCACATTTATAATGTTGAATGGTGAAAACGGATAACAAGTGGTCCAAAATATTGTACATATTTGCAATAGTTTAAATTAAATTGAAAATTGCTATTATATTTAAAATATAATGATCTGAATAATGTAAATAAAATTGTTTGAATGTTTCTAATTATATAAATAACAAATAAAAAATATTTACTTTAGAATTATAAATTATGTCAAATGGGAGGATACAAACTTTCTAAATGTGGTTTAAAAAATCAAATGAGAATCATAAGTAAGAGAGAAGAGAAGCAATAATTAATTAATTTTCAGAACTAATAAAAAAATCAGAAATTGTTTTTAGAAGTGTGGGAGTAGATGAAATACTCCATTATTCTTGTGTGTTTAACCATAAATGGTTCTCTCTCTTTTTACACAAAAGACAAAAAAATATTGAACCAATTGCATATCATCCTCTTTTTCAATTAAAAAAAAATAAAAATCTTGAATGGTGTTTGATTAGTGAATCACCCTAAGCTGTGTACCATCCTTTAAATATTTTTTCTTCTCGTTCATAGCAATGCATTTGTCAACTCTTTTTAAATTAGGCAACATGTAGTCATTCCCGCCATGTGTATAGACCATTATACAATACTCACTGCCGTTTTGGTCTCGGCCGAATTGCACATGTTGTATATCAAATATCCTTCACTTTAACGGCTCCGTCTTCGTGCATGGTAGCTCTATCGCCGGCATTTTTGCTGGCGGTTACACTTTCGCGATATGCTTTTCTAAGCTGATTTTCAC
Source organism: Eutrema heterophyllum (assembly GCA_002933915.1). Taxonomy (NCBI): domain Eukaryota; kingdom Viridiplantae; phylum Streptophyta; class Magnoliopsida; order Brassicales; family Brassicaceae; genus Eutrema; species Eutrema heterophyllum. The sequence continues at coordinate 297,277 of PKMM01023770.1, forward strand.
TTGGTTTGAGCCATTTTTTCATTTGATTTGCTCTTGTTCCGCATGATCCGCCTGATCCGTACTTGTTCCGCCTGATCCGCATTTGTTCTACCTGATCCGCACTTAATCAATATGATCCGCTTGATCTGCACCGCCTGATCTGCTTCGGTTGAATGGGGGCTAAACGAGTAATGGTGCGGTTCTTAAAAATCCACACAAATAGTATACCGCATCACAATTGCAATTCAAAGCTTTATTTTTAACTTTTAAAAACTGCATATACAAAGGTTTTGAATGGGGATATGGGACAAAAATCAATCTTTATTGCAAGCAAAACAAATTAACAAGCAAAAACACAGATCTGTAAACTACAGTAATCACATATCCAAAATGAAGCAGAACAAATGCATTCCTTTCTTACAAAAAAATTCAAAAAATATAAAATAATATTTAAATTTAATTAGGGTTAATATTATTAACCAATACAAGTAATAAAAAAAAAATTGGTTTGGTCATTCCAAATATATAAAAATTTTAGTTAAAGTTTGATAATAATTATTATATTCGCGTCACACTAATTAATTATACTTATTTCGATCATTTTTATATTTATCCATTTTGATAGGTTTTCGATCTGATCCATACGGAATCCGAATTTTACACTAATATATTTCAGTTGGTGTGGAAATAGATGAGATAATATTTGAGTGACGAATTATCCATTTAGGTAATTTAAGTTTTAAAATTACAAAATATTATCAACAATACTTAAAATTATGAAAAACAATTAAATTATTCAAAAAATTGATATGTGTAGTTTATTAAACTTAAAATTATTCTGAATCGCTATATTTATTTGATCTGCTTGATTTGTATTAAACTAGAAGAAAACACACGCATTTCCGACGGGTTTTAAACCGTCGGAAAATTCTGACGGAATATCGAGGGAATTGCGACGGTCTGAATTTTCTCAGAAATCGGTCGGAATATTCCGACAGATTGAATTTCCTCGGAAGTCCGTCGGAATATTCCGACCGATTAACGGCCGTCGGAAATCGGTGGGTAATTTTCGACCGATTTCCGAGGGATATATATACTTGCTTTGTAAATATTTCTCCCCTTGTATATACATTCCTTGCTTTGTTTGTAAACGGATATATATACGTTTCCGCTGGATTCCAATTGTTTTACAAGAGTGCTTTGTAAACATTCCTTGCCTATTTTTCACATGTCCTTGTTCTCAGGTATTCCAATGTTTAATTTGTGTGTTTCATGTGTCTGGTCTTTTGAAGATTCATGTGTATAGTTGCAAAGAGCAAACAAAATTTCTCTATAAATTCTTCTCCCCTCATTTACAACAAACACAAAGCAAAAAAATTACACAATGTCTTATTTTCGATCGTGGATGGACAAACCTCCGCGTGATCCCGCGACAGGGGGAATTGACGGATGAGTTCGTACAAGGTGTGGAGGAGTTCATGAACTTTGCGTCAAACAATACCATGACATCGGAATACGGTAATATGTATTGTCCTTGTACTAAATGTCGGAATCATAGATTAGTCTCGGTTAGGGAAGTAAGGAAGCACTTATATAGGACTGGATTTATGCCGGGTTACAAGATTTGGTATACCCACGGAGAAACTGATTCAATGGTGCAATATTATGGTAATTACGGTAGCACATCTGATAGGTTTGGTAGTACTTCGGGTACTAGGTTAGAGGACCAACCCCGGAAGTAGATGTAAACGCAGATTACACTCAGATAGTGAATGATGCGTTTCGTGAAAACATAGCATCATATCATGTTGAAGATGGTAACATGATAGAGGAACCAAATTTAGAAGCGTGAAAGTTTTTTGATATGCTAGATGCGTCTAAGCAGCCATTATACAAAGGATGTAGAGATGGAATATCGCCTCTATCAACTGCAACCAGGTTGATGACTATAAAGACGGATTTCAACTTAGCCGAGGATTGTGTTGATGCAATAGATGATTTTGTGAAAGATATCTTACCTGGAGATAATATTTCACCGGCTTCATACTACGAGATTCAGAAGCTTGTAGCTGGTCTGGGATTACCGTATTAGATGATAGATGTGTGCATCGACAACTGTATGATCTACTGGAGAAAGGACGAAAAACGGTTGAAGTGTCGCTTTTGTCACAAACCTCGGTATCAGGATACATGTGGCAGAGTACATGTTCCACATAAACGGATGTGGTATTTGCCCCTAGCTGATAGGTTGAAGAGGTTATATCAATCCGAGTGCACGGCAGGACCTATGAGATGGCATGTAGAACATAACTCAGATGGAGAGATTGCGCATCCCTCAGATGCAGAAGCATGGAAACATTTTCAAGAGGTTTATCCTAGTTTTGCNGAAAGGACGAAAAACGGTTGAAGTGTCGCTTTTGTCACAAACCTCGGTATCAGGATACATGTGGCAGAGTACATGTTCCACATAAACGGATGTGGTATTTGCCCCTAGCTGATAGGTTGAAGAGGTTATATCAATCCGAGTGCACGGCAGGACCTATGAGATGGCATGTAGAACATAACTCAGATGGAGAGATTGCGCATCCCTCAGATGCCGAAGCATGGAAACCTTTTCAAGAGGTTTATCCTAGTTTTGCGTGTGAGCCAAGGAACGTATACTTCGGGCTATCTACGGATGGATTCAACCCTTTTGGAAAGCATGGGAGGCAATATTCGTTGTGGCCAGTAATCGTCACACCTTACAATTTACCGCCAAATTTGTGCATGAAACGAGAGTTTTTGTTCCTCACGATCCTCGTCCCCGGTCCAGAGCATCCTAAGAGATCCCTCGATATTTTCTTGTAGCCATTAATTTATCAGTTGAGAATGTTGTGGAAAAATGGTGTTGAAGCGTTCGATGTTTCCCTGCAACAGAATTTTATGATGCGTGCGGTACTTATGTGGACCATAGGTGATTTCCCAGCATACGGTATGCTATCTGGATGGTCGACGCGTGGAAGGTTTGCGTGTCCGTATTGTCAAGATAACACTGATGTGTTCCAATTGAAGAACGGACGTTAGACTTCTTGGTTCGATTGTCATCGACGATTTCTACCGCATGATCATCCATATCGTCGGAGCACAACATTGTTTAGAAAGAACAAAAAAAAATTTGATGGTCCACCTTCTGAGTTAGATGAGAATTATATTATGACTCAGTTGAGAGATTTTGGTGCTGACAAGACAGTTTCATGCGGGGGTAATGGGCATTATTCCGTTGATGGTTGTGGCGAGTACCACAATTGGCACAAGAAGAGTATTTTCTGGGATTTGCCATATTGGAAGGACCATTTGCTGCGCCATAATCTAGATGTGATGCACATTGAAAATAACTTTTTCGACAACATCATGAACACTGTTCTAAATGTGCAAGGAAAGACGAAAGATAATTTGAAGGCCAGATATTTGTTCCTGTAAGGAGTTGCATGTAATGACGAACGGGAAATCACTGACCCTTGCTTTCCGGTTGGATGCGACTTCAAAGGAGGAGTTCTTTGATTGGATTAAGCACGGTGTCAAATACCCAGACAGATACGTATCTAACCTTCGGAATTGCGTTGATAGTTCAGAAGGGAAGTTTTCTGGGATGAAGAGTCATGATTGTCATGTTGTCATGCAGTGCCTCCTTCCATTTGCATTTGAAGGTCTTCTTCCTATGAACGTCCACGCAGCTATTGCAGGTACATACATTTACACGTACTTTTATTTTTATTTGTGATCATTATAAGTAAGTTATTTAATTTTGTATGTCTACTATATATGCAGGGATCGGTGCTTTCTTCCGGGATCGGTGCTTTGTTTCGGGATCGGTGCATGAGATCACTTACATCAGCAGCCGGAATCCGAAATATGGGGAAAACATACCGGTTCTCCTTTGCAACCTCGAGAAAATATTTCTTCCTACCTTTTTTGATGTTATGGAACATCTTCATATTCATCTCCCTCGAGAAGCAGCACTTGGTGGGCCGGTTCAATACCGATGGATGTCCCTTTTTGAGCAGTATATGTTCCACCTAAAGAAGAAGGTGAAAAATCTTGCTAGAGTCGAGGGTTCTATTGTCGCACAGAGCATTAATGAAGAAACTTCCAACTTTGCCGGCTCCTACTTTCCAGCGCAAGTCCAAACAAAAAGTAGATGCCCCGCACAACATGATGATGGAGGGAACAGAGTTAGTTATCCTATCTATGTCCCCGATATATTTACTCAGATTGGACAAGTAAGTGGAAAAACCAAGGATCGGCGACTATTAGAGGAGGAGTAAAGGCACTTGCATATGTATATTCTGACAAACTGCGACGACTTTTTGGAATATGAGAGGTACCTAATATATTTTTTTTAATTAGTTAACAAATTAAGTATACTAATGCTATTTAATTTTTCTAATGCATTTGTTCATGCATGCACAGGATGTTCATGGCCCAAATACGCGATTGTTAACCAAATTACACAGAGGATGAGCTTGCTGTGGTCAAGCAGAATATCTTTGGTGATTGGTTGAAATATTATGTAAGTGTTAAATGATGCTTTATTATATAATATATTCAATTGTATAACTTATCCTTATATAAACATTATAAGGATTATTGTCCACATGAAATTTTTACAGGTTGGTCAGATGACTGCTAGCGGGGTTGAGTTTCTGACATGGTTAGTTGAGATGGTGAAAGGCCCTACATTTATTTCACAGTCTTATCCGATGTATTGAACTCGAGGGTATGCTTTTAAGGCTCATCGGGAAGGAAGCTCAAAGACAACTTGTAATTCTAGTATTTTGTCTCAATGTGGAGAAGTTGTCTACTACGGTGTCCTCTGCGAAATATTGGAGATCCATTATCCGGGAATGATCGACTTGAGGTGCCTTGCGTTCTTCTGCGATTGGTATAATCCAGTGGAAGGTCTACGTCAGGACGCATTTGGTGTTACATCCGTCCACTCATGAAGGTGACTTAGGAAATACGATCCTTTCATTCTTACTTCACAAGCGGATCAGGTTTCCTACATTCGATACCCTCGGGTTAGGAACAAGCAAGACCCTTGGATTACTGTTACGTCGATACACCCAAGGGGAAGAGTTTATGGTGTTTCCGAGCATGACCCTTCGCAGGAAAACGCAATTGGTAACTTATGTTCGATCGAGCATTCTCTTGAAGTTGACCTCGTGGTTGATTTTACCATGGATGGGTATTACGAGGTATTTGAGGATTCTGAGGAAGAGATCGGCGAATTTGACGAGGACTCCGGTTCAGCTACGTCAGATTATTCATCGGACTCAGAGTAATTATGTAATAAATTTTATTAATCTATGTATTTTTTTATTTCGAGAAAGAGTTAATTTTGATGAAATAAAAACGTAGTTTTCACCTTTTGATGATGAAATAAAAATTTAGTTTTCCCGCCTAGAATGGAAATCCCGGGAAATATGTCTAAATATTAAGTGTCCCAAAATGTTTTTCTCTATTCAGGAACCCCCAAAAATAATAGCCGGAGATTCTAGACAATTTCAGGTTTTTCTATACATTTTCGGGTTTTAGCCAAGGATTCAAAATTGTCTCGGCTAAAACTGAAACTATCTGAATCCGTTGGAAATCTGTCGGAAATTTCTGAGGGATTTCCGACTGATTCAGACAGTTTCAGTTTTAGCCGAGACAATTTCAGGTTTTAGCCAGGGATTCGAAATTGTCTCGGCTAAAACTGATGTGATAAACCTCAAATCCGTCAAAAATCCATCAGAAATTATCGAGGGATTTCCGACGGTTTAGGGTAATAAACCTCGAATTTGCCAGATTTTAACATGTTGGGTCTAGATAAATGTAGAAGTAGCAAATTAAAACTACTTTCTGTGAATTATTTTTAAGAATCAAACATTTTGAAGTTTTTAATTGAAACCCTAATCAATCACGTAAGTGTTCTTATATGTTCTACGTGTTTTTATGAAAGCTTGAACTCGTTCATCGATCGATTGTTACGAAATCCAAAATAACTTGTTTTGTTTGGTTTTCAAAAGTTTTTCTTATCAGTATGTAACAATAATGGTAATTAAACACTAAATTTTATGAAATTTTCAAAATCTAAACCCTATATCCTAAACCCGTCGGAAACTTCCGAGGGATTTCCGACGGGTTAAGATATTTACCAAGATAAGATCGTACATGTTGACTGGCCAATAAGAATGCATGCAATTTCAAGGTCCGTCGGAAATTTCCGACGGATCCTGAAATTTACCCGCAAATTTTAACCGCGAAACAAAAATTGCTCAACGCCGAGGGGGTTAATTAAATTTGATTTTCGACGGATTCCCGGAGATTTGGTCCGTCGGAAATCTTTAATCATATCAATGCGATTCGTCTTCTTCTCTTTCATTTTCTTTTCTCTTCTTCTCCTCTCCTCTCCTTCCTCTTCGCGAAAACCTTCTTCTCTCCTCTCCTCTCCTCTCTTCCTCTCCTCTCTTCCTCTCCTCTCCTCTCTCCTCTCCTCTCCTCTCCTCTCCTCTCGTCCTGGTCCTCTCCTCTTCCACTCCGCCGCCGCCTCTCCACTCCGCCGCCCCTCCACGCAGGCGCCGCCGCCCTTCCACACCGCCGACTTACAAATGTAAGTCTTTTTTTTTGTTAGATTAGATAGTTTGATTTAATTAGGTTGTTAGATATAATTAGGAAAAGTTGTTAGATTGTTAGATTGTTAGATTAGGTTATTGTGGAATTAGATTAGGTTAATTATTTATAAATTTATAAAAAAACGTTTTTGTAAATTAAATTTATGAAAAAGTTTTTCTAAATATTATTTATAAATACAATTTAATAAAAATGTTTTTGTAAAATGTTTTTAATAAATAAATATTTAAAAAACGTTTTTTATAAATAAATTTATTAAAAACATTTTTGATAAATAAATATATAAAAACTTTTTTAATAAATGTATTTTTTAAAAACGTTTTTTATAAATGTATTTTTTAAAAAATGTTTTGATTTTTTAGAAAAATATTTATGATTATTTATACGTNCGAGCTCGAGTACTCTTCCGTCTTCTGCGCCTCCTGCGCTGGGTATTCCGTACAGTGAGGGTGTAGCTCCTCCGGGGATCATGACCTCGTCCAACAGCCGGGACGAGAATTACTCATAGTTCTCGATCCGGACCTCCGCATTCCAAGATCTACTTGGTAATATTTGTTTTTTCTTAATTCATAATTTTTTTTTTAATTACCGATTTTTAATTTGTTTTTTTATAGGTTTGGAATATCCGGGAATGACATTAGCAAGTCGATTCTGAAGATGTTGCACTCCATCCTCGACACCCCGTACAAGAAATTTTTGGATATTCCGTCAGACGAACAAAACATGTGGTTTCGGACGTTTGCGGTAAGTTATCATTTATTTATTTTATGTTATATATTTTTAGATTTTTTTAACTTATTTAATTCTATTTCTTTTGTAGCAAGAATTTAATTGGAAGTGGACCATCACGAAAACGGTGGAGACGGAATTTTTCAAGGAGGCTAAAACGCAATTCTCGCGCAACATGAACGAGTGGAAGAAGGTTTGGAGAAGGCGTGGAGATAAGCCAAAAGGCTTGAACGCGGAGGTGTTTAAGGACTACATCCCGTAGTGGCAAGACCCGAAGACCGTAGCTCTATCTCAGACAAACTCCAAGAACCGGAATAGTCCCCGAGAAGGGAAGGGACCCGCTATCCACAACAACGGGGCGATGAGCTTCAAAAAATCCGAAATCGAAAATGTAAGTAATTTTAGTGTTTTTAGTTAAATATCGTTTTTATTATATTTATTAGTAACTAACGGTTTAGTTATTTTCTAGACAGGGGAAGACGGCGAAGTTCCAGATCACCTAAAAGTGATGGTGAGGACGCACACCAACAAGAAGACCGGAAATATTCAAGATCCTGCCGTCAGGGAGCTCGTCGAGAAAGTGACGAAGGTGCAGGACGAGATCGTTACGCAGAGATTGCAGGACGACATCACCGCTTCCAACCAGCTCACTCGGCCCGAGATCAACGACATAGTGCTCAGGGTAAGTAATAATTATAGATTATCATTTCAATTTAGATATTTATTTGTTAATAAGATCTAATGTTTGGTATTGTTTTTGTATGAGGTACCTGTTAAAAAAGGTCGTCGGCAAGGGTTGGGTAAGATTGCGTCCCAACCTCAACTTCTTCATGTGGTTTTTCGACGGATCCAGACATTATCCGGCAAAACGAAGAGCTCAAGGAGAAGGTCAACGCTTTGGAGGAAGAGCTCTCGACTCAGAAAACAAGGAGCGGGAAATTGGCGGATTTCTTTAAATTGAAGTTCGATGATTTCCCGCCTGATTTACTTTGATGTATTTTTTTTTTGTAATTTTCCAACATTTTCGATAATAATAATTATTAAATTTTATAAGATTTTTAATTATTTAATTAATTTTTCATTTTTGTTTTTTATAATTTATTTAATAAATAAATCCATAACTTATTTTTTTAAATCCGTCGAAAATTCCTCGGAAATCGGATCGATCGATCCCATCTTTTAAGATCAATCGATCCTATATCCGTCGGAATGTAGGCCGTCGGGAATCCCTCGGAAACATCCCGACGGACAGGTCCTCGGAAGTCCCTCGGAATTTTCCCGGACGGACAGTTCCTTGGAAATCCGTCAGAATTATCCCAGACGGAATGTTCCTCGGAAATCCGTCGGAATTATCTCCGACGGATATGTCCTCGGAAATCCATCGGATAAAATGGCCCTCGGAAATCCGTCGAAAGTTTTCGAGAGATTTCCGACTGATTTTGATTTTCGAGGAGATAGAACCGACGGCCAAAATCCGTCTGGAATGGCTGTTTCCGACGGGATACCGACGGATTCGGCCGTCCGAAATGAACAGTTTTCTTGTAGTGTTTGTTCTGCTTGATCTGCATGATCTGCATTATTTTATTTGCGTCACCAATCGAAGCCAAAGTTTAAAATTACCATCCCAAGAAGAACATTTAGAATTTTGAAGAATTAATTTTGTTTGGATAAAAATGCACTATTATTTATCTAACATCGTAACTTCACATTTATACTAATTTAGGAAAATCTTGTAGTGTTATAAAACTTATATCTGTAAAAGATTTCATACTTGAAAACAGAAACGCTTCTCTCGAGAGCGAAGTGATTCTCCCGTTGCAACCCTCACCGTCGTGTGTCGCTACGCTAGTCACTGCATCTCCTCGCCGTAATGATAGACTATCCTCCTTTGTCCCTCCCCTTTGGTCATGAACCCATCCCTCCTCCTTCTTCCCCTGGTCTAGACAATCTAGCGGTAAAATACTTCAAAGATACATGGAATGTGATTGGATATGAACTTTCCTCTGCAGGATCAGATTTCATCTCACATCAAAAAAAAAAAAGAAGATCAGATTTCATCTCTTCTCCTTTCATCTCTAGTACCTTAACTTCTACTACACTTGTACTAATTCCTAAACGTTCTGTTGCAGAAAATTTCCGACCAATTTCGTGTTGTAACACAGTGTATAAGCTATTCTCTCAAATTGAAAAAGATCTTCTTGATATCGCTCTTACACTTCAAGCATAATCATTCAAAGTGGACATATAAAGGCGTTTAACTCGGTTCGGTGAGACTTTATCCTAAGTTTACTTCAAGACTATCATGTTCCGATCATCTTTCTGGATTGGGTCAAATCTTGCATTTGCTCTCTATCATTTTCGGTGAAGATCATTGGCACTACTTCAGGTTTCTTCAAGGGTCGCTCCGGTCTTCAGCAAGGTGACTTATTATCTCCTATCATTTTTGCCATGGTAATGAACATTCTCTCGATAATGCTCAACAAAACTTCAGTTGATAGAATGTTCAAGTACCATCATGGATGCTAGGTGTTGAGATGATGAGAGAAATAGAATGGGAAGAATATTATTAGTCTCTCATAATAATAGATGTACATGAGATCAAATTATATAGGAGGGATGATACAATATAATTTATAAATACTAAGAGACAAGTCAAAGAGAAGATGAATACAAGGAGAATATTCAAGGAATTGAGAGAGACAAAGAGACAAGTCAAAGGAAGTAATATTTCTCACTAATAATCTATACTAATATGGCCCCTCAAGATGGACTTCAGCCATGAAGACCAATCTTGACACGCAAAGGAGAAATCTTGACAGCAGTGGATCTGAAGCTCTTTGAGGATGAAGCTTGAGGCCGTCACGGTGGTGACTGAAACAGATCTCTGAGAGATCCGTTTGTAGTGTTTTAGAGTTTTTTACAGGTTTTAGCACGCTTGGAGCATAATTGGAGATATTTGAGTTTTTTGGAACATTTTGGAGCAAAACAGAAGTTCGTGTAGCTGAGTACCCGATTTGAAGCCCTTGTATCGACCGACACCATTTGGTGTCGATCGATACTGATACCATGAAGGAAGGAAGCGCCTCACTGCCCGAGTATCGATCGATACTACTTAGGTATCAGTCGATACCGTCGTCCATGGGGAAGGAAACACGACTTTTATGAAGAGTTGAAGAATTGCAAAATTGCCCAGAAGACTTTATTATTTACAATATAGCCCAAAACGTGTTGGCTACGTTTATTGGCTACGTTTTTGTTGGCTACGTTTTTATAATTAGGTTTTTGAGCCATTTTTGTTGGCTACGTTTGGTTAAGCATTATTCTACTCTGGTTTTGGAGAGACAACTCTGAACTCATGTTTCTTATTGATTTTTTTGATGATCTATTCAATCATGTCGTTTTCATTCTCCATGTCTNTTTTAGAGTTTTTTACAGGTTTTAGCACGCGTGGAGCATAATTGGAGATATTGGAGTTTTTTGGAACATTTTGGAGCAAAACAGAAGTTCGTGTAGCTGAGTACCCGATTTGAAGCCTTTGTATCGACCGACACCATTTGGTGTCGATCGATACTGATACCATGAGGGAAGGAAGCGCCTCACTGCCCGAGTATCGATCGATACTACTTAGGTATCGGTCGATACCGTCGTCCATGGGGAAGGAAACACGACTTTTATGAAGAGTTGAAGAATTGCAAAATTGCCCAGAAGACTTTATTATTTACAATATAGCCCAAAACGTGTTGGCTACGTTTATTGGCTACGTTTTTGTTGGCTACGTTTTTATAATTAGGTTTTTGAGCCATTTTTGTTGGCTACGTTTGGTTAAGCATTATTCTACTCTGGTTTTGGAGAGACAACTCTGAACTCATGTTTCTTATTGATTTTTTTGATGATCTATTCAATCATGTCGTTTTCATTCTCCATGTCTGAGTAGATCCACTTTAGGTTCAGGGTTCTCATAAAGGTTTTCTCTGAATGTTAGGTTAATTAGTTAATTAGGATTCACCATCTGAATTAGTTCTTCACCATAGGTTGTTCTCATAGCTTATTCTAGGTTGACGAATCTAGAATTTAGATCTTAGGATAATTGGTTAGGCACGAGAGTGCGATTAATTACCTGATAGAATCTAGGGTGAGCAAAATAACTATTCGCAAAGAGATTTGGTTTAGTTGTTTTGTGAACAAATCAAACTTGAAATAAAAGCTGGTTTAGACTTTAGGATTCGCAAAGAGATTTGGAATTCTAGGATTTAGACTTAGATAGTTTTCGCAACGAGAGTTGGTTAGCTATACTTTAGTGATTTGAGTTCAAGAACCGCGCTAAATCTGAATCATGTTAGTTAGTTCATCTACATTCATTGAATTCCTGAGAAATACCATGAGCCTATCTTTCTCCCAATTGATTTACAACCCTTTTAATTTAAGCATTGCTTTCAATTTCATCTATTAGTTTAATTAGCTTAATTCGAATCTATATAATCTATTGCGCGATATTCTGAGTTCTTGTGTTCGACCCCTACTTATACTACAACACTGCTTTAGTACTTTTTATGGTATTAATTTGAGCATATCACACACTCTCCTTTGCTGACGACCTACTGAATTTCATTGATGGTTCAAAACAGTCTGTGGCAGGAGTTTTCTCTATCCTTCAACGATTTGAACTTATTTCACGGTTATCTGTTAACATTGCAAGGACTTCAATGATTTTCTCTGGAATTGAGGAGGAGTACTCTCTCACCTGGTCATTACAAAGACTTCAAGCAACATTTTGTTTTAAGTCCATGATCTTTGCCAATCTGGTATTTGGGTCTCTCGTTCTGTTTGAGAAAACTATCTTGAATATTGCGATCTGTTTCTCTCTCAAATAAAAAGAAAATTGAATAGCTGGATCTATCGCCGTCTTAGCCTTACTGGTAGGTTAACCCTCATCTCCTTTGTTATCTATGGTATTGTTGGGTTTATCTTAATGAAATGTTCTAGGACTACGAAATCTGAATAGTTGTCTTAATGAAGTGTTCTAGGGTTTATCTTTGTTATAAACCGTTTATGAGTAGTGTAGTGTTCTTCTTAATGAAGCAGGTTATTCATTAGATTAATAGTCTATTAAGCACCTTCCTTTGGAGAGGCACTATTGCTAACCCGACAAGAGCCAAAGTATCATGGAATGATCTTTCTTATCCAAAGAATGAAGGTGATCTAGGACTACGAAATCTGAATAGTTGGAATGTAACATGTGATATGCAGTTAATTTGGATGTTGTTCTTCCACACTGGTTCAATATGGGTTACTTAAAGGAACAACTATCTCTCTTCTTCAAACTTCTGGGCTCTAAATGACAAAAACATCCACTTCTCGCCGATGTTCTGAAAGCTTCTCAAACTCCGACAAAAGCTACTTCTTTCCTTCGAATAAAAATTGGGAACGGAGATGATACATTCTTTTGGTTATACCTATGGAAACCGCATAAATATGTATAATTATGTGTGATGTAAGCGATGATGTAATCGCATAAATAATGATGTAAGCGATGATGAGGTAATGGCCTCGGAGTTCATCCAGGCGTGAAATTCGTCAAGACGATCATTCCATTTTTCGAAGGGAATGTCATCGAACGTGAAAGTTATGACTTTTGAGGCGAACTGCCTTGTCGTCTTTTCTTGCTCCTGGAAGGGTGTGTCACTCATCTCGTCATTGTTTGAGAACACGTCGTCGATATCTGGCTCATGTTTTGGTGGTTCTCCTATAGCGAACTGTTTAGGTAAGGATTCTTCTTCAGATTCAGTTCTGTAAGAAGAGGAGCTTGAGTCTGAGAAGCGGCTGATCCTTGGTGTTGGATGGGAGTCAGCTGGAAGCTCTTTTGCTGGTGCACGTTCCGACTTTTCAGGACTATTGTCTTGATCCACTAGGTGATCAAGCAAATCAGGCATTGAAAATTCAATCATTCCTATATCCTTCTCTTTGCCTCTGTCATGGTCGAGAGATTCGTGACTAGATTGAGAGGAGGCAATGGTTTGTTTCTTAGTCGGGTTGACACAAAACTCTGATTCCTTCTGCCTTCTGGCCTTGTCTCGCATGGGTCGTGGCTTAAAATTTTTTGTAGGGGTTACGCCATAACGAGATGTGAACGCTTCATCGGAAGATAAGAATCCGGGGACTGGGCGTCTTGGCCGTTGATATTGATCACCAGAGAGAAATCCTGGGGAATAAGTTCCCGGGTACATAGGCATTGATGAAGACAAGTTCCCGAGGTGAGGAAGGTATGCGTCGGGAGAACTTTGTTGTTGTACCATACTCTCAAGGCATCTTTGGAGGTCTTTTAACTGAAATCGGAGATTAGTCATTTCAGCTTCTTTGCCTTGAAATTGAGAAGTGTTGACCATCATGTGTTGAGCCATAGACATCATTTCTTGATGGAGAGTATTGAGTCGATTATGGATCTCCGAGATTGAGTTTTGAAGAACACTCAATCTTTTGCTGTAACCATCTGCAAATTGGTCGATCTTCTGATTGATGGTGGTAAGCAGTCGATTCTGAGCCATAGCGTTTTCTGATTGCCAATTGAGAACCTTTTCTCCTTGACTTAGCTGATCCAGTCCGGAGGAGTTGATTGCTTTAGAAAGAACCTTTGGACTATGGGATATATTGTCAGTGATGAAATCTTCCAGTGGAGGAAAATTATCTTAACTTAACATCATGATTTCTGGCTCAGATGTCTCCTTTTTGTCAGAATATTGGACTATGAATTCATATCGTCCATTGCCTTCGCCGAGTGGACCGAATGTAGGATCTCCGTCAAGATATTTCTTGTATAGGGAATCTTTCTTCTTTCGCCGTCGTTGGCGAATCTCGTCATCAGATTCGTAAGATTCTTCTGTGCAGGCCGTGCAAGAACAGACGTCAAAATATTGATGACCGTTTTCGTCCTTGAAGGGATACATCACTTGTCCGTTTTGGCCAAAAGAGATTGGCTTCAGGAATTGGTCTTTGTACGGACCGTGGAACTCGTATTCATATGGATTGACGAGTGGAAGAGTTGTTTCAGGAAATTGGTCTCCTGGAACATACTCGATTTCATATAGGGAATTGATATCATAGGAAGATGAACGGCTTTTATTTTTTGGTAAGGTAGAAATAGCAAACTGGGAATTGATCGCTGAAGGACTGGATGGACATGAGAGTGAATTAGTTTTCAGAACATTCAAAACAATCAGTCATAAACAAATATTCATTCAATCAAAACACAAGCCTTGGCTCTTATACCAGATATACACTCAAAGAGTAGATCGAGAAACCGTATTGACAAAGTCGTGTTAACAATCGCGGGTTTCGATAAGTTCCAGGTAAAGGGAGCATTCGTAGGCATCTCCAGCCATGGCTCAACCACTGTTAGGAACCTTATCTCCCCCCCCCACGAAAGTCGTATTGACCCGTCGTGTTGGCTAAACGAAAAACCCAAAGAGGGCACAACGGAGCAGAATCTTAACTCATGTTTTGAAAGAAAGTAATCAGAGTTTATGAAGATGTTAGAAAGTCTGAAAACTAGAGAGAGTTTAGAGACTCATAGAGAGAGAACTTAGAGAGAGGTTTTTAGGGAAATTCTAAGTTATATTTCACAAAGGGGGTACACACATATTTATAGGGGAGGATTTGAACGCTGACATAAGCGCTTACTTCAGCGATGACATCATTGCTTACATCATTATTTATGCGATTACATCATCGCTTACATCACACATAATTATA
Source organism: Eutrema heterophyllum (assembly GCA_002933915.1). NCBI lineage: Eukaryota > Viridiplantae > Streptophyta > Magnoliopsida > Brassicales > Brassicaceae > Eutrema > Eutrema heterophyllum. The sequence continues at coordinate 312,382 of PKMM01023770.1, forward strand.
CATATTTATGCGATTACATCATCGCTTACATCACACATAATTATACATATTTATGCGATTACATCATCGCTTACATCACACATAATTATACCTTAATTTATACATAACAAGTACCTTTGAGAAAGGCTTCAATGATCCACTTCGAACTTGATGATATGCTTGTCGCAGCATCTGTATTCATCTCCTAGACATTCGTATGTGATCTATGGTTCAAAGCTTTCATGTGGTTCAGCGTTATCATTTAACCCGAACCTTTTTCCGATTTCGTCGATGTTCATCGAATCATCTGGAGACTGTGCATCTTGAAAATACTCCGATGGGCCTGTTGCTGGCGGTGATCTTGGTTTTATCGCCTTTGGTTGAATTCGTCTCGAGGTCGTTATGCTTCGTAAAACTATAGATCTTCGTCTAGACTCATCTGGTAGTCTATAGGGTAGTAGTTCCACTTCAGATCGAACGGTATGGGGAATGCTTGTCTAGCATTGTTGAGGCGAAACGCATAAGTTTGGAAATCTTCAAATCATTTGTTATCATAGACGTTGAAGTCTGGCCGAACACCTCGCTTGAAGTCGTTGTGGTGGATGAGCGTTGGTAGCGCGTGCATTTTGTTGGTTTTGACGTTGACTTGAACGGGGCGATGGAAGAAATATATTGTGTGAGGATTGAAGAAAGGGTTGAGACACCCTTGTCCTTTTTGCTTCTTGAATGGCAGGTTCGCCGTTTTTGCTGATCTTCTCAGCTTACCACTCCAGACACTTGATGGTGCAAACCATGTCAGGAATGTAGAGAGGCAGTCTTTGTGTCCCTGGCATGAGTTGATGACTTGATATAGCCAGTGTATGTCGAACGTGATGCCGATGGTGTATACAGAACAGAGATACCAAAGGAAACAGAGAACTTCTTCTGGTATTTCAGCATCTTCGATTCTGTAGAGATGAGCAAACGGATAGTCTGGATGGATTCCTATCGGCGCGATGTAATGACTGTTGACGCCGTACTTTGATAGGATAATCGACTGGTACTTGAAAATTCTTTCTTTGAGATGCTCGTGAAAAGTTCCCATATTGATAAGCTGATGAGCATCTTCAGGCATGTTGGCTCCAAAATCGTAATATCCTCCTTCGGATGCGGAGGAGCTTGCCATCATGTGAATTTCTTTTAGAGGCTTTCTGCTGAGCATGTCGGCAAGAACATTTTTCGTTCCCTTTAAATAGACGGAATCGAAGTCGTACTTCAAAAACCATTCACTCCAGCGTAATAATTGCTGATGTGGGACCATCTTCTGCTTGAACTGTAGCATTTTTGGGAAAGATGACATGTCCATCTCTATGCGAAATTTATGTCCAATCAGGTGGAACTCGAATTTTTCGATAGCCTTTTTGACAGCTAAGATTTCTTTGAACGTGGAGTGATAATGGAACTCCGAATCTTTAAAGCGTCCGCTTTTGTATCCGCAGATTTGACGTTTCCCATTTATTTCTTCGAGTAGTACAGCACCCCAATATTTGTCGCTTGCGTCGGTCTGGAGAATACGTATTCCTTCGGAGGGAATCTTTAAAGGTGGTAGCTTCTATATTTCGAGCTTTAGCCTTTTAACCGCTTCTGTTTGTCTGTTTGTCCATAAAGGTGGATTCTTAGACAGCATTTTTTTGTAGTGGACGCGTCAGCAGCGAAAGTTGTGGGATAAAGTCGTTTAGGTAATTGATTACCCCAAGGAACTGTTGGACTTGTCTTTTCGTTAGGTCGCTGTCTGGGAACTCGAGAAGCGTCGTGGCTAGATAGGCCTGTGGGGCAAATTGTCCTTTTGTAATTTGCATTCCAAGGAATTCGATGTTGGGCTAGGCTATTATCATCTTCCTTGTTGAGAGCATTATTCCATATGTCGTTACTATGCTCTAGAACATTCTGAGAGCTTGAATATGATCCTCGTAGTTTGATGAGAATAAGAGGATGTCATCAATGTATATCAAGGCTGTATGGAGTAGGGGCTTGAATATACGTAGCATGGCTTGTTGGAATAGCGATGGCGCTGTTTTGAGGCCGAACGGCAAAACATTCCACTGAAGATGGCGATTAGGTAGACAGAACGCTGTTTTGTACCTTTCTTCTGGCGAAATGCCGATTTGCCAGAATCCTGACTTTAAATCAAACTTCGAGAAGATCGTCACACCTTGAAGATGTTGGAAGAGTGCCCTTTTGTTTGGTAACGGGAATTTGACATCTTGGAGGTATTGATTCAGTGGTTTGTAGTCGATGACCAATCTTAGCTTTCCTCTTGCTTGCTCAGCTATGTTGTTGACGTAAAATGCCTTGCACGCCCATGGAGAATTAGTCGATGAGACTACCTTTTGGCTGACTAGCTGGTCACATTCCTCATTTGCTTGTTTAAGCAACACGGGTGGCATTCCTGCGTGACTCGCTTTTGTTGGTGTTGTGTAGACATTTTCCTTGAATGGTAGCGACACGAAGAACTCATGGTTTAACCATAGCGGGATTTTGCATTTCTGAAGGAACTCGGTGTGAGAGTCTGCACATGAGATTGTTGTAATCTCTTCTTTAATTTTTCCGAATTCGGAGGACGGAAGTCCTTCAATTGTGAATAGTCGTGGTATTATTGTGAATGCTTTGTAGAGAGTCTTCCATCGTATTCCTCTTGGCTCGATTGAAATGTCGAAATTCTTTTTCAGCGTATAATACGAATCCCATCCTAGAATTAGGTCTTTTCCAGGTGCGGAAGAGCCTAGAACTTCTGTAGTTATTTGACACCCTGGAAAGAGCTCTATGGTGATCGACTTTGATTTGAGCTTGATTGCTAAGGACCCTGAATTCGCCACTCTGAATTCTTGTTGGTACGGACGCCACATGGATGATGAAAGAATTTTGGGATTCATTATCGTTGTATGGGCTCATGTGTCTATGAAGGCAATATCATGGACTGGATCTTCGCGTTTTGAAGGATCAAAGATTGTTACTGGTAAATGCGGCGTTTGTATCTCTTCTTGACGAGGTATTTGAGTGATCTTGAAGCAGCATTCTTCATCGTCAGAGGATTCGGAGACCTCGGAATCCGAGTAGCCACAGATAGCATCCTTTTCATCGCTGTCATACGAAAGCACCGATTCGAGATCATGATTGTCGAGATCGATATCATCTGCAATATTGGATATGGAGTTGATGAGATACTGCCGCTTTTTCTTTGAACTGTTTGGGCAGTTCTTGGCGAAATGTCCTTCTTTGTGGCATAAAAAGCATTTCGTCTCTTTTCTGAAGCTTTGCTTTCTTCTGAAAAACCGTTTGCACCTGAATTTAGGGAAGTCGGGTTTATGCGATGACTTTTGGAAGCGCCGAGTTTTGCTTCTCTCTTCACACGAGCAATGTTTCTTGGACTTTGAACACTTGATTGATAGATCTGGTCTCGCGCATACTTTGGATAAGTGCTTCGATTTATCCATAAATTCCGTCCAGAACTCCTTTTGTTTGCAAAGTTTATCGAGTGTTCTGAAGAGGTATTGTTGGATTTGTCCGATAGAGATCTCTTCGACTGTTTGGCCTTGGTCTCTGATATTGAGCTTTGTTTGTTGGCTCAGATAATCATCAATGGAGGAGAGGTAGACATGTTTGAGGCTTGGGTTGTTAAGGCCGTTTAGCGCATAGTACCTTCGTGTTTGATGTTCGAAGTGTTTTGCGAGATCTCTTTTCTTTAGCGAACAACACTTTGCTGTGAAGAACTCTTCTTGTAGTTGCTCTTTGAGGTGGCTTGGGGTGCCTATAAATTCTCTGTGAATTTCTCCAAGAAGCAACGGTATGGTGGTTTGATAGACTTGTTGTTGTCTGTATTCTCCAAGCGAATTCCACCATTCCTTGAGTGCACCCGAAAGCCGTGCCGCGAATTGCTGTATGACGAGGTATGATGATGAGGTAATGGCCTCGGAGTTCATCCAGGCGTGAANTTAACCCGAACCTTTTTCCGATTTCGTCGATGTTCATCGAGTCATCTGGAGACTGTGCATCTTGAAAATACTCCGGTGGGCCTGTTGCTGGCGGTGATCTTGGTTTTATCGCCTTTGGTTGAATTCGTCTCGAGGTCGTTATGCTTCGTAAAACTGTAGATCTTCGTCTAGACTCATCTGGTAGTCTATAGGGTAGTAGTTCCACTTCAGATCGAACGGTATGGGGAATGCTTGTCTAGCATTGTTGAGGCGAAACGCATAAGTTTGGAAATCTTCAAATCATTTGTTATCATAAACGTTGAAGTCTGGCCGAACACCTCGCTTGAAGTCGTTGTGGTGGATGAGCGTTGGTAGCGCGTGCATATTTATATCTATCAAGTCCTGCAAATAAGGTAATTCAGAATGTTTCTTATACGGCTGTTGTTTTGATTTTCAATTCGGTTTTGATTTGTGTTCCGAAACATGTATGCATCAGAATTTTGATTTTTTGTTGCAAAGAGACTCCAATCCTGACATGGAACGGCTGTTTAATTTTGGCCATTCAGATCAATCAATTAGCTATTGTATATATTTAGGGAGAGGATATGTTGTTTAGTGTGGACTTTTGGTTTTTTTTATCACTATGAATAACGTAGTTTTTTTTATCACCATGAATCGCGTAACTAGCTTTTGTAGTATCTACTGAAATATCTAAATCAAAATTATATTTAAAGAATTATCCTTTGATTTTTGTTTCTATGACAAACATTGGGTAAGACACTGTTTCACGAGATAATTATTTCTCTTGTGTATCAACTAGGAAGTTTAATTATGATCAAATACGAATAGAAGAAAGAAAACTGAAAAAAAAAAACTAAAACAAATTTCTGTCAAAAAAAAACTAAAAGAAAATTGTTTCGAAAAAAAGTTTTCGGATAAAAACCCGCGCATCGCGCGGATACTCACCTAGTTACCTTAAAGTTACTTATCCACTCACCTCCTACCTTGAAGTTTTTTTTTTTAAAAAAACGCTGATTTATTATTCAATTATATACAAATTATGAGAATTGTTACATCGGACGTATTTTTCTATTTGTGGAATTAATATTCATTTAATATTTAAAATGACAGATATAAATTATTATATAGAAGATATGTAGAAACTAATGTAGCATAAAACGTTATTGTTTATAAGTAAGATATTATTTTCATTTTTACTTGTTAATGGCATAGGGCATAATGGATAAGCTCGACATACTTTACAAATTTGCCAGGATCAGATCAATAGAGGAAAAATATTCTAGGCCATGAACAATATTTGAAGTATATAGTTATATGTTAAATAATTTTCTAAAAATATTTTGGACCCTAAATATACAAACTTGTTTTGTTAGCTTATTCCAAGTCATGTGCAAAAGCACATGTTGCACATGTTTAGAACCGCCCTGAAGTTCTTCCTTCTAGAAGACAAAAAATATTCTAGGCCATGAACAATACATATAAAGGATGCAAATGTCGGTTGTTGCATGTTTAAAAACACATATGGCATGCCGGACAGATAAGCATAGTACTTGAACTCAATTCACAACTCTAAGAATTGCATATAACATCATTTTCCTAATTATTCTCAACTTAGTCACTCTGGAGAACTATTTTAACAAAATCAGAAAACGCCTGATATGTGGAGCAGCAAAGTCTGATTGATATTTGATCTTGTTGCTGTTTTTTCGAAGAACGTTGGGAAAGAAAAGAAAATTTTCGGTCCAGCTTGTTACATAGTGAACTATCTAACGTAGAAGTGAAATCGTCTGTATGTTGTGATTAGAAAGATAGTCACCGAGATTTAAGTCGGACACCAAAAATTAAAGGTTTTGAAGAAAAAGAAAGAGAAAGAAAATTTATTTTTTTCTGTCAACATTTTAGTGCTTTAGATTCTTGAAACACTTTCTTCTTCATTTTTGCTATCATGTTCAATTTAATTTTTTTTTTGATATATTACACATGCCTCTTGAGTAAATAAAGATGGTATATGCGTAGCTCATTGTACCATATATTCTGTACACCTTAGATGAACGCAGTGTGTGCTTCAATGTGAAAGATCAGCTACCATCAGCCTTACATAAGGCCTAACATTTGAAGACCTTCTCCACACGACCAACCAACAGAGCCGGCCTTGACTAGAAGCTGGTCAAGCAGGTGCTTGGGGCTGCCAGTGAGTTTAATAATTTTAGGGGCCATTATTTTTGACAAAAAATGCTAATAGCTCTATTGGTATTTGTCCATTTCTAAAGAAAAGAGGTCATAAGTTCGAAGCTTTGTATGCTTGAGGGCCTCAAATTACTAATGAGCAATAAATATTTGTATGCTTGAGGGCCTCAAATGTTCAGGGTCGGCTCTGCCAACCGATATCTACCTTGTGGATTGGAGTGACTGACCTTAGATATAACACACAACTCACTGGTAAATAAAAAATTCTACTAGAGTTTATTGCCCCTCTACTCATAGTTGGAGGCGCTTATATGGCCAATGTAATGTCTCTCATGTAGCTAGGTGGCGTCCCCCTTGTTTGGAACTGATTATTATGATCTCATTCAGATGGTTAACCATTGTTATGATGGGCCATTGGACGGAATTAGGCACATCAGTCCTAATTGCGATAACACACTAAAGAGAGTACATTGTGGGAGACCTAATCTAGTAACATTGTGACACTGATGTTGCCTTTATCATGATCCCTGTTATGTTGGACACGTTAAAATCCCCTTTGAGGCGGACATAAGTGGGACAAATTCTCATATACAGAACCAGTCCTGATAAGTACATACCTATAAACAAATAACTTCTTGACCCATTGTATATTATTTTTTTTTTTAAACGTGAAAACTATAAAATATCAACTCGCAGGATTTGAACCTAACCCCTTACATTCCTTACTTTCAATTGTTACCAGCAGAGCTAATCATTTTTTTTTCTCAGAAAATTGGCCCCTTAAAGTTAATAAACCTTATCNATTGTATATTATTATTTTTTTTAAACGTGAAAACTATAAAATATCAACTCGCAGGATTTGAACCTAACCCCTTACATTCCTTACTTTCAATTGTTACCAGCAGAGCTAATCATTTTTTTTCTCAGAAAATTGGCCCCTTAAAGTTAATAAACCTTATCATGCCCTGAAACCGATGCTTGAAACCGATGCTTCCCTGGTTCTATCCAGGACCGGGTATGCTCATTACTAACTCAAAAACCGTAGCTTGAAAATATAGCAGAAGAAATAAAAATATATCGCTATAGGAACCTAAAAACAGGATCAACCATGTGTTCATACTGGGTTCGACCACGAACCAAACTTGTGGCAGGGTTGGGTTTCTATAAAACCCGAAAGCTTTTGAACCGGATAAAAAACCGTCAAAATGTTAACCGGGTGAACGAAATGAACTGGTTGACAGCGGTTCAACAATTATCTTGAAATTTAAACATTTTTATAATTATTTTCTTTAAATTTTTCACTATTTAACTAGTAATTAAGTATGTTTTATACCATGAATAGTTAATTGAAAAAAAATGAAATCATTAGTTTAAATTTGAGACTCTAAGAAAATGATACTATAATTATATTAGGGTTTCGATTTAGTCTTCTTTCATTAGAGTATATTTGTTATTTCTTTTTAATATCTACTAGTTGGTGATCCGTTCTTCGCGCATAATTTTGTACTATTGTTTACTAACGTGGTTAGAAGAAAATTCGACATTGAGAAAACTATCTTCACTAAGTCACATTCACATAAAACATGATAGAGCTAATCATATAATGCTTCATAGCTAAACACGACCTGATCCAATCATCCAACAACCCGATTAACGAACATGGATCAGTTAACTCTTATAAAAAGCCCTACACTAATTTGAAAACAACTCATACTCGTATGAGTTAGATGTCCATTCATTTGACACTATATGATTCTCGAAGAGTTCACCATTTTTCCGACAAGCCTCCATTCCTCTATCTCCTTTTAATTTCACCAACACGACATATTGAAATATAAACCACTTTTTAGCTTGGCTTAAACCTAACATCCATTTCTTTCTCTCGCTTCTTCGGCTAGTTATGTGGTCTTCTATCTTATTTGAGCGTTAGATAATATTTGAGAAGATTTTCACCTTTTGTTGTCTTTAAGATTATCCTGAACATGTTATCATTCCAGGATAGCGCAATCTACCTCTCGTAATAACCATTTTCACATATCCATAAATGATGAGGTCATCAAACCAGTAGCTGAACCAGAGCTCCATCAAACATGCTACACAAGCCGCATAGGATTCAACAAGGACACATGTGCCTTTCATGGAGCATACTGAATCAACCACGAAGACTCAGAGCATGAGACCACTTGGAAAATATTCTCAGCTCACCTAGAGCACGTCACAAAGTGAAATCAACGTAATCGGAGTTCAGACGAAGGAGTTATTCAGTTTTCAAATAGGGTGATTCTGAACTTACCCGATTTGGACATATGCGCGTTGATTGGAGGATTCCGACCAAACTAGAAGGAATCACGCTATGAACTGAATTGCTCTGAAAACCTAACCGATCAGAGGTACCAGGAGAATTGGATTCATACCAAGACCAGTTTAGATCGGGAAGATATCCAATTTCTAAACCATAAGTTCATGGGCTTGCCTTATTTGGAACCTTCCGGGTTTAGGAGTCTTCAAACGTATCTTTGGCGACCAGGAGAGTGTCTAATACAGTCTAATACAAGTAGAGGCTCCAAATAATACATCAAGCTTTATTCTAAGCCATTGGATCAGGAGGATTCAAATGTGGCCACTCATACACCAAGACTTTCCTCATTTAGACCTAATAGCATTCAAGGAGTTCACACAACAACAACTCCTTCCTTTCTGGTTTTCCCACGACTTAGAGGCATTATATCATCTGGTATCAGAGCTAAAAGCTCCTATCCCAGATTGTGTTCATCCAACATTTACCTTTTTATTTTTCTATTTGCGTTTGTTTCATTTCATAAACAAAAAAAATCATAAAAATTGTTTTCTGTTTTGTTTAATCTACTCTCATCAATTAAAAACTCATAAAATTTGTTTTACTTTGTCTTCTGAATATTTTGTTTCATTTAAATAATAATAAAAAATTGTTTGCTATTTCTATTTTATTTCAAAATATCCAAAAATCCAAAGAAATTCACTACAAGAAAACTGTTCATTTCAAACGGCCAAATCCGCCGGTATCCCATCGAAAACAGCCATTCCAGACGGATTTCCGACGGATTTGAGCCGTCGGATCTATCTCCTCGGAAATCGAAATCCGTCAGAAATTCCTCGGAATTTTCCGACGGATTTTCGAGGCTAAATTACCTGACAGATTTCCGAGGACCAGTCCGTCCGAGATAACTCTGAGGGATTTCCGATGACCAATCCGTTTGGAATAATTCCAAGGGATTTCCGAGGACCAGCCCATCCGGGTATTTCCGAGGGATTTCCGACGACCAGTCCGTCCGGATAATTCCGACGGATTTCCGAGGGCAACCATACCCGACGAATTTCCGAGGACTTGTCCATCTGGGATAATTCCGAGGGATTCCTGACGGCTAAAAGTTCTGACGGGTTTCCGAGGGATCCCCTAACCGTAGGATATCTTGATCGGTTTGGGGTTTGGTTTCAAACCGATCAAGATTTAGAATCCGTCTGAAATCCTTAAGAAATTTCTGAGGGATTTCCAACGGATTTAAAAAAAAAATCGATATTTAAAAAAAAATTATTTTATTTTATTTATTAAATAAATTATATAATTATTAAATAATTTATAAAAAAACGAATATGAAAAATTAATTAATTTTTAAAAATCTTATAAATTTAAATAATTTATTAAAAGTTTTAGAAATTGTTGGAAAATTACAAAAACAAACTGAATCAAAATAAATCAGGCGGGAAATCGTCGAACTTCGATTTAAAGTAATCCGCCAATTTCCCACTCTTCGTTTTCTGAGTCGAGAGCTCGTCCTCCAAAGCCGTGACCTTCTCCTTGAGCTCTTCGTTTTGCCGAATAATTTCTTCATCCATCGGGAATCCGCCCGAAGAAGTTGAGAGTTAGGTCGCAATCTTACCCAACCCTGGCCGACGACCTTTTTTAACGGGTACCTACTACAAAAACAATACAAAAAAACATTAGATCTTATTAACAAATAAATATCTAAATTGAAATGATAATCTATAATTATTACTTACCCCGAGCACTAGGTCGTTGATTTCACCCCGAGTGAGGTCGTTGGAAGTGGTGATGCCGTCCTGCGATCTATGGGTCATGATCTCGTCTTGCGCCTTTGTCACCTTTTCGACGATTTCCTTGACGGCAGGATCTTGAATTTGGCCGGTCTTCTTGTTGGTGTGCGTCCTCACCATCACTTTCAAGTGATCCGGAACTTCGCCGTCTTCCTCCGTCTAGAAAATAAGTAAAACCGTTAGTTACTAATAAATATAATAAAAACGATATTTGAAAATAACTAAAAACACCAAAATACTTACCATTTCGATTTTGGTTTTTTTGAAGCTCTTCGCCCCGTTGTTGTGGACAGCGGGTCCCTTCCCTTCTCGGGGACTCTTCCGGTTCTTGGAGTTAGTCTGAGAGAGAGCTTCGGTCTCGG
>PKMM01023770.1:323841-350429 GCA_002933915.1 Eutrema heterophyllum
AAAAAGTAACAACCTAATTAACCTAATTAAATATAATTCCACAACCTAATTCCACAATCTAATTCTCTAACCTAACAACAAATCTAACAAATTAACAACAATTCTAACAAATTAAAAATAAAAAATAAAAAAATTATTAATACCCTTGCTCCATCGGAGTAGAGAAAGGGGAGGCGGCCCTTGGAGCGAAGAGGCGGCGGCGTGGAGAAGAGAGGTCGAGAGGAGAGGAGAGGAATAGAGAAGAGAGACGAAAGAGATGGGTTTCGCGGAGAGGAGAGGAAGATGAAGAGAGAAGTAGAGAGAAGAAGAAGAAGACTGGAGAAAATGAAAGAGAAGAAGAAGGATCCCAAAGATATGATTAAAGATTTCCGACAGACCATTTCCTTGGGAATCCGTCGGAAATCGAATTAATTAACCGCCTTAATTTTTGATCAATTTTCGTTTGGCGATTTAAATTCGCGGGTAAATTTCAGGATCTGTCGGAAATCCCTCGGAAATTTCCAAGGGATTTCCGACGGACCTTGAAATTGCATGCTCTCTCATTGGCCAGTCAACACGTCTTATCTTGATAAATATCTGAAATTTCCGAGAGATTTCCGACGGGTTTAGGGTATAGGGTTTAGATTTTGAAGATTTCATAAAAATTTAGTGTTTAATAGTCATTAATGTCACTTAGTATTAAGGAAAACCTTTTAAAACCAAACATAACACGATATTCCGGATTTTCTAAAAATCGATCTAACGAGTTCAAGTTTTCATAAAAACACATATAACATCTAAGAACATTTACGTGTTTGATTAAGGTTTCAATTAAAAAGTTAAAAATGTTTGATTCTTAAAAACATTTCACAGAAAGTAGTGTTAATTTGTTATGTTTCCATGCTTTTGCATCTGAGGGATGCGCAATCTCTCCATCTGAGTTATGTTCTGTATGCCATCTCATAGGCTCTGTCGTGCGCTCAGATTGATATAACCTCTTCAACCTATTAGCTAGGGGCAAATACCACATCCGTTTATGTGAAACAGGTACTCTGCCACATGTATCCTGATACCGAGGTTTGTGACAAAAGTGACACTTCAACCGGTTTTCGTCCTTTCTCTAGTAGATCAAATAGTTGTCGATGCACACATCTATCATCTGATACGGTAATCCAAGACCAGCTACAAGCTTCTGAATCTCGTAGTATGAATCCGGTAAAATATTATCTTCAGATAAGATATCTCTCACAAAATCAGCTATCGTATCAACACAATCCTCGGCTAAGTTGAAATCCGTCTTTATAGTCATCAATCTGCTTGCAGTTGATAAAGGCGATATTCCATCTCTACATCATTTGTATAATGGCTGCTTAGACGCATCTAGCATATCAAAAAACTTATGCGCTTCTAAATTTGGTTCCTCTATCATGTTACCATCCTCAACATGATACGATGCTATGTTTTCACGAACCGCATCATTCACCATCTGAGTGTAACCTGCGTTTACATCTACTTCCGGTGTTGGTTCCTCTAACCTAGTACCCAAAGTACTAGCAAACCTACCCGATGTGCTACCATAATTACCATAATATTGCACCATTGAATCAGTTTCTCCGTGGGTATACCAAATCTTGTAACCAGGCATAAATCCAGTCATATATAAGTGCTTCCTTACTTTCCTAACAAAGACTAATCTATGATATCGACATTTAGTACAAGGACAATACATATTACCGTATTCCGATGTCATGCTATTTTTTGACGCAAAGTTCATGAACTCCTCCATACCTTGTGCGAACTCATCCGTCAATTCTCCCGCCGCGGGATCACGCGGAGGTTTGTCTATCCACGATCAAAAATAAGACATTGTATAATTTTTTTTTTGCTTTGTGTTTGTTGTGAATGTTGTGAATGAGGGGGAGAAATATTTATAGAGAAATATTCAGCGATTTTGCGATGGATTTTTAAATTTCAAACGGTTATATAACGGCTACTACAACGGTTACATTAACAGATATATATCCATCGGAAATCGGTCGGAAATTTCTGACAGCTATATAACCCTCGGATATCGGTCGGAAATTCTCCACCGATTTCCGACGGTCTTGAAACGATCGGAATTTTCCGACCGATTTCCGAGGGAATACCGGCGAATATAAAGTCGTCCAAATTTCGTCGGAAATTCCTCGAAATAGTCCGACCAATTTCCGACGACCCTTGAACCGTCAGAATTTTCCGACCGATTTCCGAGAAAATTATATTCACCGGTATTCCCTCGGTATTCCGTCGGAAAATTCCGACGGTTTGAAAGCCGTCGAAAATGCGCGTGTTTTCTTGTAGTGATTGTTTTCTCGCTTTTTTTGTTTTTATAATTTCAAAAACCAAAATAAAAAATTTCTTCATGATATTTTCTTATTAATTTCGTCCTAAATCATAAAAAGAAAATAAAAATTCGTTTTGACATTATTTGTTTCCATTTATTTTAGAATTTTAAAGGATAAATCACCAAAATAAATTTTATTTCCTTTTTAGAGCCCATTGCCAATATTTTTTATATCTCTTGCTGTGTGGTTTGATTGAGCACGATTCTGAGTTATTTTGTTTGTTATCTTTGCAAGGTAACTTCACAGAACCCAGAGACAATGCGATGATTCAGAGGAAGAAGATCCATATAACTATGCATATGAAGACAATTGGGATGAGCAAAACCAGAACTGGTTGGAAGAAGATGATGATCATGGAGAAGACTCATGGACTGAAGATGACGACTCTCATGAAGAATATAAAGAAGATCCAGGCCGTGAAGAGCTGGATCCCAAACCACCAGACCGCATTCAAAGGAACACAAACCAAGCCGAGTCATGGTGCAACAAAACTGATTCTGAAATCAGTTATGAGGATGAACCGAAACGTGATGAGGAAGAATATGAGCCTGAAGGTGACTTTGAAGAAGACGATACCCACGAAGGTGAATCATGGCATGAAGAAGCCATAGAAGAAATTGATTCTCAAATTAGTTACGAAGCTGAACCTGAGCGTGACGAAGGAGAGGATGTTCGCGAGGTTGAATCATAGTATGAAAAAGCAATAAAAGAAATGTGGGATGATAAGACTGATTCGGAAATCAGTAATGAAGATGAACTAGAGTGTGAAGAAAATTCCAGCCAACACTCATGGGAAAAAGAAGACATCAACGTGGCTGAGACATGGGAAGAAGATGAACCAGAACGTGGTGACATGGAGTCAGCACCACCAGATCAGACTTCACATGATTACACCCACCAATCCGAAAGCAACCAAGGTGATAGTTGTGATCAATTTGATTTACAACTCATATCTTTTTCAGGTCATGAACAAGGACCAGAAGCATATCTAAGGTGGGAAAGAAACATGGAGGAATGGTTTCATCAAACAAATCCCAGAGGAAGACAAGCCATCCTATGCCGAGGAATTAAACCTTAACCGGAGAAACTCTCAACAATTGGGAAACAGAAGACGCTATTTGAATCGATTACAATGGTCCAACCTACACTTGGGGAGACATGAAGAGGCTCATGTATATTGAGTTTGTGGAGAACGCCCCAGCCCAAGATCACCATTGCCCAAAGAGTGTGTCACACGCAAAACCAACAAGTTGGATTCAAGCAACTACATCAAACCCCATCTTTTAGCCAAATACATATGAAATCGTTGTTCCTTTCAAAGAAGCATCTTTAATTATTCTTGTTCATTTGAGTCTTGTGAGCGATTCACCAGCCTCTCTTGTTCGTGCGAATCAGCTTGTTTGTGTGAGGCAAACTCTCTGGTTTCGTGAGCTGTTTGTGTGATTCAAGGGTCACCCTTCACCATCCATCTCTATCTTTGCCCATTTCCGCAAAGCTTGTCAACTTTAATAACCGTGTGGTCAATAGGTTTTTGGAGTGATTCCGGATCCTATATCAATAAACAATTTGTGGTCATTATCCTAACTTTCGAAAGCTCCCGTAAGCAATTCTTAATTATTATGATGGCATGCATGAATGCTTATTTCCGAGGATTGATATTTGTAGTTTTGTTTGCCTTTTCAAATCTGAATCACTCATCCATAAGTTTGTTGAAATCCTGCAAACTTAAATTTCTCTAATGAGCGTATCCTATTTAGAATAAACCGTATGATAGATCCTGAAATTTTGTTCCGAATAACAATTAATTAGTAATTTTTGTTTTATATATATTTAATTAATATTCAGTTTTATTATTTTTTAGTAAATTGTTTTTTTTTCAAATATGTAGTTAGGAAATAATTGGACCTAAATATACCTTGATACATCACACTACCGCCAAATCTAGTATTTTGTGCCGTTAACCCGATCAAATGGAATTACTGTTTAGTTAATAGGTTCATGCTACAAACTAATAAAAAAATTCATAACATAAATCCTCATGTAAGTTTAGCCACACAAAAAAACCCTCACGTAAATTAGATGATTAAGTTTGATACTCACCTATGATCAATATTTCTCTTTATAAATAAATAGAAAATTAAATATATGTATATATCCCCTATATATTAATTGAGAAAGACTAATAAAAAAAAACTTTGGTTTCATGTGTGATTTAAAAATGTGTCATTGCTGGGGTGTCATCAATATAAAGTTTCTCAAAAAATTTATAAAAACAGGTTTAACTTACTAGAATAATTACGTTAGTGTCATTCACATTAAACCATTGCATAAATATAGATACAAATTTTTGCATATTCAAATCTCTTATATATTAATTGAGAAAAATTGTTAAAAATGAATCTTACCTTGACATGTGATTTACAACATTGTCATGCTGATGTGTCATCATAAAAGAGCTCCTAAGACTAATATAAAAATAAACATAAATAGTTAGACTATTTATAACTTATGTCATTCACATTAATTTGCTTAGAAAATACTATAGTTTATATCAATTAATTATTTAATATTCAGCATTTAATTTATAAAGATATCTTATATCTTCCATTTGCTACCAAAATATTTATAGAAAATTATATCATATTAATTATTTCTTTAACATTATATTTTTTTCTTAGAGATTTGTTTGATCTAATATTTGAAGAAAAAAACTAAATCATCACATCATCCATATAATAAAAATATAATTATTGTCGTGGTGAAGAAATATTATAATTCAATTTTTTTAAAACGAACATTAATTACTTAAATGGTGAAAAAATATGTGTGACTAAAAAGTCTCACATCGGAAATAAAGATGTATGGTGGTTCGTAGATCTATTATAAAAAGACTCAAGATATAAGAGTAAGAAACCTCACTTAACTTTAAAAAAAAAAAAAATTTGGCTAAATATAGTTTTTTTATCGAACTGTATAATTAAACCAAAAAAGATAAATATTATAAATATTCAAATTTGATAAAGTGTTTTGTAGTTATAATTATATACAAAACATTCACATATTCTAATAAACAAAATTAAAGCTAACTTTCAGTCCGCACAAAGTGCGAGTAATCACCTAGTTAATTTTTAATAGATTAGACATGACAAATATATTAGTCATCACAAATGAATCTTAAATGAGCTCTAATGAATGTAGATTACAAAATTTAAACAATAGTTGATGATGTTTCACAAATTTAGACTATGAAAAGATGACGTGTCAGCTTAAGAAGAAAGCACATTCTACTTTATATATAGATTTCATATATTTTATATATAGAAAAATGTGTGAATCCAAAACAAAATTATAGATAAAAAATATAATTTAAAAGTAAATATCTTTTTATTTTTAATTTTTCCTTTTATACTGTTTAGTTTTTGAAAATAAATATTGATTTATCATGATTTTTAATGTTTCTGATGTATTAGGTTACAAGTATATCTTAATTATGTATAATCAAAAGTATATCTATTCTTATATTTATATATTTCAAACTTTAAAAATAAAAACTTTGTGAACTAGGTTCACCCTGTCAGACCAGATAGAATCGTGACCCAAATGCTTAACCTATTTGGTTTTAATAACATTGGTTTTTTCATAATTTTTTTTATGAAATACAAATAGTAAAACAAAATTAGGTTATAAATAATTTTTCTATAGACGAAAAAGAAAAAAGATTCCTATAAAATACCCAAATCTTTTGTAAATTTATTACTCTCTCTCTCTGATCCATAATAGTTGATGTTTAAGCAAAAAAAAATTGTTTCATTTTAATTAATGTTTTACATTTTCAATGCAAAATTAAAGTTTTTATAGGAGTATTTATTTTTGACCATTTATATTCTGCACTTTTTTTATCATTGGTTGAATTGTGTTTAATTAGACAATAAATGATGTTTTAATTTAGAAAAAAATAAAAAAAATTATAATTTTATGTGATTTCTTAATTTGTGGGTAGAATTTTTAAACTGCAATACTATTTACCAAAAACGACGCAGAAAATAAATGCAAATGGACTCGTGGTCACCGAAAATAGATTAAAAATATCTTACCGCACTTAAAACCGGATTCGGTGAATTAACAGAAACGGATGTTAAAGTCGAAGAACATCTATCGACCAGACAAGGCAAGAAACAGAACATACACGCTCTTTTGCTTTAGCAATAGACAACCCACTTTCCCAGAAACTTCAGCAATAGTTGGAAGAAGATGAAACGACGAAGAAACCCTTAAAGTTCTCATCTTTAAATCCCGGATCTGCTCTTCTCTTCTCTTCTGGGTCTCTCTCTATTTTTCACTTCGTACCCGTCTCCGAAATCTCCGGTTCCCGATCGGTGTTCTTGCTGTGATGTATTGAGCCGTGGGAGAGATGTTGTGCTGGAGCGGTTCGGTTAAGGGTAAGAAGAAATCCGGTTCGGTTCCGGTTTATCTGAATGTCTACGATCTGACTCCAATGAATGCTTATGGTTACTGGCTTGGACTCGGTGTCTTTCATTCTGGTGTTGAAGGTGAGTTTCGATGTTTGTTTGTTTGTTTTTTCTCAATTTTAATCTTCTAGGTTTGGCTTCTTCTGTTCGAATCTACTTGTTTGGTTGCTTAGATAGTGACTTGGGACCGATTAGAATTTGACCATTGTAAAAAAATCCCAAATTTGATTTTGATGATACAAGTATCTTAGGTTTGGTGCTAAGAGCATGATTTGAGTGTTCATGGGTTCATCGAGAAGAATTGAGCAACCCCAATGTTTCTTGAGCTTAATGATTTGTGATTCTGAATTTAGGGATAGTTCAAAAGTTCAAAATCTGTTTGTGTGTTTAGAATGCCTTGTATAATTAGTTGTTTAGTTTATGGAGAAACTGATATCTAGATGTTGTATTGGTTTAATTGATCATTGTCGGTTATGTAATGTTTGTAGTTCATGGAGTTGAATATGCATTTGGAGCACATGAATCTTCGAGCACAGGTATCTTTGAAGTGGAGCCAAAGAAGTGTCCCGGTTTTACATTTAGAAAATCGATTCTTGTCGGAAAAACAGACATGGGCGCGAAAGAAGTCCGAGTCTATATGGAGAAACTAGCTGAAGAGTATCAAGGAAACAAGTACCATCTCATCACAAGGAACTGCAACCATTTTTGCAATGAAGTTTGTATTAAACTTACTCAGAAACCAATCCCTAGATGGGTAAACCGACTTGCTCGCTTAGGTAACGAATCAATGAAAATATTGTATGTGTTTGGCCATAAGAAAGATCATCAAAGTAATGCAAAAAATGTTTTTTTTAATTGTTTCCTGAATTGCGTAGGGGTTCTCTGCAACTGCGTGTTACCACCGCGCTTGAACGAGGCAAAAGTGAGGCAGGTAGGAAAAGGAGAGCTTTCAGAAGGCGAGAAGAAGAAACTGAGAAACAGATCACGATCAGGTCCTTTACTTTCTTCTTCTTCGTCATCTTCAACACCTGATAATCATCACTCACACATTCGAGCAAAATCAACCGGTAACCATCCTTCTTCTTCGACTTCTTCGGGTTCTAAGAAAAAACAAAGACACTATGCGCCTACTGCACCTAGAGCTCAAGACCAGAAGTCGCCAAGCGTAAGCGTCAAGACTTGATTCTTGTCATCATTATTTTGAACATTTAATTATTGTTTATGAAAGGACAAAAGAACAGAGGAAAATGCCAAGCAAAGTATCAATCATACATGGGCATGCTCGTGCTTTGTTCTAAAGTTATTATGGATCTTTTGGGTGTAGATCACTTTTCTTGGTAGTTGGTACAAATACTTATAGAGGAGAGAGGTTATGAGAATGTACAAAAAGAAAATGAATTTTATATATTTGTAGGTGTTTATCTCTCATTTGAATTTCTTTATACTGAAGTTCTAAGCACATTGACCCTCTTTGTGGTCAATTTTTTTTTTTTGTGTCCAATGAATAATGAAATGTTAGAGTTGGCTGATTATATGATCCATTAATGTATTATCCAATTTATACGACGGTACTGGAAATCAAGACATGAGTACACAAATTTTAACGAGGTTTAGAAACGTGTGCTTACGTCCTCAAAACATCTACCAGGAGTCACTTAGACATCTTACAATAAGAATTTACCTAACTGGAATTACTCGATACTTAAACACACCTCAGGTCGACGCCAACCAATCTCTAGCACTCACAACGAGATACACATTAGGACAAAAAACTTAGATTTTTCCTCTTAATTTTTTCCTTGATTAAAAAACATGTGTTTTTCAAGTTCATGTTCAACTCCCATTTTCCGTTTTGGGCGCAAAAGACAAAGTCCGTATGGATTTATTTATAAACTTGTCTAAACTTCCGAGGTAAGACTTTGATTAATATCCCAACAATCTTCCTCTCAAATCAAAAACCACACAAACACTTGGCCTCCCATCCACATAAACTTGTCACCCATCTTGTACTGCGTAATCTATCAACATAACTTTTCACTTAACCTTCTTGGCACCGTTAGGAAGATTTTCGACACAAGACACCAACATCTTTTCATCACGAGATCTCCTAGAGGGCTCATTCTCCCACAACGAACATGCAACCTACACCCACTTCTCTAGGTCCACATTTTCTGTACTCATACTGATACCGTTTATGTTTTTTAAGACAAATATCCGTTTATAGTTATTTTATTAATTGTGTGAATTAATAATTACAAACTCTTAAGACCCATCTACTATATAATGAGTAAGTTACAACTCAGCATTTTTTTTGACACATCAGCATTCATAATTTATTTATTTTTCAAATTAAACTATTCCAGTAGTCGATTCTCATTTCTTTATATTTCCCAGAAATCGTATCAGCATTGATAATTCGTATGATTCCCAAAAATCCTCTTGAAAAACATATAAGCTTCTTAGTGCCTAATGATCGAGAACCTAATCGGAGGAGAGATAAGTGATAACGAGCAGTGGATCTGGTGATGGCGAATACGGCATATTTCGGTCCGGAACTTTGCGGCAATGGATAAGACAGAAGAAGAAGAGGAGACGCAAAGAGAGAGGGAGAGAGAATACATGCAGCGGAAACTAAGAGGAGGACGTGATGGATATGAGAAGAAGTTTTGCTCCGTGAGGATCTCTCATTCGTTGTTCAACAGGTTCCTATGCAAATGTATCTTTCTGGTCTGTTTGAACAAAACAATACAAAAATTCTGATTCTTACAGACTTCTTCACAACCCACGAATCCTATTCATACAAAAAAAGATGAAAAAAACAAAAGAATTAACCCGCATGTGGTGGTGGGGTAGTTGATGATCCGGGACTCCAGGCGTAAACTCGCAGAGGTTCCAGGTTCCATTCCACTTCCAAACAAAGTCGATGCGCGTGTGACCACTAGACCTCGGACCAGGTGCTTTTTTCGAAGTGGGCTTTCAATAAACTGTTGCCAAGGGGCTGCTAACCTCCGGATTAGTCGAATTTGGTCCGGACATCGGGTCCAATAAAAAAATAATGTCTTTTTTACTTTCTCCAAGCGTTGACAATCAAAGAGAACCAACTCTTATGTCCAAAGCTCCTTTCGTCTTCCTCCTTACAAGTGGACCACTCCATTACAGAAGAAGACCAGTGACCATATGAAGACGCCCAAAACGACGGCGTTCGAGAGTTCTCCTTCCGCAAAACAACGTCGTCTCGCTCGCGCTTTTTCATCATCAACATATCGTTTCCTTCCACTTCTTGATTCTCAAACCGGAGTAAGAACACGGCGGGGACTTTATCAGGATTCACCTTATCCTTGTCACCAAACAGCCAGTTATACACATCCCACGATATCTGTACAGTCACACCATCGATCACGACTTTAGCGTTTCCTCTGAATTTCAATTGAAGCTGCTTAATCTTCAAAACACTCTTATTGTCTACGCTAAACCGGAGATTAGCATCGCCGTTAACCTTAACGTCTATACTAATCTCTCTGAGTTTTCCTTTAATCTTGATTTTCGTATTGTACACTCTGTTTCCAAACAGATTTTCTCTCCTAGACACCAGGATTTGCCTCTTCGGCCTCTGTTTCAGAGAATCTCCGACGAGAAGACCCACTTCGCCGGATACGACGACAGCCACGTAAAATCCGGATTCCGGGTCGGGGCCTGATCCAAATCTTGCTTGGGTCAGGTCCCAAACGACCCGAATATCTGGTTTTCTAGATATCTTCTTGGATCCATGTTTTCTCCAGAAGGTCAGAGGCTTGATTTCTAGTCGGAAAGTGAATGGAACGGAATGGCGGTAGCAATCCGGAGAGTGGAGATAGCAGTTTGCGGAGTCGCAGGAGTAGTAATGGAGGTGGAGAGAGCGGCGGAGGAAGGACTGAGACCAGGTGAGAAAGAAAACGCCGATATTAGTATGGTAGTGGCAAGTGGTGGTGGGTTTTGGGAGGTCACCGGAGAAATACGATGGATTTGACGGCGATGGAAGAGACGACGGTGTATCGTCGTCGTTGGTAGCGGTAGAGGAAGGGTGGAAACAGGCGGACAAGGGGGAGGAGCCACGAGAGATTCTCATTTTATGTATCTTTCAAATCTGACTTATCTAGTTGATCACATGCATACAAAACCCAAGTATGGATGTGTCATTTGTGAAGTATATAATCTATAATTGTATTAGTGTGCCTATGTGTCTGAAAATGAGTTGTCATGTTGTGAAATTCAAAAGAGTGGGTCAAGCAGATAAAATTTTAAAGCAACTTTGTGGATAATATTTATAGACTGAAATAGACGTTCATTGATATTTTATACTAGTTTTCACACTACGGCTATGCACATTATCTCCTAGTTCAATTCTTTGGAAGTCATTGGAATTTAGTATTTTTACTTAGTCTTTCCTATATTAGTACAACATTGGTTTTTTCACTCCCTCATATAACTCGTCCACCTACGCATCCTCATATATGGTTAGGCGTTTATCCACTGTTTAGTGTTCGCCTAAATTGTTTTATGAATAGAACCGTGAAAATATTAAGTATATAGATTCAAACCGGGATACGGAATTTACATATACAATATCATAAAGGTAAACACGAAAATTATGTACTAACTTTTCCGTCTTTGTATTATTTGCGTCTGGGATGAGCGAGATAGACAAAAAGGTAAATACATTTTTACTTTTCACGAATTCTTTTAAATGTAACGAGAAAACAGACAATTTCTTTGGTATAGACATCATTTTCACCGATTCAAAACAATTTGTTATGAAAATTATTGTTGTCTGATAATTTGCGATCAAACAATGCATGGTCCATATTACTAGTAATGCAACAAAATTTATTTAAACAAAAGACAAAAATAAAGAGTTTTCTTTTGTCATGCTTCATTCGTTATTTTCCCTTTAATTATATGTATACATATTTATTTATGTTTTATTTATTAATGCTCCTTTTTGGGTTCCAGCTAACAAAAGAAAAGGTTTGAAAATGTCACACTGCAAATTAGATATGGAACCATACACCAATTCATTGCGAGATTGGTGCATTACTAGCTGTTTTTTTGTTTATACCAGAAGGTCCAAAACATATGATGTCTGAGTTTTCTTTCTCCAATCATTCAGAGAATATCTATAACATTAATCTTCCCCGAATTCTTGATTAGCCATTCAATAAACAGAAATATTTCAAAAATATTTTATATTAACTACTCTAAAACAACAATTCTATAAATCGTAAAGCACAAATATTTTATCTCCCACCTAGGCAACTTTTTGACAAGTCTAAATTACTAGAAACATATTCATCTCGCCCATGCTTCTCAGGTCGGATTCCGTACCCGATCAGAATTATCCAATGTTTTTAAATAAAAAACAATGAAATTACTTGTTTACGTCAATATATTTCAGCGGCAAGAATATGAGTTACATAATTATCTGGATATTTGAATTACTCAACAAGGTAGGAAAAGAAAATATATTCGATAAAACAATATATATTTGAGAAAATTACATTAAATATTTCAAGAAATTTTAAATAGCTCAGATAACCCTTTTTAATTGTTCTTGTATTAATAATCTACTAGATTCTAAATCCGCGCGCCCGCGCATGATAAAAAAATTTTGTAATATATAAAATGTGAAACAAGGAATAATAACTATGATTCAAATATGTTTAATTTGTAATTTTAAAGTTTATAATAGATTTAATACAAGTTTGACAACATTTTTAATACATGTTTGACAACATATTCAATTTTGTAAGAAAAATAAGAGGTGTTTGGAAACAAATTCTAAAAGTGCTTATATTTTAATAGTATAGATTTTAACTTATTTTTGAGAAAATGCCTAAAAAACTTTGAACTCACAACTTTCAACCAAAAAAAACTCCAACTACGAGATGAACACAAAAAATCTTTGACTTTCGTTGACTCCATATTTTAATCTCATATTTTTGTTGATAGTGCCAATTTAGGCTCGCCGTAAACGAGATTAACAAATCTATTAGACAGGGTTAAATCCAATTAGACGGGGTTAATCAAAACGACACCGTTTTGTTTCGAAACACAAAATCTCCAAATCCACCTAATAACCCTAAATCGTGTTCTTCCCCAAATCAGTTTTCTCTCACTCAATTTTTTCCCAAATCAATTTTCTCTCACTCATCTGCAAACGCGTTATGTCAGTATCGATTTTCTCTCACTTTTATCTCTGATTCTCTCGTTCATCTTGACATTTTCTCAGATGAGTTCTAATTCCAAAAACATCTCTGAAATCTGTGGGTTTCCATTGAAGTGTGAGTGTGGACATGATGTAAAGATCTATACATCTAAGACACAAGAGAATCCAGGACGACCTTTCTTCCGGTGTCCAAGCAAAAGAGATGTAAGTCTAGTGAGATCATAACATGTTGTAATGAATTCTATCTAATCAATTCTCAAAAAAAAAATGATTTCTTTGCGCGGAATAACCTCACATTATCTCATGTTCTCGTTTTATAACTCTCACATTTTCTTTTGTTGATACATTAGGACCATTTGTTTAAATGGGTAGAAGATGTTGTCTTAGAGGAAGTTGAAGATATTTTACCAAAACTTGGAACCATTGACAGTGAGATTCGCAATGTGAAGTCTGACGTTGATGAGTTAAAAGGTGTGATTGAAGAATTGAAGGAGGAGATTGTATGGAACAAAACCGAAATCCGAAAGTGCAAAGTGAAGACCAAAATCTGTTTTGTGTGTATTTGCATCTTTACCATTGTAATTGTTTACGTTATGGTTGGTAAAGCAAAGAGAACAAAACTTGTTTTTGGATATTAGTTGTGTATCTTTGCCGGCTTGTTGTTGTTGTTGAACCTATGAATCTTGTCTTGTTGTTGTTGTTGAATATATGAAACTTGTCTTTTGTTATTACTTAGGTTGTTGTTGTCGTCTTTAAAATCTAGATTCACTTGAAACATAATCCAAATAGATTCACTTGAAACAAACGTAGACCACGTTTCTTACAATACAAAAGCAACATAGTTTCAAACAAATTGACCAAACAAAATAACATAGTTTCAAACATAAGCAACATCATTTCAAACCATAGTTTTAAACACAAGCAACATAGTTTCCCAACTTTCGTTACATAAACCATCTTCCCCATCTTGCCCTTGTGATTCTTCCACTTGTGATCCTTGCCACTTCCCTTGTGATCATTGCCCTTGCCACTGCCCTTGTGATCCTTGCCCTTATGAACCTTGCCCTTGTGACCATTGCCTTTGCCATTGCCCTTGTTATCCTTGCCCTTGCCACTGCCCTTATGACCATTGCCCTTGCCCTTGCTCTAGCGATCCTCCTTCCTGAAAACAGTGTTGCAAACAAAGCTGAAACATACAAGAGCTAATATACAACATCTTAAGTTAATGATTCCGCAACAATAAAAATGAAACATGATCTAATCTTGGTCGAACCCTTGGTCTTTTTGGTTGGCTCTCCACTCTCGGGTTTGAACAACTTAGCTTATTGTGTCCTTCTTCATTGCAATTGGAACATGATATTACTCTCTTGAGGCGTGATAACTTCGTCTTACTGGAGGCAGTTTCATTTTTCCCCTTATGCCTGGCATAATTATTTGGTCTTCCACGATTTCCATTTCTTCATGGTGGTGGCAAAACATGAAGTCTACCAGTCCTAGGCCACAACTTCATGCATTGTACAGGTTCAAGAGACCAGTCTTATATGTTTCCCTCCACATTTTTGTTGTGTAAAACTTAGATACACAATCATCAACCTTGGCTTTTTTTTGCTGAACACAAGCCGCATGAATACAAGGTATTCCAGTCACCTGCCATTTCCTACAGCCACACGTATTGTCACTAAAATCCACACGATAACCAACATTATTATGTGATACCTCATGTAATGTATCTGTGGACATGTATCTGATGCACTCCGTGCCTCCCTTCAACATTTTTTCTATCTCATCATGGGCTTTTTTCGTGAATCTGGTCTTCACTCTATTGGTAAGAATCTTCCTCTTTGCATTACGAACCATACACTGCCTCCTAATGTCTTATAACAAGTCTAGTAATGGTTTCTTCCTTGCTTGACTGATTGTTCTATTGAAAGACTCACTCAAATTATTGAGGTTATTGTTACAACAGGATCCGACCCTAAAGTAAGCTCGGGACCAGCCTGGAGGATTAGTCTTCTTTAGAGAGACCCATGCACCTGGACTGTACCTATTCAATGCTGCCGTATTTTCTTCATAATCTCTTACTGTGTAACTACATGCTATCTTCCAAAACAGCCGCTTCAGCTCTAGATCATTGTTATCCTTCTTCCATTTATCCATAATGTGTCGAGCACACATACGGTGTTCAGCTTGTGGAAGAACTTTCTTAACAACTTTGACTAACCCCTGAAAAAGAAACAAAAACCATCAACAAGTTTCACATAACAATTATAATCATCAAAAAATTGAAAAAATAAGATATTACTCTCATCATCTTCATCATCACCACCCTCATCAACAACCTCATTACCTACCTCATAACCACCCTCATTGCCGACATAATCACAAAACTCATCAGCATCGTCGTCACCGAAAATCCCACAGTCATCTCCACTTATTGCTTCACGGTCATCTCCATCATCATCACGGAGAACCAGTGCCCCAGTAACATCATCATAATCATCAGTATCATCAGGCATTTGGAGCTTCTTACTACTTCCACTCTTATCTCTTGTACTCCAACGCGTTGGAAGCTTTGAAGACTTCTTTCGTTTCCCCATCGTCTTACTAACGAAGAATCAAAAGGGTGAGAGCGAATTTGATAGATAATTCGATGTAGGAGATAGAATTAGGGTTTATCAAAAACAAAAATGGGAATTTCGTAGAGAATCAGAGATGAGAGTGAGAGAGAATTGATTTGGGGAAGAACTCGATTTAGGGTTTATACATATGAAATTGGGGATTTTCGTTTCTAAGCAGAACGGTGTCGTTTTGGTTTAACAACGATTGCAACTAGGATTTAACTCCGTCTAATTGCTATGTTAATCTCGTTAACGACAAGTCTAAATTGGTCTGGTCAACAAAAATATGAGATTAAAATATGAAGTCAACAAAAGTTGGATATTTAAATTGTCTATCGAGTAGTTGAAGTTTTATTTGGCTGAAAGTTGTGAGTTCACACTTTTTTTGGCATTTTTCCCCTTATTTTTTCTGTCAAACTCAAATTACCTTTTTATAAATTGACTGTAAAGTAATTGTGTACCAATTACAACTATGAAATTGATAAAACTGTATTTTCAATTACAATTATAATCAATATTATTATTTTACCCATCATCTTTTACCCAAAATTGACAACCAAAAATAAATAAATAAAAAACCTTTTTGATATCCAAATTATCTTATAAATAAAATTAACCTTAAATTGATTGTTTACCAATTAAAAGTATGAAATTGATAAAATTATATTTTAAATTAAAATTTATAATCAATATTATCATAAATATTACTTATTTTTACATCATCATCTTTTACTCTAAATTGACATCCACAAGTAAAAAAAAACAAAAAACAAAAAAAAATCTTCATTAATTTCGACTCACGGGTGATTTTCCATTGACTTTCCATCACTCGTCGAAAACAGTTACCATCGGTTCTATTTCCTTTGCTGACACCCCTTTTAGTTGTGCTGACGTCTGCAATCTTTTCTCTCGCTTTATCTCTGTGAAAGTTTTTGAGTTTAATCGTCACCTTTCAACGTCAATTAGATTATTTTTAAGAGTAATTGCAATGTCTACTATTTTATAACATCAAAATTAAGCAACACTTTTTGATACTGTGCAACCGTATATGTTCATCTGGAAAAGTCTAACAAACGCCACACCTTCTATTTTATATTCATCATCATCTTCTCTCTCATCTTCTTTTTTCTTTTCTCTTCCCCCTTTCTCTCTCTTCTTCTTCTCTCTTATTCTCTTCATCTCAATCCTTCTAATTATGCCGGCGTCGGTGCTCTGAACAAAGGTTTCCCCTTGGGTATTTCTCTTCACTTGAGAAAGTCTCATCCTCCATTGTTAAATGAGCGTGATGGTTGTAGAGAGCTACATCTCTAGGTGGTGATTTATTGAAGGTTAAAGGGCGACGCCGGTGGTTCTTGCTTCAGCCATCGGGATCTCTTTCTTTTGGTGGATTGATGACGATGGTTGGTTCTCTATCTAGATATGATTTTTTTGTTGTGATTTTAGATCTAGATACTCGTTGTTGGTCGTTAAGATAGTTATCCGCATATACTTGCCGCTTCTCGTTAAGGTAGTTATCCGGAGATATTCGCTGCTTCTCGTTAAGGTAGTTTTTCGGTAACAAAATCATTAGGGCACTAACTTTAAAGTTATTAGATGCAGGGAATCCAACAACCAAACACCGACAATTTCACAGAATTAAAAAACATAAGGGTATCCTTACAAAGCAAGAAAACAAACAAGTGAGACGTTAAATTGATTGTTCCTTTTTTAGGATACCGACCGCATGACGAAATGGCTGGAGGTGATAGAGAAACAGCAGCGGTAAGTTATCGTTCACAGAGGAAGTTATTTGCTAACATTTTAAAATTATTGTTAACGCTAATGTTATTGCCCAAGATGGACATGAAATCGTTGTTAACCTTGCTCAACCAAATGGAGAGGA
Source organism: Eutrema heterophyllum (assembly GCA_002933915.1). Classification (NCBI taxonomy): domain Eukaryota; kingdom Viridiplantae; phylum Streptophyta; class Magnoliopsida; order Brassicales; family Brassicaceae; genus Eutrema; species Eutrema heterophyllum. Next base: position 341,376 of record PKMM01023770.1, read on the forward strand.
TAACACTGAGGTATGTCAATAATATACTTTTAGTGATATCATTGTTAGCGTTACAATATTGTTATATGTAATGTAGATGTTAACTTATTTCACGTTAACAAAATAAATATCCGTTAACTTCTACAAATTTTTGGTATCCCGCAGATCACATCCAACCACGACTTGGAACAAACCACAATATTCGTTATGCAAGGTCATGCAGCTGGAGGGGGACATGGGGTAGAGAAATGCAGAGAGCTTGATGTTTGTTATTGTCCGGCTGTTGACTTATTTTCTTTGTGTTAGTATCTCTAACGGAATAACCGAAAAAGAGACAATATCTTTCGCCGCTAAACGAGTTAGCACAGTTGTCAGAGAGACAACCATATCCAATCTATTTTATTTTATTTTAAATTCTTGATATGTTAACGATGTTATACGTTAACTTGACTTGTTAACGATGTTTACATGTCAACTTTACTTGTTAACGATGTTATATGTTAAATTGAATTGTTAATTTGAATTTTCATAGTTTGTATGATATGAGAACTAAGTTAACACAGTAAATATAAACTTATTGTGATATCATATTATTTAGCATGTTAACTGATATGTTCAAATTAATACCCTAAAAAGTACTAAAGCAGTGTTGCAGTATAGTTAGGGGTCGAACACAAGAACTCCAGATATCACTCAATAGATTAAGTAGATTCGAATTAAGCTAAACCAACAGATGTAAACGAAAGCTATGCGTAAATTAAATGTGTTGTAAGTCGATTGGAAGAAAGATAGGCTCATGGTATTTCTCAGGAATTCAATGAATGTAGATAAACTAGCTAACATGATTCAGATTTAGCGCGGTTCTTGAACTCAAATCACTAAAGTATAGCTAACCAACTCTCGTTGCGAAAACTATCTAAGTCTAAATCCTAGAATTCCAAATCTCTTTGCGAATCCTAAAGTCTAAACCAGCTTTTAATTCAAGTTTGATTTGTTCACAAAACAACTAAACCAAATCTCTTTGCGAATAGTTATTTTGCTCACTCTAGGTTCTGTCAGGTAATTAATCGCACTCTCGTGCCTAACCAATTATCCTATAATCTAAGTTCTAGGTGATCAGTCTAGAATTAGCTTTGAGAACAACCTAGGCGAAGAACTAATTCAGATGGTGAATCCTAATTATTCAAACTAACCTAACATTCATAGAAAACCCTTATGAGAATCATGAACCTAACAAAAGAACTACTCAGACATGGTAATTGAGACAATAAACATGACTGAAATAATACTCAAATAAATAATAAAAAGGAGAGTAACAAGAGGGTTCGAAATCTTCTCTCGGACGAACAGAGTCTCAGACTTGTCTCCCTCAGAAAGCTCTCTCACAAAACTCAGAATCCACAATCAAGTCTAATCAAAAACGTCACCAACAAAAGTGGCTCAAAAACCTAATTAATAACCTAAAACACGTTTTGGGGTTTATTGCAATTATTAAAGTCTTCTGGGCAATTTTGCAATTCTTCAACTCTTCATAAAAGTCGCGACTTGTGTCTTGCTGCAATGAGTATCGACCGATACTAGGGTAGTGTCGATCGATACTGAGACTCTAAATTGGGTACTCAGGTACACAAGCTTCTGTTTTGCTCCAAAATGCTCCAAAAAGCTCCAATATCTCCAATTATGCTCCAAACGTGCTAAAACATGTAAAAGACTCTAAAAGACTCCAAAATAGTAGAAAGACTCTATAAAACGGATTTATATCATGACTTAAAAGGGGTAAAAACCATGATATATCATTAACCACTTATCAGATGTTAATGTTAGCACACTACAAGTATTCAGATATTATTGTTAGCACGTTAACATTCTATATAATATGTTGTTATAATTGTTATCATGTTAATTACGTAAAAAAAATACAAATATTTTTTATTGAACTTATATATAGATAAATAAAAAACGTTAATTCATGATTTTAATTTTAATTTTTATATTTTGTATGATTTGATAACTAGGTTATCACGATAAACATAAACTTAACGCGATATGATAACTGAGTTAACACGACAATTGGATTAATGAACAATATCGCCGACAACAGTGCTAACTCGTTTAGCGGCAAAAGATATTGTCTCTCTATACTCAAATAGATATTCTACAGCATCAATGTATTTAATGTTGCGACAGAGCATTTAATGCAAACAACTAACTTGTTTCTCTTTCCTATAGGGGCAATTTCGTCTGAAATCAACAAAGATATTTGTCAAATCTAATTTGTTATTATTCATTCTCATTTTCCTAATTTTCTCAATCCACCCTATTTTTAATAAGTATTTCAATTTCGATTTACATAAATCTCATTTCTTTGCACTTCTAAGCCACCAATCATTTGCTCTTCAAATTCATAATTGCCATAAATAAAACCTCAACGTTTTTCATCTTCATTTTAATTAAGTTCATCAATAGTAAAATTATGTACCTCATCTTCACATATCCTCCAAGTGTACTACTTTGGAACTCATTTTCACCAAATCCATATGATGTACCACTTTTTGCCTCGTTTTCACCATATCGATTCAAGGTACCATTTTTTTGTCATGGTCACCACCCAGAACCGACCCTGAGTTTTACAAGGCTGCAAGCTAAAAAAAAAAATTGAGTCACTTTACCATATTAAGTTTCAAACTTATGACTTTCTGAAAAAAGCTTTTATAATTTTACCACTAAACTATAAAGACTTTTTGAAATTTAAAAACCAAATTTTTTTTATGAAAACGAAGGCCGCAAACATGGACTTGCTCTGCTTAGGCCCATGGCCGGCTCTGTCACCACCTCCATCACAAACACCATTTTTATTTAATATTAATCAACTCTATTAAAAGTCTATACTTATTTGGCAGACTTCAAAAGTCTATCCGAGAGACTTAAATGCAGTCTGCAGAGTAAAATTATTATATCCAAAAGTCTTTTGGATAGACTTTTGAAGTCTTTCAGATGTGTTTTAGATGAGGACAAAAGACAATTCAAAAACAAAACAAAAAGTTGATATGTCTTAAGTGAAGCCAACAGTCCACAAAAGTACTATATTTGCTGCCACTTTGATAACGGAGGCTAGTGGTGCGATTACAGATCGACTTGTCAATGGTAGTGACGAGGTGGTCGTACGGATAGTGACCTTTGTGGTGGCGACGCTCGTTCAGCTCTATCCAAACTTGGTATATAGTGTTTGAGATACCATCTTAACGAGAACATAATCGACTGCATGGAATGAACAACTGATGATGTGTCGGAGATTGTCCATCTAGGCTGGAGTAATCGGCGCATGAAGGAGACCGATGCATAGTTCATATCAGATTATATACATGTAAGGGCAAGCGAAAAACAAGTGGTCCCTAGATTCATTTCGTTTAATTCCCACAAAAGAGACATGGCTGATTCTGGCCCCATCTTTTACGTGCATCCGTTGACAAGCGATTTTTAATCGTTAGACAAGTGATGAACGAAAATCTCGGCACTACTTGAGGGAACCAAACTAACCGTGTCCAAGATACCTTTGGCGACTTCTCACGAATCAGCTCCCAAATGTGCCGTGATGAGAACATGTCTATATACTCATCCACCTTTTGCTTCCAGAACAGCACATCACGCCTTGAACCGGTAATAGGAATTAGCATTTCTCAAACTTTTTCTTCTATTAATTCTCAAATCTTGTTCGTGGATTACGAAGGCGATGCATACCGGGAAGGAGTCGTGTCCTCCAATGCCGACGATGATTTGAGGTTTGAATTCGCGGAGTATTTTTTAAGGTGGATTAGATCAGACGGAGAGAAACGGAGGAGGAAGGATGTGAGGCAGATGAATGGCTGAGATGATGATGACCCGAGGGTGGAGATTCCGGAGAAATCGAATCCGGCGATAGAACCGTTGTGCTCTCTATACTGATATGGAGGAGATCCCGAACCGGAAATTGGTGAACCATGGGAAACCATCACTGGCGTATTTGATTTTTGGATTTCGAATTCTTCATCAGAGAAGATGCCGATGAAAAGTCTAGAGGCGGGACGAGAATCTTCAAGGAGGAAAAAGGTGGTTTTCGGTTAAGGTGTTTTTGGGTGTGTTAAGATGCAATAATCGGGCGTATTGACTAGGAAGGAATCACAGAATCCTCGATTGGTTATTATACAGAGGTCTTTGATCATATGTTTACATGTTGTTCGACTTATTTCCTCCCTTTTTTTGTTCACAGATTTGACAATGTTTGAATTGTTTTTGACTTCTATGTTCTAATGTTGATGAGTTTTCAGTAGGCAACAAAGAGTTTGTTAATATGTATGAGAATATATGTATGAGAATAGGCTTGTGATGCTACTTATCTCAATTACAAGCTTGGCCGTACCAACAATCGTGGCAATGGTAAAACATCTCTTTCACAAAAAAGTTTTTTCCAACTTTGTGAATCTTCGTGGCTTGATGTTTATGTGTCAAAGATGAAACTCAAAAGATGTTTCATTGTGTTATGGCATTTCATGTGTTTCTTCTCTCTTGTGATTGGTAATAGGTCGGCTTACGACCGTTCATAAAGACTATTTTAGAGTTGTGAACTCGAGGGATTTGCTTTTCAACAATTGTGGTGACCTTGTTTTGTAAGGTTTTAAAAGGTTTATAAGGTATTAAAAGAAGTTCTTGGAATTATATGGTTTTATAAGGTTTATAAGGTATTAGAAAGAAGTTTTTGAATTTATATGGTTTTATAAAGACTGAACATGATGTCATGTGGGAGTTTCACCAAAAAATCAATATGGTTTATATGTATTTATATGATGTTATGTAGTTTTAAAAGGAATTATATGGTTTATAAATATTTAACAAGATGTCAAATATGAATTTCACCAAAAATCCATATGATTTATATGTATTTATATGGTTTTAGATAGTTTTAAATGGATTTATATGGTTTATAAATATTTATCAACCCTTCCTAAACGAATTCATAAAGAAAATATCAGTCTATTTCCTTTTTGTAGTCATGTTAAAAGGATTTAAATGGTTTTATAAGGATTTAACAAAATGTCAAGTGAGAATTTCACCAAAAATCCATGCAGTTTATATGGTTTTATATAGTTTTAAAATGATTTATATGGTTTTATAAAGATTAACCAAAATGTCAAGTGAGAATTTCACCAAAAATCCATGCAGTTTATATGGTTTTATATAGTTTTAAAATGATTTATATGGTTTTATAAAGATTAACCAAAATGTCAAGTGGGAGTTTCACCAAAAAATCATATGGTTTATATGTATTTATATGGTTTTAAAAAGATTTAAATGGTTTTATAAAAATTTAATAAGATGGCTGAGTCAAAATTTCGCCAAAAATTCATCGGTTGTGTGACCAATTTAAAAAGTCCATTATAAAGCTTTGTAGAAACCAATAACAATAATGTCTTTACAAAAATGTATAAGATCTTATAAATAAAATTTTGACGTTTCTGATCTATAAAACATATGAGTAATCGAGTTCACTCATCTCTGCAACAAGAACCCACATGATGGCTAAATCGTTTTCCAATGCCTCTTCTCTTTGTTTCTCGGCTAATGTGGCCTCTAGAACAACTTCTAGCCGTTTCCTAGCATGTAACTCCATTTTAAGATCTTCTTGGTTGAGATTCCATGAATCTGACATCTTTGCCTTTCTTCATGGCCTTATTTCATTGCGAGTTGTCACACTGTTAATGGAGTTTCACCAAAAATCCATATGGTTTCTAAGGTTTTATATAGTTTCAAAAGTATTTATATGGTTTTATAAAGATTTACCAAAATGTCATGTGGGAGTTTCACCAAAAATTCATATGGTTTATATGAATTTATATGGTTTTACATAATTTTTAAAGGATTTAAATGGTGTTATACAGATTTAATAAGATGTATGAGTGGGAATTTCACCAAAACTTCATCAGATATGTGACCAATTTAAAAACTTCATTATAAAGATTTGTAAAAACAGTAACAATAATGTGTTTACAAAAATGTATAAGGTCTTATAAATAAAACTTTGACGTTTCGGAAACACATATAAGTAATCGAGTTCATTTCTCTCTGCAATTTAGGAAAAAAACAGCAAAGAAAGCACCTCGTGCCCAACAAGAAGACGAGGTAATTTGGATGTTATTATTCTCTATCATGGTAATTTATAGCTGGATCAGAGAAGTGAGGCATTGGCAAAGTAGATTTGAGGATGTCATGTGGGAGTTTAAGATATGTGACCAATTTAAAACGTTTTAAAAGTCCATTATAAAGTTTTGTAAAAATCAGTAACAATAATGTCTTTACAAAAATGTATAAGGTCTTATAAATAAATCTTTGACGTTTATGATCTATAAAATACATGAGTAATCGAGCTCACTCCTCTCTGCAACAATAACCCACATGATGGCTAAATCGTTTTCCAATGCGTCTTCTCTTTGCTTCTTCTGCCTTTTTCCTATACTTCTTCTGTGTATTGTTTCTCAACTACTGTGGCCTCGAGAACAACTTCTAGTTGTTTCCTGGCATGCAATTCCATTTTAAGATCTTCATGGTTGAGATTCCATGAATCTGAGATCCTTGCCTTTCTCCATGGCCTTGTCCCATTGTGATTTGCCACGCTGTTCATGGAGTTATTGTTACGCGTCTGAGCTGACGCGAAGTCTCTTGCAGCTATTAGTTCTTTTTCTAGCTTTGCATTTTGAAGCGAGAGTTTTAATACTTCAGCAGTTAGATTTTTCAGCTGCAGAGGCCAATTCCTTAATGTATATAGCTTATTCAGCTACTTTTTGATTTTTTTCAGCTGCAGTGGCCACTCTTCTCCTCCACTCTCTGCACATACTCTAGCTTTAACTTTTCATACTCAAGGTCCTGCAGTAAAAAAATATCAACGCTCATGTAAATATAACCAAAGGTCCAAAAACCATATATGATATGATGTGAGTTTTTCACCATCTCCTCACTACCGGTGTAGATATCTATCAGACATAGTTGTGAGATGTGCAATGGTAAATTTGACAAAAAGGGTTAAGGTTTCGATAAATTACATGAGGCTATACTTTCTTTTTCAGCTCTTCTGCATACTCTTCACTTACAGCATTATCGAAACAAGACGGTGAGGAGTTTTGACTCATTGTCGTTGCTCTATCTTGATCATTCTCTTTTCATGTTGCCATTTCTCTATCTTGAACAAGACGGAGAGGACTTATGATCTTTATCAACTTTATAAAGATCTCTATAAATTCTTATAAAATACTATAAACCATTTTTCTCAGTACACTGCAGAAGAGAATGAGACTGCAGATTTTTATACGGTCTTATAAATCTGTAGATCATACGACTAAAGAGCTTCAAGAATATGTCGACCGGGCATTGCTCTATTATGCTGTAGCAAAATTGCTTCCATCTCCGTTACCTTATAGCATTGAATATTACCAAAGCAAACAAGATAAAATTAAATAAAAACAAGGGCTAGTTGGTTTTTCCCAATAACATAGATACTACAATACAGCAGATAGATGGAAACACTTATGAATCTAACATGTAAGGCATCCTTTTAATAAATTAGAGCTAATTGATTCCAGAACATATGTCGTCTCCCGTAAATTTAAAAGCAAATCGTTCAAACACAAAGCAGTCTCGTTAAGAAGAACCAAAAAGAAAACTTCTCTTCAAATTATAAACCCAAAAGGTATCCAATGGTAGAAATTGGAAAACTTTAACGAGTGATTAAAAGTAGAAATTGGAAAACTTTAACAAGAAAAGTTGAATTGTTTCCAACCAGAGGTTTTAGATTCAAACTCCAGAGCCAAAAAAGGGCCAAAACAATATCTTCAGGTTAATTCATGAAGAAAAATGAGTGTTTCAAAATTCTCCCCTAAAAATCAAGAAATCCACCATTGCCTAAGCTAAGGCATTAAAACTAAAATTCTAAAGCTAACACTGTAGCCAAGACAAAGAAGAAAGGTGAAAGAGGATAAAGCTCACCAATCCAATTCGTCTTCAGAGGACTTCTTCTATTTTTTCCTGAGGTTTTTTGTTTGCTCCTTCGCATAGAAATGGAAGAAACAACAAAATTCGTTGGAAAAATTTTGAAATCGTCAAGAACAATCTGAATTCGGAGTAATAACAGAAATATTTGGTAGAGATTAGTATCAAAACAAAGTCATTCTCAACCTGGCTTCTTCGTGGGCGATCGACGGTGAAAGTAAACGGCGACAAAGTGATGAGTAGTCAAGATCTGCAAACAACGAGATGTACAAGTGAGATGCGAAATCAGATCATTTCCAACAATGAAGGGTTCACGACTCGTTCAATTTCCGGCGAACTCAACAATATCCGGCGATTTCGCACCAACAAAATATGCCGGATATTGCTTTTATATAGTAGGTTTCAACGAATTTCTGGTTTTTTTATAGTAGGTTTCGTTAAGGATAAAATGGTCAAAACATCTATTAAATGATGGTAGTTTTGAATAAAGTTTTGAGTCAACTAGGTACTAAACCAAAAATGGGTATGCAATTGGTAAAATAACCAAATTCTGCGTGAAAACCAGAGCAACTGTTGTGATGGTTATCGGAAAAGACCATAATGTCCTCATTTCGCAATGCCATGTTGGCTGGGTTTAGTCTAATAGGGGAGGTAATGATGAGCTTAGGGGTTGCGTAGCTTTTGTAGGGTCGAAAAAAATCTTGGCAAATAAAGTGGACGATTGTAGTCCACACAATTTGTTCCCGCTCGATGGAGCATTTAATGCTCAGATATGCACAAGATTGCATCGACAACAGGACTATATCAGCTGTATATTTGTATGTAAAGGGTCCTAGGGTTTGTTGCTGGGTTATATAACCTGTTAGCGAGCATTGATGAGCTGAGGTGGAGGTTAGAGGTGAGAAAAAAAAACCGGGTGAGGGAAAAAATTCTCATAGTGCTTCAGCCATTCGTGGAGGGTTTGGAAGGAGTTTCGAATCTCAAGAAAGGTCGGTGATATTCTTAGATTCGTAGTGTTTTGTTTCTTTTAGAATCATAAAGCGGCTAAAATTTGTCTCGTAC
>PKMM01023770.1:351278-392948 GCA_002933915.1 Eutrema heterophyllum
CTAACGTATTCCTTTTATATAGCAACTCTAATGAATTTGTTAACGGAAAACAGTTATAGTTACCGTCTAATACTGTTTTAAAAACTATGTTTTAAAAATGTAACAACCATGTTTTAGGTCGCAATCTAATAAAATTGTTAACTGGATGATTAGCGTCTAACTGCTTACTATGTTAACCAACATTGTTATCCGGACTAACGTATTCCTTTTATATAGCAACTCTAATGAATTTGTTAACGGAAAACAGTTATAGTTACCGTCTAATACTGTTTTAAAAACTATGTTTTAAAAATGTAACAACCATGTTTTAGGTCGCAATCTAATAAAATTGTTAACTGGATGATTAGCGTCTAACTGCTTACTATGTTAACCAACATTGTTATCCGGACTAACGTATTCCTTTTATATAGCAACTCTAATGAATTTGTTAACGGAAAACAGTTATAGTTACCGTCTAATACTGTTTTAAAAACTATGTTTTAAAAATGTAACAACCATGTTTTAGGTCGCAATCTAATAAAATTGTTAACTGGATGATTAGCGTCTAACTGCTTACTATGTTAACCAACATTGTTATCCGGACTAACGTATTCCTTTTATATAGCAACTCTAATGAATTTGTTAACGGAAAACAGTTATAGTTACCGTCTAATACTGTTTTAAAAACTATGTTTTAAAAATGTAACAACCATGTTTTAGGTCGCAATCTAATAAAATTGTTAACTGGATGATTAGCGTCTAACTGCTTACTATGTTAACCAACATTGTTATCCGGACTAACGTATTCCTTTTATATAGCAACTCTAATGAATTTGTTAACGGAAAACAGTTATAGTTACCGTCTAATACTGTTTTAAAAACTATGTTTTAAAAATGTAACAACCATGTTTTAGGTCGCAATCTAATAAAATTGTTAACTGGATGATTAGCGTCTAACTGCTTACTATGTTAACCAACATTGTTATCCGGACTAACGTATTCCTTTTATATAGCAACTCTAATGAATTTGTTAACGGAAAACAGTTATAGTTACCGTCTAATACTGTTTTAAAAACTATGTTTTAAAAATGTAACAACCATGTTTTAGGTCGCAATCTAATAAAATTGTTAACTGGATGATTAGCGTCTAACTGCTTACTATGTTAACCAACATTGTTATCCGGACTAACGTATTCCTTTTATATAGCAACTCTAATGAATTTGTTAACGGAAAACAGTTATAGTTACCGTCTAATACTGTTTTAAAAACTATGTTTTAAAAATGTAACAACCATGTTTTAGGTCGCAATCTAATAAAATTGTTAACTGGATGATTAGCGTCTAACTGCTTACTATGTTAACCAACATTGTTATCCGGACTAACGTATTCCTTTTATATAGCAACTCTAATGAATTTGTTAACGGAAAACAGTTATAGTTACCGTCTAATACTGTTTTAAAAACTATGTTTTAAAAATGTAACAACCATGTTTTAGGTCGCAATCTAATAAAATTGTTAACTGGATGATTAGCGTCTAACTGCTTACTATGTTAACCAACATTGTTATCCGGACTAACGTATTCCTTTTATATAGCAACTCTAATGAATTTGTTAACGGAAAACAGTTATAGTTACCGTCTAATACTGTTTTAAAAACTATGTTTTAAAAATGTAACAACCATGTTTTAGGTCGCAATCTAATAAAATTGTTAACTGGATGATTAGCGTCTAACTGCTTACTATGTTAACCAACATTGTTATCCGGACTAACGTATTCCTTTTATATAGCAACTCTAATGAATTTGTTAACGGAAAACAGTTATAGTTACCGTCTAATACTGTTTTAAAAACTATGTTTTAAAAATGTAACAACCATGTTTTAGGTCGCAATCTAATAAAATTGTTAACTGGATGATTAGCGTCTAACTGCTTACTATGTTAACCAACATTGTTATCCGGACTAACGTATTCCTTTTATATAGCAACTCTAATGAATTTGTTAACGGAAAACAGTTATAGTTACCGTCTAATACTGTTTTAAAAACTATGTTTTAAAAATGTAACAACCATGTTTTAGGTCGCAATCTAATAAAATTGTTAACTGGATGATTAGCGTCTAACTGCTTACTATGTTAACCAACATTGTTATCCGGACTAACGTATTCCTTTTATATAGCAACTCTAATGAATTTGTTAACGGAAAACAGTTATAGTTACCGTCTAATACTGTTTTAAAAACTATGTTTTAAAAATGTAACAACCATGTTTTAGGTCGCAATCTAATAAAATTGTTAACTGGATGATTAGCGTCTAACTGCTTACTATGTTAACCAACATTGTTATCCGGACTAACGTATTCCTTTTATATAGCAACTCTAATGAATTTGTTAACGGAAAACAGTTATAGTTACCGTCTAATACTGTTTTAAAAACTATGTTTTAAAAATGTAACAACCATGTTTTAGGTCGCAATCTAATAAAATTGTTAACTGGATGATTAGCGTCTAACTGCTTACTATGTTAACCAACATTGTTATCCGGACTAACGTATTCCTTTTATATAGCAACTCTAATGAATTTGTTAACGGAAAACAGTTATAGTTACCGTCTAATACTGTTTTAAAAACTATGTTTTAAAAATGTAACAACCATGTTTTAGGTCGCAATCTAATAAAATTGTTAACTGGATGATTAGCGTCTAACTGCTTACTATGTTAACCAACATTGTTATCCGGACTAACGTATTCCTTTTATATAGCAACTCTAATGAATTTGTTAACGGAAAACAGTTATAGTTACCGTCTAATACTGTTTTAAAAACTATGTTTTAAAAATGTAACAACCATGTTTTAGGTCGCAATCTAATAAAATTGTTAACTGGATGATTAGCGTCTAACTGCTTACTATGTTAACCAACATTGTTATCCGGACTAACGTATTCCTTTTATATAGCAACTCTAATGAATTTGTTAACGGAAAACAGTTATAGTTACCGTCTAATACTGTTTTAAAAACTATGTTTTAAAAATGTAACAACCATGTTTTAGGTCGCAATCTAATAAAATTGTTAACTGGATGATTAGCGTCTAACTGCTTACTATGTTAACCAACATTGTTATCCGGACTAACGTATTCCTTTTATATAGCAACTCTAATGAATTTGTTAACGGAAAACAGTTATAGTTACCGTCTAATACTGTTTTAAAAACTATGTTTTAAAAATGTAACAACCATGTTTTAGGTCGCAATCTAATAAAATTGTTAACTGGATGATTAGCGTCTAACTGCTTACTATGTTAACCAACATTGTTATCCGGACTAACGTATTCCTTTTATATAGCAACTCTAATGAATTTGTTAACGGAAAACAGTTATAGTTACCGTCTAATACTGTTTTAAAAACTATGTTTTAAAAATGTAACAACCATGTTTTAGGTCGCAATCTAATAAAATTGTTAACTGGATGATTAGCGTCTAACTGCTTACTATGTTAACCAACATTGTTATCCGGACTAACGTATTCCTTTTATATAGCAACTCTAATGAATTTGTTAACGGAAAACAGTTATAGTTACCGTCTAATACTTTATTTAGTCTAGTAAAGTAAAACTATGTTTTAAAAATGTAACAACCATTTTTTAGGTCGCAATCTAATAAAATTGTTAACTAGATTATTGAGATGATTAGCGTCTAACTACTTACTAAGTTAACCAACATTGTTATCCGGACTAACGTATTTCTTTTATATAGCAACTCTAATGAATTTGTTAACGTAAAACAGTTATAGTTACTATCTAATACTATATTTAGTCTAGTAAAGTAAAACTATGTTTTAAAAATGTAACAACCATATTTTAGGTCGCAATCTAATAAAATTGTTAACTGGATTACTGAGATGATTAGCATCTAACTGCTTACTAAGATAACCAACATTGTTATCCGGACTAACATATTTATTCTAGTAAAGGGCCTAACTGATTACTTAGTTAACCAACATTTACGCAGATATCGGTAAACAAAATATTTGCGGCCTACTACTTTCTTTTGTATATTAATGGGAAAATGTGTTCTTCCCATCAACTCGGATAATTTATGTGTTAGCGTCTTCCCATCAACTCGGATAATTAATTTCATGCATTCTGAGTTTGATGGTCTTCTGAGCCTATAGCACCAACTACAAAAGATGTTTTGAAACACCAACACTACTAACATTCGTTAACTGGAAAGAGTTTAAGAGTTACATACTCTCAAATTACCGAATAACAATCCATAACACGTTCAAGATCAGTTTTTGGGAACTTAGTAAAAACACAAAAGTTTGGAAGTGGATTCTAAACAGCCTGATCGAACTCCTCGAAGAATTTCACTACCAGGATTTGACTTTCTTTGGTCACTTCCTCAGGAGTGAGGCTTTTGCATCGGTCCCATCCTCCAATCGAATGTAACATAATCAGAAGGGCAACTGTGACCCCAGAGTCCGGATGAATTGGGTTGTGTGGGATCCCCTTGTTTCTGTGAATTACAAACGGCTTCAGATCCGTTGAGCGTTTGCTATTTGGTACTTGTTTCAAGACATAGGGGAGCATCTGAGCAAGCGGCGTTAGCGCCTTCTTCATCATCCCATTGGTTCGGAGGGGAATGTTGCAATCCAACACATGCAACTCAGCGCGTGCAATGTCAACAAAAATTCCTACCCAATGCTCCTTCTCGACATTGAATGGGAAGTACATCCGCTCCGTTGGAGGTTGTTGAGGACTTTCAGGCTCCAAGTGTTCCATGACTGCATCTCCAAATATGAACCTCTGCCTGTCTTTGGATGAATGTTTGGAGAATTTAATCCAGTTCTTCATTACTGCGACAGGGAATTTGGTTTCCAAGAACTCTGTCTTGTTGTGTGATGGGTCAGAAAACTGTCTGTTAAAGACGGCTCGGGCATATAGCAGAAGTGCATCCATCATCTGCGTTTCATAATTACACAAGAGGCGGCATTAGCCAATTTCAGTAAGCCAACATATATGATTTTATATACAGTTAATAATATTCTTAGCAAGTTAGTTGTTATGTAATATATATATTAACATAACCAACACTAGCTCCATCCAGTGTTATATATCTACCGAAAAGGGAGGTCTGCTAGTAATAATATTAACTGTAGTGAATTTGAGGTATTTGGTTATGTAATAGTAGAAGTTTACCTTAGGTTGCATCAGCTTGGTCCTATCAGCGATTTCTAGTATTTCCTTGTTGTTGACGGAAGAACCATTCCCAAGACTGATAATGCTGTCAATTAACGACCATAAAAAAATTTAAAGCTCTCTTACTTTAGGTGGAATGTAAAATATTCATTCACATACCGAGGAGATTTTAAGGTTGCATGTAACCGTGCAAACTTCTGGAGAAAACTTGGCTGTTGATCAGGAGGGCAGAGGAAAGGATGCGTACCAAGAGTACAGCTTATCCACTTTGGGTCAACTTGGTAGTCGTTGTAAATAGTACTCTGGATTCTTGACCTTTTTCCTCTGCGTAACGCACCATTGTCTTCTGCTGGCTCTTCGAGATTTTCTTCGCCATCACCTACGTCGTTATCTTCGTCTTCATCACTTCCGCCCTGTAATGACCATGCCCGACGGCTTAACAGTGTCTTGACAAGAAAAGAAAGTGCAAATTCTTCCAATAATATGGATGGTAAGTGAATACCGGGACAACCTTTACCAATTACATACCCATTTGCGATAATCCGAGTGTTGGTTAGCTATCACAATGGTTAACAAGATCCAGATTATGTTAGATTTATATATTAGGATATAGTGATTACCACTTCTTCACCTAGTCTAATAAGATTTTTGAACAAGTTTTACACTTGCTTGATTGGCCACAACGAACATACCATGAATGTTAACTACATTGGACAGATTGCTAAAAGCTAACTCCGAATGTTGGTTATCTATCATTATAGTTATCAAGATCTTGATGGTGTTAGATTTATGAATTATGATTTAGTGATAACCACTTCTTTACCTATTCTAGAAAGAGTTTCTAACATGAGTAACACTTACTTGGTTGGCCTGCGGGCTATTGTTGCTCTCACCAACCTCTGATAAGCCAACATTACCATGACCACTCAGTTCACCTGGGGCCTGTCGGATTCCACTCATATTCCCGGCAGAATGACGGTTTGGGAAGTCGTTCCCATCCTAAAATCAGGAAAAAATGTCAACAACGTTCCAATTGATATAACATCTATAGTGTCCACCACAGCTTACCCCTGGCTCAAGACGGTTGGCCATTGCAATAGCATCATTAATGGTCGCGTTTGCATCACAGTTTGAAGTGTGGTGGTCAGAACTTACACTCCTTGATCTTGTTGGCTGTGGTGGGCTTCTTTTTCTCTTGCTGATTCCGTCAGTAGATTTGTCCATTGCGTCAGTTTGTTTCTGCACATATGTTATGGATTTATCTAAGAATCCAACAAGGTTGGCTATTATTTCATCCTGCATCGCTTTCATTCTCGGCTCGAGTGATGCCATCAGGCTCTTCCCTATACCAGCAATATCCTTCTCCAACACGTTGATTTTGTCAACACCAGCAGTTATCTTCAGGTCAATACAAGACAGTTCCAGTTTCACCTTCTCTGCGATTATCTCCACTATCTGAAAGGGACAAAGTGTGGTTCCTCTTTCTTGAACCATAACCGGTATAGATTCTGGCAATTTCTCTTTCTCTTTCCGCTCTCTTATTTCCTTCTTCTCCAGCCTCATTCTCCCCAATTCATCTTGTGTCAAACCCCCCTTAAACATATCTTTGCTGAATTGGAAGCCCTGATCAATTAAGCTGACCATGTGGTCAACCTTCAGGTCCTCCTCGTCGTCTGACCAAGAGAGGTCCATACCGTCTACTGGTACATCCACATCATTATGGATGATACTCACAACTGGTACCTGTGTAACATATAAATTGGATGCGGTAAGAAATAAAATCAGGGATAACTATATAGTTATCGTTACAATTTAAGTTGGTAGTGCACCAATTGAGAAAAACACTAAGGTCATAACTATATAGTTATCGTTACAATTTAAGTTGGTAGTGCACCAATTGGGAAAAACACTAATCCATGTGTTTTGAAATGCGGTACCTTGCACTCTTCATCGACCTCCCTAGCATGCCCTGGGCTAAGCCCGAGTTTGGGTACCGCCGCACGAGATGTAGCCTTCGCCGCCGCTTTATCAGTTTCGACGGGATTGCCCTGATCCTCAACGCTGTCTTCAATTCTTTGTGAGTCGCCAGCCTCGTCTGTGTCAACCTCGTCATCTTCTGCACCTTCCGACTCTTACGAAGAGGAAGACTCGTTGACTTGTACGACCTCAGTTAGTGATGGGACTGCTTCAACCAAGACAAGTTGAATGGCGTGAAAAAACCCTTTTACAGCAACTGTACTTTGTGCTAGCGCAACTTCGTCCTTCGCCTTAATACTTGACATTATCAAATCGAACCCGACTCTTCCCCAAGGATATGCCAAAAAATCATCAATCTCTCTGATTAACTCCACGTGCTCAACCATTATTTTGGACCGATGGTTGGTAGGACATAGAACAGCCCCGGTAATCGCGAGGCAGGCGTACTTGAGTCTTGTCGTTTTGTCAACTACAGTCCTTTTTTTCAACATCTTTGTCGCAAGGTCCACGCTGCAGGACTTTAGGTTGCCAAACAAATCTGGCCAGTAGGGTTTCTCTTTAACTGGGTTTCTCTTCTTCTTCTTCGATTTCTTAGGGAACTTACCGCAGGGCAAGCCGGTGACAATCGCAAATTCCCGGAGCGAAACCCTAACTGGTCGGCCGGCAAACAAAATCCAAATTTCGTGTTTTTTTGAAACCTTGAGCAAACGAGTGATGATATAGTGACCAAAACTACCAGATAATGCGGGCTTCTCTGCGGTGGCGATGAGTTTCCCGAAAGGAGATTTCCGTAGGAATTCTTTCTCATCATCGTCTAACGCAGCAAGTATGTTGTTGATGGTCTTGGTTTTGTAGTAGGAGTTAACTCTGTCACCGGCTGGTTCTTCTCCATTTTGTTTATTTTCACGGGTGATCTCATTTTTATTTATTTTCACGGGTGATCTCATTTTTTTGTTTTTGGTTTTATTTTCACGAGTTAAAAAATTAAATTATAAACTTCGTGTATATGTGAGACATAATTTAGAGACATGTCAAATGAATCGATCAAATTTTGACACGTTTTTAACAAATTTTTAATTATATTTTGACAGATTTTAAATTATTTTCCACCTTTATATTTTAACACATAATATTAACAATTATAATCAATTTATAATCCTTAAAGGTAAAAGGAAAAAATAGTAGTTATGTTTAGATTAAGAAAATTAAACAAAAATTATAAATAAAAGCCAAAGTTTTTTAAAATAAAGAAAAAACCTTATTTCAGATTAGAATAAGGAAATTTAACAATAGATAACAATCCTAAAAAAAGGAATAAAAGCCACACAAAAAAAAAATTAGGAAAAACTCTATTTCAGTTTATAATAAAAAAATCTTATTATATAAAGAGAATGTTTCAAAGTTGTTAACTTACATGATCGCGATATATATCAAGTCAAAATTGGAAAAAATAAAATTGATTAATAAATAAAACTTAAAGTCTTAGAAAATTTAATAATCGATTCATAATTGATAATGTTACCAAAATAATATAAAAAAAATTATCCTAAGAGCCAAAATTAATATAAAAATGGAAAAAAATAATATTTTTTCTATTTAGATTAAATAAATTAATCATAAAAGGAAAAAAAATTCTAATTTATCACATCTATATAAACCATAATTTATTTCATCGGAAACATCGTTTATAAATTTATGTATTATATATTTTCATGGGTGATCTAAATTTGTTTTCTATTTTTTCGTTTTTAGTTTTTTTTTTAGGTTTTATAAAATATTTAATTACAAACCCACATATATGCAGATACTTATCTAGTTAACAATAAAAAAGAAAATTTATAATAGAATCGTAATCCTAAAAGGTAAAATTACTAAACAAAATGGAAAATAGAATTTATGTTAAAAGCCAAAATTAAATTTCTCACATGTTTCCAAATATTTAGTTTTTTTAATTCCTATTTGAATTATGTTTATTATTATTATCATTTTTAGTTAACTCTGCCTATGATAAATTTAATTTTTCTATTTTTTTTGTTTAGTAACTTTACATTTTAGGATTAGGAATCAGTTATAGATTTTTCTATTTTTTTATTTTTTATAAACTTTGGATTTTAGGATAAATTTATGTTTTTTATTTTTATTAACTTTACATTTTAGGATTATGGCTTGAATATAAACTTTTCTTTTTTTATTAATATTATAATATAATTTTTTATAGTCTATAAAATTACCGACTGAGATCCAATGGATTGGGATAATTTCGTTCATTATGGTCCATTTTTAATTATGGTATATTGTAGTTTTTTGTTTGTCAACCGTATATTGTAGTTTAGTAGTTTATATTAGAATTTTGTCGTGTTATAATCCATTGATTGCTCTTCAGTCATGCCGCCATGATTAACTAAACAACCTCCATCGTATATGAAACTAACGAGATACAATATAAATTATAATTAGTTTAGTAAATTTAGTATTACCGAATTAATAGATTTTTTTTAGGATGTCAATCTATTGTTTTGTTGCTTTATTCTAAGCATAATTTTTTGTAAAAAAACTTTAAGATAAATTTCCTTAATCTAAAAGCAACTTTTATTTTCCTTTTTTTTGTTGCTAACTTTACTTTTAGGATTAAGTCTAAATTATGTTTTTCACTTTATTGTTAATATTATGTATCAAAATCTAATTGGTCATTTTTTACACGTGTCAAAATCTAATGGATTAACTCGACATGTGTCGCGATCTTGCGAGTAACTAACTTTGAAACATTCTCCTTTATATATATAGATATTATGTGTCAATTTTATTTAGAATTTTTTTTGACACGTGTCAAAATCTTATCGATTGACTTACTACGTGTCACGATTAAGTGAATTACTAACTTTGAAACATTCACCTTTATATAACAAGATTTCCCTCTTCTAAACTGAAATAAGGTTTTTTCATTCTTTTTAAAATTTTTTGGCTTTTATTCATTTTTCTTTTAGGATTGTTATCTATTGTTTAATTTCCTTATTCTAATCTGAAATATGTTTTTTTTTTAATAATTTTGCTTAATTTACTTAATCTAAACATAACTATTATTTTTTTTTATCTTTTAGGATTAGAAATCGATTATAAATTTTAATTTTATTGTTAATATTATGTGTTAAAATATTATTAAAAATTTATTAAACACATGTCAAAATATAATTAGAAATTTATTAAACATGTGTTAGAATCTGATCGATTAACTTAACACGCGATCATGCGAATTACTAACTTTGAAACATTTAACTTTATATAATAAGATTTCCATTAAATTGAAATGGATGATTTCTAACTTTGCTTAAAATCTGAAATCTGATGACTACAGGGTTGATTAAACGACTTGATAGTCAAGAAATCAAGAAAGCAAAATTGATCTTTACGTATTCTTCTTTTCCTTTAAAAAAAAAGTAAATTGAAAAGAATAAAAAATGTAATAAACACAATCCACATAGGAAAAGGAAAGAGTAAATGACAGATATAAATTCCGAAACCTGCTCCCTTGAGATCCCATTATACTCATCAATCGATCTTCTCTAGAAACAAATTTCACAACTAACTTCGTACAAAAACTCTCTGGTGAAATTTCAGCAATCACCATGTCAAACAAACCTGAATCTTCTGACTCGAAACCGAAGAAAGATTTGAGTACAGCTATTCTTGAGAGGAAGAAGTCTCCAAACCGACTTGTTGTAGACGAAGCCATCAACGATGACAACTCTGTCGTCTCTCTCCATCCTGCCACCATGGAAAAGCTCGAGCTTTTCCGTGGCGATACGATTCTCATCAAGGGTAAGAAAAGGAAGGACACAGTCTCCATTGTTCTTGCCGATGAGTCATGTGAGGAAACTAAGATGAGAATGAACAAAGTCGTAAGGTCCAACTTGAGGGTTAGACTGGGAGATGTTGTCTCTTTTCACCAATGCCCAGATGTCAAGTTTGGAAACCGTGTGCACATCTTTCCGGTTGATGATACAGTCGAAGGAGTTACCGGAAACCTCTTCGACGCTTACCTGAAACCTTACTTCCTGGACGCGTACCGCCCGGTGAGGAAGGGTGATCTGTTCCTAGTGAGAGGAGGAATGAGGAGTGTGGAGTTCAAAGTTATCGAGACTGATCCTGCTGAGTACTGTGTGGTGGCTCCAGATACAGAGATTTTCTGTGAGGGTGAAGCAATAAAGAGAGAGGACGAAGAAAGGCTGGATGATGTCGGTTACGATGATGTTGGTGGCGTCAGGAACAGTGGAGGAGCTAGATATAGGTTTTATGGGGGTCAAAAAGATTCGAACTTAAGATATAGGGGTCAGAGAGAGAGATTTTGACAAACTCACCACAACAACAACACTTGAAATAAGCTTGCACACTAAATTTTATAGATTTTGTAGGGGTCAATTGACCCCCCTGAAGAGATTTCAGAATTAAGCTTTAAACATGTAACAATGGTGGAAAAAAGAAACGTAAGAACAAAGAGAACTTGAACTTATTTTATATCTTCTTATTCTCTCTCGTTTTACAGCACACATTGATATATAGAAGTACACACATTGATCTATCGATAGAGGAAAGTTGGAACGGACAACGAAAGTCAATAAAGTGCTACAGTAGGGGAAAGTAAGGCGATTGTGAGTGCGATCTATTACTACAGTTTTGGAAGATTTTCTTCGCCCGATCTCAGGCAAAGACAGCCATGGTCTCGCCGGCGGGCTCTCTGCCTCAGCGAGAAGGTGGTGCTGATCCGACGAAGGCTGAAGTTCTGGTGGACTCTCTTGGTGATGATTCTCTTGGCGATTCCGTTGGTGGTGAGAAAGAAAAGAAGATTTCGACTGTTCTCTTCTCTCGCGATCTGGTCTTGCCGGTGGACTCTCCGCCTCTGTCAACTGAAGATCCGACGAAGTCTGAAGGTCAGGGGAACTCTTCTGCGGGTTCTGACGATGGTGTGAACGTAAAATTGCCTGTGGAAGCAGAGTCATCTCGAGATTCTGAGATCGGAGGTGATGAGGTATCCTCAAAGTCTGATGCAGGTGCGATTGGAATTTTTGCGGAAGCCTCTGTGGAAAACAGAGCATCTCTGCCGCAGTCGTCTTTGGCTATGCAGGTCGACAAATCTAAACCTCTTTGGACTTCCGTGGTCCAAACCAAAGCAGGGGTAACGAAGCACGAACTTGATATCTCTTTGATTGATGGTTCTCAAACAGTCATGATACCAGACGACATCATAGAAGGCTCGGCTCCTTTGTGGGATGATATCCTAATCGGAAAGTTTATGTCCACGGCTCCTCATGTGGCGAAGGTACATGTCATAGTTAACAAGATCTGGACTCTTGGGGATAAAAACCTGAAAGTTGATGTGTTCGTGGTTAACCAAAATACGATGAAGTTCAGAATCAAAAATATCTCTGCTCGAAACCGTGTTTTACGGAGAGGAATGTGGAACATTGCAAATATTCTGATGATAGTCTCGAAGTGGTCTCCGGTAGTGGAAGATGCTCAGCCTGCAATCAAAACGATGCCAATGTGGATAGTCATGGAAAACGTTCCACACAAGATGTTCCATGAGAAAGGTTTAAGTTTTATAGCAAGTGCAGTGGGTGAGCCAAAGAGATTGCATCCCGATACAGAAATCTGTACAAGTTTCGATGAAGCAAAGATTTTTGTAGAAGCAGACTTGTCAAAGGAACTGCCAAAGGAGTACAGATTCAAATCAGACTTGGGCATTGACTCCGTTGTGGAATTCAAATATCCATGGCTGCCTCCCAAATGTACTTCATGCTCAAAATGGGGTCATCTCGCTGATGCGTGTATGACAATTGCGGGTCAGAAAACTATCTTGAAGAGGCGTGTGGAAGGTAAAAATGTTCCATCCGAGAAGATTATCCCTTCTTCGACAAAAATTGGTGTTCTAGGAAAGGAGATGGAAGTGATACCTAGGTCACGTGAGGAGCAAGAAAATCAATTAGGAAATCATTCAAAAGGCGCAAATATGACGGACGTTTTCAACAACTCATTGCCATCTCAGGAGTTAGGAAAAGAAACAAAAGTATCCGAATATGAAGGGGAAAAATCAGAGAAGGAGGAAGGAGAATGGTGTCCAGTTTCCCCCTCTAGGGTTGGTAGGCATTCTGAAACAACAGTTGGAGTTAAGGAAAATGTTGCGGTCTCACCTTCTCGATTTCAAATTCTGGCCCAGAGTGATGAAGATGACGATGAAGTAGGGGAAGAAGAAAATTAGATATCAGATGATCAAATAGAGAAAGAGGTTCTCGTGCAAGAAGATAATGTATCTCCAGAGAGGAATCCAATCAAAAAATCGAAGAAATCAAAGAAGCAAGATGGAACACGGCCTAGACCAATGCTCCCTCGTGCTTCAAAATATTCAAATCGAATCGTGGATGGTACAAACCGTCTTAATGCTAAGGAGAAATGCCAAGGCACTTCAAGTAGACGGGCTCCAAATAACAAAACCTAACTATGTCGGGTTTTTTCTGGAATGTGCGAGGCTTAAACAAATCAACAAAACATTCCATCATCAGGACATGGGTTCAAAGTAAGGATTTTCTTTTTGGAGCTTTATTGGAGACAAGGGTAAAGGAAGTTAAGGCAAGTAGAATTGCTTCATCGATCTTTAACGACTGGTCTCTAATAACGAACTATGAATACAATCGTTTGGGTCGTATCTGGGTGGTTTGGAGTCCTAGAGTACGACTAAGTCTGTTTTTCAAAAGTGGACAGATGATCACCTGTTCAGATCGAGACGACAAGTTCTTCTGCTTGTTTATCTACGCTTCAAATTTTGTTGATGACCGTCGAGAATTATGGAGTGATATCCGGGATCATCAGAACTCTCCTATAATTGTAAATAAGCCATGGATCTGCTATGGTGACTACAATGAAATCTTGGATGTAGAGGAGCACTCCGGTTTTGAGAACTCGCCTTCGGTTCCCCCTGGTATGCGGGATTTTCAGGATCTGGTTCGAGATTGTTCTATGGAGGATTTGGCTTTTCAAGAGCCATTATATACTTGGTGTAACAAGAGGGAGAACGGACTGGTTACAAAAAGTTAGATCAAGTGCTCATGAACACAAAATGGCACCAAGTATTCGCAGATTCGTATAGCGTCTTCGAAGCAGGAGGTTATTCGGATCACATGCGTTGTCGAATCCAATTGGCTGCGGAAAAGGTAAAGCCGAAGAAACGTTTTAAATTTATAAATGTGATTGCAGAGTTGGAGGACTTTAAACCTACGGTTGAGGGATTTTGGAGCACAACACAAGGAATTTTTCTTTCGACATCATCAATGTTTCGTTTCTCAAAAAAGCTCAAGGCTCTCAAACCTTTGATTCGAGAGTTAGCAAATAAAAGGATTGGTAACCTGACGAAGAAAACAAACCCTCAAAACATTATGTGAAAAGCAAGAGAAGAACATCAGAATTCCATCTCCAACGAATATGGAGGAGGAAAACGAGGCCTATAGAAAATGGGATTTCATTTCTGGGATTGAGGAAAAATTCCTGAAGCAGAGGTCGAAGGTCCATTGGCTAAAAATTGGAGACAGAAACAACAAAACTTATCATAAAGCGATAGCATCTAGGAGTGCTATGAACACAATAAGAGAGATCCAACGAAGGGATGGTGTTTTTGTATGTGAAGCGGATGAGATTAAGGAAGAGGCTGAAAGTTTCTTTCGAGAATTTCTTCAACATGAACCCACGAATTTCGCGGGGCTCTCACCGGAAGACTTGGAAGAAATTGTCCCGTTTAGATGTTCGGAGTCATAATGCAACAACCTTATTGCGGAGGTAACATCTGAAGAGGTAAAGAGTGTTCTGTTTTCTATGCCTAACAATAAATCCCCATGCCCGGATGGCTACAATGTAGAGTTTTACAAAGCAGCTTGGCCGATTATTGGAAAAGAATTCATCATAGCTGTTCAGTCATTCTTCGTTATGGGCTTTCTACCAAAGGGGGTCAACTCAACAATCTTGGCTCTGATTCCGAAAAAGACTTCAGCGATTGAGATGAAAGATTTCCGTCCAATCTCCTGCTGTAACGTAATTTATAAGGTGATCTCGAAGATCATGTCAAACAGATTGAAAGGAATTTTGCCAAATCTCATTCCATTAAACCAGTCAGCTTTCATAAAAGATAGGCTTCTGATCGAGAATCTGCTCCTAGCAACGGAACTAGTGAAAGATTATCACAAGGACTTTGTTTCTTCTCGTTGCGCCATCAAGATTGATATCTCCAAGGCGTTCGATTCGGTCCAATGGTCATTCCTGCTAAACACACTAACGACAATGAATTTCCCAGGAAAGTTTATTCTCTGGATATCCTTATGCATAACGACGGCCTCATTCTCGGTCCAAGTCAACGGAGAGCTGGCTGGTTTTTTTAGAAGTAAAAGGGGTTTGCGACAAGGATGTGCTCTATCTCTATTCCTATTTTTCATCGCCATGAATGTGCTCTCGAAACTGCTTGACAAAGCTACCACCACTCGGACAATAGGCTATCACCCCAAATGCAAAAATATGGGTCTAACACACCTAAGTTTTGCAGATGATATAATGGTGTTATCAGACGGAACAGTGAGATCAGTGGAGGGGATTTTCAAAGTGTTTGATGACTTTGCAAGGATGTTCGGCCTGAAAATTAGTATGGAAAAATCTACAATTTATTTTGCAGGAGTGGCAGACAGTGTACGGGAAGCTTTAAACCAGCGCTTTCATTTTGCCTCGGGTTTTCTTCCTATTCGCTACATGGGTCTTCCTCTTGTACCGAAACAGATGAGAGCTAATGATTATCTGCCCCTAATAGAAAATGTTCGGAACATGGTAACATCCTGGACAACAAGAGCTCTGTCTCTAGCAGGAAGACTCCAACTCATCAAATTGGTTCTTCATAGCATAACAAACTTCTGGTTATCAGCTTTCCGTCTTCCGCGAGAGTGCATCAGGGAAATTGATAAGCTATGTTCTTCTTTTCTGTGGTCTGGGCCAGACTTGAACTCAAGAAAATCAAAAATTGCTTGGGAAGAAGTGTGCAAGCCGTTGGAAGAAGGCGGCATGGGTCTCCGTCCGCTTAAAGAGGTAAATAACGTAAGTTGCCTTAAGATGATATGGCGAATTCTCTCCTCTCATCCTTCTCTATTGGTTAAGTGGATTGATACATATTTGATTAGAAAATACTCATTCTGGTTGATTCGTGAATCAACAAGTATGGGGTCTTGGATGTGGAGAAAGCTCATAAAGTATCGAGATCTAGCAAAAAATCTCTATAAGGTGGACATTGGAAGTGGAGAAAAGACTTATTTCTGGTTTGATGTTTGGTCGAGGAAAGGAAGATTGTTAGACTTGACAAGTCTGAGAGGTACTATTGACATGGGTATTCCAATTCTCTCTACCATTGCGACTCTGCGGCACCGAAGAAGACGTCGTCATCGAACGGAGGTGCTGTCAGAAATAGAAGACGTTCTAGCTGATTTGCAAGGCCGTATGCAGCCTGCTGTTTCGGATGTCTACCTCTGGAAACACAAAGAAGACGGGTTCAAATCTCTTTTCAGTTCGAAGAATACATGGAACCTCATTCGGGCAAACTCGACAAAAATCCAATGGCACAAAGGAATCTGGTTTGAGCACCATACCCCCAAATACTCGGTTTGTACTTGGCTTGCAATTCATAACCGCCTTTCAACAGGAGATCGCATGGCGAAGTGGGATGACGGCATAAACACAACTTGCATCTTATGCAATAACCATATGGAATCTCAAAATCATCTTTTTTCCGAGTGCAGATTTTCAGGAGAAGTCTGGACAAAGGTAGCAAAAGGAATCCTTTGTCTACACTTCACGAAGGACTGGAACTCTCTAGTCCAACTCCTCACACAAAATCAGCTAGATGGCACACGACAATTCCTGTTGTTATGGCTTTCAAACTTCGATCCACTCTTTATGGAGAGAGAGGAATCGACGTTGGCACGGAGAAACCCCATCTTCATAGTCAAGGCTATATGCATTCATCGACAAACATGTGCGCAGCAGGCTATAATCGATCCGCGAACTCGGAGACATTAAACTCAAAGATCCACTCCAAATCTGGTTCGGCTCTCGTGGGTGATTTTTGTAATTCAAATCTTTTTTGCATCTTCTAATTTTGTTTTCTAAACTCACACTTTGTTGTAAAACGTTGTTTTTTTGAGTTTGAATTAATTTTATATTCAATTCAAAAAAAAAAAGTACACACATTATTTAATTAATATCTTTTTAGCCATCATCTTGTAGATAACTATAATTCTTGATTTTGGTGAAAGTTGTTGTGCAACTTTACGACTTTGTGTCTTACACTTGACTCTGCAATTTCATCAAACTTCACGTGTTTCGATGACACCTGATGAACACGCGTTTTGCTCTGTTCTTGATCTGAGACCAAGGGAATCGTAGTCCCTCTAACAGTATTGGGCCTGCTGCTTCTTAACACTTTCATCCCCCACAAACTGAAGTTAGGATTGATCACGACACTCAGTTTGGAGCGGAGCTGTTGAAAAGCTTGACGAGGAAGTGATTTCGTGAAAATATCAGCAAGTTGCAGAGCCGCCGAAATGTGTTGGATTTCGAGAACACCGAGAGCGACTCTTTCACGGACATAGTGGTAATCAACTTCAATGTGTTTAGATCGGCCGTGAAAAATTGGATTCGCCGAAAGACGCACAACAGAGAGATTGTCACACCGTAAGACAGCATGTGTTGGTTGAGGAATGCCCAAATCTCGGAGAACAAATGATATCCATGTCAGCTCAGAAGAAGTGGTGGCAAGGGCCCTATACTCTGCCTCTGTTGAAGACCAAAAAACCGTTGGTTGCCGTTTTGCCGACCATAAGGTAATGTTGGAACCCAATAACACACAAAAGCCGCCTGTTGACCGACGTGTATCGTGACAACCGGCCCAGTCACTATCACTAAAGGCAACCACATATAAGTCACAGTCATTATAGAGATGTAATCCCATTGTAGAAGTACCTCGAAGATACCGGAGAACACGTTTCAGCAAATTGAAATCTGATTATGTGGGTGAATGCATCCGTTGACAAATGAAGTTAACTGCAAATTGGATATCTGTCCGAGTGATTGTAAGATACTAAAGTTTCCCTGCAAGACTTCGGACGTAGCTTGGTTCGGAGAACAATCGCTTATCACGGTAGACTTCATCAAGACGTAGCGGGAGAGGAGTATGAACGGGATTGTAGTTTGTCATATTGGCATGATGAAGAATTTCTTCTGTATACTTTGTTTGACATAGAAATAAGCCTTGTGAAGTGGTATGTGCTTGAATTCCCAAGAAATAATGAAGGTTTCCCAAATCCTTCATCGAAATCAAGTGTTAAGTTCTGCAATTAGAGACTGAAACAGTGAAGGATTAGAACCAGTGAGCAATATATCATCCACATATAGTAATAAGACCAATGTATCGCCATTGTGGTGATAGACGAAGAGAGAGGGATCAGCTGTGCTGCACACAAAACCAAAGTCAAGGAGAAAATTACTGAATTTATCAAACCAGGCCCTTGGAGCTTGCTTTAATCCGTAAAGAGCTTTCTTTAGAGAGCTTATATGATTGGGATGAGCAAGATCTTCGAACCCTGGTGGTTGAACCATACAAACTTGTTCGTGTAATTCACCATGTAGAAAGGCGTTTTTAACGTCCAACTGAGTAATACTCCATCGTTTTGTTGTTGCCACGGCTAAGACAGTCATGATTGTTGTTGTTCGAACCACCGGACTATAAGTCTCAACAAAATCCACACCCTCTTCTTGATTGAAACCCTTAGCAACAAGTCTGGCCTTCAGCTTGTTAATAGTCCCATCTGCATTAAGTTTGACAGTAAACACCCAACGGCAGCCAAGAATATTCATGTCTGTTGTCGCAGGTGTCAAAGTCCAAGTGTGATTCTGATAAATCGAATCAAGCTCCTCAATCATCGACTGTCGCTAGCCAGGATGTGCTAAGGCTTCTGCAATTGTCCGTGGTAATGACGGAACTGTCTTGCTGACAACAAGAGCATAACGGGGATTGGGCTTACGAACACAAAGTCGGGATTTTGTGTTCATGTGATGAACACGACTAGAATCCTCTGTTGATTCTGGAACAGGATCACTGTGTGAGGGTAATAAAATTTCCATCGCCGCAGAAGAAGAAGCATCAGGCAAAGGAACTCCCATTGGTGCAGGATAAGAGGCGTTAAAAATTTCAGATGTCAGATTTGAAGAAGAAGCATCAGGCGAAGGAACTCCCATTGGTGCATGATAAAAGTCGTCGAAAATTTCATATGTATCAGGCACATGAACCTGAGATTCCCGTGAGACTTATGCTTTATGTGGATACTCTGTAACTTCAGGAGGAAGCGATGGAAGATAATGTGGAGGGGTATACTGATTTATACCTTCTTGCCATGCCTTAAGTAGTCCAGCCTTGTGTTGTAGAGCCTGATTTTTATACTTATCGCTGAAGGGAAAGCACAATTCATCAAATATCAAGTGATAACATATGTAGACACGACCAGTTGGTGGGTATAGACATCGGTATCCTTTGTATTGCGCATGATATCCAAGGAAGACGCATTGAAGAGAGCGAGGTTCGAACTTGTGTTGAGCAAAAGGACGCAAGCATGGGTAGTACGCAGAGCCAAAGACTCTGAGGAAGGAATAAGCTTTAAACATGTAACAATGGTGGAAAGAAGAAACGTAAGAACAAAGAGAACTTGAACTTATTTTATATCTTCTTATTCTCTCTCGATTTACAGAACACATTGATATATAGAAGTACACACATTATTTAATTAATATCTTTTTAGCCACTATCTTGTAGATAATTATGATTCTTGATTTTGGGGTCTGCAACTTTACGACTTTGTGTCTTACACTTGACTCTGCAATTTCATCAAACTTCACGTGTTTCGATGACACCTGATGAACACGCGTTTTGCTCTGAGACCAAGGGAATCGTAGTCCCACTAACAGTATTGGGCCTACTGCTTAACACTTTCACCCCCTCTCTCTAAGGTGGCTCCGCCACTGGTCAAGAAACAGATGGCTCAGATTAGGGAACTTGTTGAACTTCCTTTGAGGCATCCGCAACAGTTCAAGTCAATTGGTGTTATGCCTGCCAAAGGGTATCCTGCTTTACGGACCTCCTGGGTCCGGAAAGACCCTGATTGCCCGCGCTGTGGCTAACGAAACCGGGGCGTTTTTCTTCTGTATTTGGACTAGAGATCATGTCGAAAATGGCTGGTGAGAGTGAGAGCAACCTCAGGAAAGCATTTGAGGAGGCTGAGAAGAAGGCTCCTTCTATTATATTTATTGATGAGATTGACTCTATTACACCAAAAAGAGACAAGACTAATGGAGAGATTGAGAGAAGGATTGTCTCTCAGCTCCTTACGCTTATGGATGGACATATATCGCGCGCCCATGTTATTGTCATGGGAGCAACAAACCGCCCCAACAGTATCGACTCGGCTTTGAGAAAGTTTGGGAGATTCGACAGGGAAATTGATCTCGATGTCCCTGATGAAATCAGACGTCTTGAAGTTCTTAGGATCCACACCAAGAACATGAAGCTAGCTGAAGATGTGGATCTAGAAAGAATCTCCAAGGACACACATGGATATGTTGGTGCTGATCTTGCAGCTCTATGCACTGAAGCTGCCCTTCAATGTATCAGAGAGAAGATGGATGTGATTGACTTGGAAGATGACTCGATTGACGCCGAGATCCTCAATTCCATGGCTGTGTCTAATGAACACTTGCACACTGCTCTTGGAAACAGTAACCCATCTGCACTTCACGAAACCGTTGTGGATGTTCCAAATGTCTCGTGGGAGGATATTGGAGGTCTTGAGAATGTTAAGAGAGAGCTACAGGAGACTGTTCAATACCCTGTGGAGCATCCCGAGAAGTTCGAAAAATTCGGGATGTCTCCATCAAAGGGAGTTCTTTTCTACGGTCCTCCTAGATGTGGAAAAACGCTTCTAGCCAAAGCCATAGCAAACGAGTGCCAAGCAAACTTCATCAGCGTCAAGGGACCTGAGCTTCTCACGATGTGGTTTGGAGAAAGCGAGGCCAACGTCCGAGAAATCTTTGATAAGGCTCGTCAGTCTGCTCCTTGCGTTCTCTTCTTCGATGAGCTCGACTCCATTGCGACTCAGAGAGGAAGCAGCGTGGGCGATGCAGGCGGTGCGGCTGATAGAGTTTTGAATCAGCTTCTGACAGAAATGGATGGAATGAATGCGAAGAAGACAGTCTTCATAATTGGAGCAACTAACAGACCTGACATTATTGATCCGACTCTTCTTCGACCTGGAAGACTCGACCAGCTTATCTACATTCCTCTACCCGACGAGGACTCCCGTCTCAACATCTTCAAGGCGTGCTTGAGGAAATCCCTTGTTCCTAAAGATGTCGATGTGACTGCACTCGCTAAGTACACTCGGGGATTCAGCGGTGCTGATATCACTGAGATTTGCCAGAGAGCTTGCAAGTACGCCATTAGAGAAAACATCGGAAAAGGACATCGAGAGGGAGCGTAGAAGGAGCGAGAATCCAGAGGCCATGGAGGAAGATTTGGTGGATGATGAAGTTGCAGAGATTAGAGCTGCTCATTTCGAAGTGTCGATGAAGTACGCGAGGAGGAGCGTGAGTGATGCGATATTCGCACGTACCAAGCTTTTGCTCAGACGCTGCAGCAGTCAAAGAGGGTTTGGAACTGAGTTCAGATTTGACCCAACCGCGGCAGCTCAACCCACCACTGGTGGTGGTGCAGCCGCCGATCCCTTTGCCACTTCTGCAGCTGCTCCCGATGACGTGTTTCTAAACCCGTGCGCCCGCATGGGAATTTTTATTTTTTTTAATCAAATTTTGTAATATAATTTGTGTTTATATTATATGATTAATAAATTGGTTTTCTAATTATTAAAATTTGGTAAATTAAATATTCACATCTCCTTAAATTGTGTTTGACAATATAAATAAACAAATAAATATGGTCTACAAATAACAAATCTAATCATTAACGAAGTAAAACAAAAGTGTAAAAGTTAAGGTAGCAAGCTCTAAAAACAAAACAATTATAGACAACAACAACAACATTTCTTTTTAAAAAAACAAAAATGATGTTTATTTTGAAGATAAAGAAAAACCAGAGTATCAAGCTCTAAAAAAGAGCAACTCTCTCTAATCAACATAAATCTTGTGCCATATGCTTCAAATCTTATTCCATTTTATCCATATATTCTTCCTCAAAATCAAGCAATAATTCCGAATCAAATTCTAGGTATTGACTTATACTATTTGAACCAATGAGAGTCTAGAATGAATTTAATTGGTTGATATTGATACGATTTTCTTTTTACAAATTAGTGGGTATAATCTTTAAATTCCCTATATTGTGGCAAAAATTTAACGATATTCGAATTTTTATTTCCTTTTTTTATTCGATTTTTTTTTTGAATTATGAATATCAGCATTTATTCGATGATACATGCTTCCTTAAATAAATAGTCATTCATAGACTTTTAATAATAATTAAAATAGTAACAATTAAATCATTATAATTGGCAAATTCTATGCTACGATTTTTATGATTGTCGTTATTAGGATTGTTACGGTTGCTGAAAATATGAGATTTTTAGATTCGTAATATCGGCAATATAATTAATGATGTATATTGTGATTAATGGCAGCAAAATTGTAATATTGAAATTTTAGGAAACCACAAATTAATTCATTTAGTATATTTATTTATGTGCAAATGTATTTAGTTTGTATAATAAGTCATGATGATTTTACGAATCTAGTTAATTAATGCTTCTTTCCTTTTATCGTTGGAAGCTTGTGGTATAATTCTTAATTTTGAATTTGAATAGATTAACCATTTATGGTTTAGATTTTATGATAATATTTTTATAATAAATCTTTATTAATATAAATGAATATTAACATAATCTGGACAATCTTACCAAGATTAATTAGATTTGCATTTCGAATTTAATTCTAAATTAACAATTCCTAAAATTGTGTGATTCCTAAAATATTAATCATTTTATATATGTAAATAAAAAATATTGAATATGTATTAGTAACTGAATGTTGTCCATATACATGATCGAATTTATGGTTGTTCAAATGTAATTAATAATATATTCATTTTTCATACATATAAAAGACAGGATTGGTTCAGGGGCAAACGTGAAAAAACTCAAAACCCTAATATCTACTTAGAGAACCCCATAGAGCCGTTTTTCTTCTTCCTAGGGAGATCAGATCACAAAGAGCGAAATAATGAAGATGTCGGATCTTCCGTTTGATTTGGTAGAGGAAATATTCTCTTGGGTTTCGGCCACATCTATGAAACGATTACGATCTACTTGCAAACGATGGAACTCTTTATTCAAAAGATCCAAGATTCTCCGAGAAGCATTTTCGTGAAGCTCCAAAGCAGTCTCGTGTTCTCATGTTGAAGGAATATAGGCTTTGTTTAATGAGTGTCGATCTCAACGTTGTTCCTCCATCTATAGAGTTTAAAGATGCACTTATTAGCCTAAAGGATTCCCATTATAATTCAGGACAAGTCGATATAGCGCACGTTTTTCATGTTGAGATAAGCTTGAAATAAGTCAAGTTTCCTTTTTACTACATATGTTAGTTTTCCTTATTTGATTAGGAGTCATCTAATCAGGAGCATATATAGGGAGATACCGAGTTATGATTCAATATATGTTTTAGAGTTTGAGACATTGAGAGCTTAAGTTTTTGAGTGAGTTTTCTTAAGCATTAATAAAGAAGAGTAATTTCTTTATACTTTTGATTTCTCAAATTCTAATTCCATCAATAATTGGTATCAGAGTGAATTCAAATCACGAATAAGAAGAAGAAATAAAGATCATCAAATCACCGATGACGGACGAAGATAAGAAGGATTCGATGTCCATGATAAAGAAAGAAGGAGGAGGATCTTCCTCCATCAAGTGTCCAATGTTGAATTCAAGCAACTACACTGTTTGGGCAATAAAGATGAAAGCCCTACTCAAGGTTCATAAAGCATGGGAGGCTGTTGAGAACGGAAAAGACGACGAAGACAAAAACAACTTGGCAGCAGCCTTAATCTTCCAATCAATACCAGAATCACTTATACTTCAAGTTGGAGAGCTAGATACAGCTAAGAAGATTTGGGAGGCTATCAAAACAAGACATATAGGAGCTGATAGAGTAAAGGAGGCACGAATCCAGACTTTAATGGCAGAATTCGATCGTTTAAAGATGAAAGAGACAGAGAAGATTGATGATTTTGTTGGAAGATTGTCTGAAATTGCATCCAAATCAGCAGCGTTGGGAAAAGAAATCGAAGAACCTAAATTGATCAAGAAATTTCTTAAAAGTCTTCCTCGAAAGAAATTTATTCACATGGTGGCCTAACTTGAGCAATTACTGGATCTCGACAAAGAAACCTTTGAGAATGTCATAGGACGACTAAAAGCATACGAAGAAAGAATTGCTGAGGAAGAAGAGGAACAAGAAGATCAAGGAAAGCTGTTGTTGACAAATTCAGAAAACCAAGAAACACGTAATTTCAGTGGAAATTACAGAGGAAGAGGACGTGGTGGTCGGTTTTATAACAGAGGAAGAGGACGTGGTGGTCATTTTGGTGGAAGAGATTCAAGAGATTCGTCAAACATAATGTGTTATCGATGCGACAAGTATGGTCATTACGCTTCAGATTGTCCTGATCGACTTCTCAAATTGCAAGAAGCACAAGAGAATACCAGAAAAGATACAGAAGCTGCTGACGAATTGATGATACATGAAGTAGTATATATAAACGAAGCAAAGGTCGTGCCAAGCAACTATGAAACTAACACAGATAACATGTGGTATCTTGATAATGGAGCTAGCAACCATATGAGTGGAGATCGTAGATATTTCTCTAAAATTGATGAATCTATTACAGGGAAAGTACGGTTTGGTGATGATTCCCGGATAGATATAAAAGGAAAAGGCTCCATCGAGTTTATTGATAGGAATGGAGAAGTAAGGACAATGACGGATGTCTATTTTATTCCAGATTTAAAGAGTAATATCATCAGCCTTGGACAAGCAACATAATTCGGGTGTGATATAAGGATGAAGGGAGAATTCTTAACAATGCATGATCGTGATGAGAAATTACTTGTCAAAGCAATAAGATAAAAAAATCGCCTATACAAAGTGCATATGGGAATCAAAGATGATGCTGAGAGTCTAAATCTAACGTCCACAACTGAAGGAAGCAGGTGGCACGCAAGGCTAGGTCACATAAATCCGGAAACAATAAAAGCAATGATTCATAGAGAACTTGTTACCGGAATTCCACAAATCAGTATTGAGAAGGAAATATGTGGATCTTGCCTGCTTGGTAAACAGACTCGACAGTCTTTCCCGCAGGCTACTCAATTTCGAGCAAGTAAACCACTTGAACTCGTACATGGTGATCTCTGTGGACCCATCACACCGAGTACAAAGGCTGGAAATCGATATGTATTTGTTCTTATTGATGATCATTCAAGATACATGTGGACAATACTGTTAAAGGAGAAAAGTGATGCGTTGGAGAAATTCAAGAAATTCAAGAGCATAGTTGAGCAAGAAAGCGAAGAAAAAATCCAGATTTCGAACTGATAGAGGAGGAGAATTTGTATCTCACGAGTTCAACTCGTTTTGTGATAGTTATGGTATAAGGAGACATCTCACAACCCCATACACTCCTCAACAAAACGGAGTCGTTGAACGACGGAACAGAACGTTAATGGAGATGACTCGAAGCATTATGAAACATATGTTTATTCCAGCATACTTATGGGGGGAAGCTGTTAGACACTCTACGTACTTGCTAAATAGAATGGCTACAAGAGCTCTTAAAGAAAAGACGCCATATGAGATGTATCGAGGTAACAGACCAAACGTTTCACATATATGGATTTTTGGCTGCATCGGTTACTCGAAAATAGAAGCGCATCAACTGAAAAAACTTGATGATAGATCACGCATACTTGTTCACCTAGGAACATAGCCCGGATCAAAGGCATATCGTCTCTTCAATCCGCAAACCCAGAAAATAATTGTGAGTCGTGATGTTTTTTTTGATGAGACAAAAGGATGGATTGGAGACAAGATGAGACTGAACCAAGAGCTGATGTGAGTTTCATAATAGATTTTGGGAAATTTGGAAACAGAGGCATCAATGGAGAAATTACTGGAAGCCTATATGAAGAAAACGAGTCTCGTGACTCTGTTTTGGCATCTCAAAACAGAACACAAAGTGGAGAAGAGAGACGAAGCAGAGAAGATGAGAGAAGAAATCAGAACATAGATGAAGAAATTGAGGAGCGAATCTCAATTTCAAGCGAGGAAGAAGAAGATAATTCTCCGAGTAATGGAGAAAGTGAAGAAGATGATGCAAACGAGCCCCCTTTAAGAAAATTAGGAAGAATTAGCGTCAAGCCAAACTACTTGAATGATTATATTTGTTTAGCAGAAATCGAAGGAGAGCGTCTTCTTCTAATGGTGAACGATGAACCATGGAGTTTTGAAGAAGCTAGAGAATCGAAAGTATGGGTAAACGCCTGCGAAGAAGAGATCACATCGATCAATAAAAACAAAACTTGGGACTTAGAGGATCCGCCAATTGGAATAAAACCGATTGGTTTGAAGTGGATTTTTAAGATCAAGCGGAATCCAGATGGAAGCATCAACAAATACAAAGCTAGGCTTGTTGCAAAAGGATATGTGCAGAGACATGGTATTGACTTCGAAGAGGTGTTTGCTCCAGTAGCTCGTATAGAGACAATCCGATTCATTATCAGCCTGGCAGCTTCAAATGCATGGGAAATACATCATCTTGATGTGAAAACTGCTTTTCTACATGGAGAATTGAAGGAAGAAGTGTATGTTACGCAACCGGAAGGATTCGAGATAAAAGGTTGTGAAGACAAGGTATACAAGTTGAACAAAGCGCTTTATGGGTTAAAACAAGCGCCTAGAGCATGGAACGAGAAACTCAATAAGGTTCTCAAGGAGATAGGTTTTCAGAAGTGTAACAAAGAACCGTCTCTTTATAGAAAAAAGGAGGAACATCATCTTACTATTGTGGCGGTTTATGTAGATGATCTTTTGGTCACAGGCTCTAGTCTGAAATCGGTGGAGGAATTTAAAAGAGAAATGGTAGCAAAGTTCGAGATGAGTGACCTTGGGAAGTTGACATACTATTTGGGTATTGAAGTGCTTCAGTTTCAAGATGGTATAATCCTGAAACAAGAAAGATATGCGACTAAGATTCTGGAAGAAGTTGGGATGAAAGGCTGTAATGCAACTCAAACTCCTATGGATCAAAATCTGAAATTATCAAAGAGTGGAGAAGAAAAGAGTGTCGATGGAAAAGAATATAGGAGAAGCATTGGGTGTCTGCGATATCTTCTTCATACAAGACCAGATCTTTCTTACAGCGTTGGAGTACTTAGTCGTTACATGCAATATCCTAAAGAGTCTCATGGAGCTGCGTTAAAACAGGTTTTAAGGTACTTGCGAGGAACATTATCCTATGGTCTTGTTTTTGGTAGGTCAAATCGAACGGGTTTAGTCGGATATAGTGATAGCAGTCACAATGTTGATATGGATGATGGAAAGAGTACAACATGTCATGTCTTCTATTTCGATGGTTCTCCTGTCACTTGGTGTTCACAGAAGCAAGAAACAGTTGCATTATCATCCTGTGAAGCTGAGTTTATGGCTGCTACTGAAGCTGCAAAGCAAGCCATCTGGCTTCAGGAGTTGTTCGCTGAAATCACTGAAAAAACATGCGAGAAGGTGACTATGCGGATTGACAATAAGTCGGCAATTGCGCTTACAAAAAATCCAGTGTTTCATGGTCGCAGTAAACACATTCATACTCGATATCACTTTATAAGAGAATGTGTTGAGAATGAACAAGTAGAAGTAGAACATGTTCCTGGTAATGAGCAGAAGGCTGATATTCTTACAAAGGCATTGGGAAGAATCAAGTTTCAAGAAATGAGAGACATGGTGGGAGTTCAAGATGTGTCAAAGATGGATTTCAAGCTTAAGGGGGAGAATGTTGAGATAAGCTTGAAATAAGTCAAGTTTCCTTTTTACTACATATGTTAGTTTTCCTTATTTGGTTAGGAGTCATCTAATCAGGAGCATATATAGGGAGATACCGAGTTATGATTCAATATATGTTTTAGAGTTTGAGACATTGAGAGCTTAAGTTTTTGAGTGAGTTTTCTTAAGCATTAATAAAGAAGAGTAATTTCTTTATACTTTTGATTTCTCAAATTCTAATTCCATCAATATTTCACTGCAACGGTTTGTTGTTATGCATCACCAATGATAATAGACTCGTGGTTTGGAATCCGTGCTTAGGGGAAAGAAGGTGGATACAACACAAAAATGGTTATGGGAGATACTCTAGGTTTGCTCTAGGATACGAAAACAACCAATCTTGCCGCAGCTACAAAATCTTGAGGTCTAACCAAACAAACAACCTAGTTGGTGGATTTGAAATATATGAGTTTAGCTCTGATTCGTGGAGAGTTGTTAATGCTCCCAACTGCTACAGAATAGGCATGAGATTTTTCGGCTTGTGTTTGAAGGGAAATACTTACTGGATTTCTTCTGATGATCATAAAAAAGACAACTACTTACTCAGTTTTGATTTTACAAGAGAGAGATTTAGACGTTTGTGTCTTCCCCATCTCTGAATCGTGTAAATTATATGGCTCTATCTTCTGTTAGAGAAGATGACATGATTCTCCCTTGATCGCCACTCTAAGGCTGGAAACGTGAAGGATAATCCTTGCAAGCAAGGCTGCTTCAAGGCGTGTGGAAGGAAGAGGTCGCACAGAGGTGATGGAAAGCCTCTGATATTCCTCAGTTCTCTCTGAGATATTACGCACTCAGGGAAGAACAAAAGCTTGGATGTTACTCACCAAGCAGATTCGAAGAGAAGAAGAGAAGAGACTCGTTTTCTCTAAGAAACAAAAGAAAGCGGCTGCGCCAACTTGAATAATATTAAGAGGTAGGTTGTTGTTTCTCTTCACCGTACATCAGTTTAAATAGGCCAATAATTCGACCAAGCAAAAAGGAAAAATTAAAAGAGAGACAAAAATAAAAGAAAAAGGAAAATTCACTTAAAACAGAGAAAGGCTTGATCAGTTGGACGCGCATACACTGTTGGGCTTTTTCGGAGCGTTTCACTGGGCCGATTGGAAAGATCTTGATAGTTTCTGAAACTAGACTCACGGGGCTTTGGATCCATATGTAGATCGTTTTCTGGGGCACTGTAAGCTAGCAGCGATACTTGATTGAAAAAGCCATAGTAGTGAATGGACCTCGCTTCAGTCTTGAGCTTGTTGGGCCTTTAGACTTCGTACGAGCAGAGGCTCGACATGGGTTCAAGTTGGTGAGTGAGCAAAATGGAAGTGATCTAGCTTTGCCTCGTTAAAAACCTACTCCGCAAAACCCAGTGGGACAAAAACGGAGATAGGGAAAAAGAGTACAAAGCTAGACCACAAGCTCACTAACCTCCTTGAACTTTGTTCTTTGTTGGTGTAGCTTCTTGATCTTGAATCGATGGACTTTTAGGAATGATCAGAGGTTTCTCAGCTGCATGCTCCTCTGCTTCAAACTCCTCCTCCAAGGTGCTTGCCATGATCACATCAGAAGAACAACTCTCAGTGTTAGTTAAGAGCATTGGTTCATCATTGGTGGAGATGTGGGTGACCAATAAAATTGATACTGAAGCAGAGTTGTCATGGAGCAAATCCTTCGCAATGGACTTACACAGTTCTCGCTGCTTCTTTTCCGCAAGTCTTTTAATCGACGAGGAGAAGAAAGTGGCATTGTGTTGTGATTCATCTTATGTTGCCCACAGTAACATGGTATACACTATTAGAGAGAACGATGAATATTTTGTTTTTGGATGAATGTTAAATTTTATTCAAACACGAAAAAACGTTTCTACATCCGAGATGCGAACTAATAAGATAAAGAACTATTACATAACTCAGAAATGAACTAGATCAAGAAACTTGTTCCCTCCAAATTAAGTTGCTGGTCGTGAAACAAACCATTATATAACAAATCCATTATATAACAGATCCATTATATAACACAAATCCATTATATAACAGATCTATATTTCTTTCTACATAATGAAAGATCGCGGTGGCCATATATTTTCAATTATGTTCCAAGTTTGGTTCAAATCCCCACCAAGGTAGAGACAGAAGAAAAGAAAGGAAATTCACAGTTGCTCCTGAGTGGATATCCCACCTCTTCTTTGATTGTGCCTATTCAAATGAGGCATGGTCATCTTTCTTTACTCATCATGATCTCTCTCCTCCTCCTTTATTTGATGGCATTGTAACTTGGGTCCGATCTTCATCTCGGAATGGGAAACTAAAGACGGTTTGTAAGATCATTTTCAAGCCGTGGTTTATTTCTTGTGGAAAGAAAGGAATTCCAGGTTACACATTTAACTCCCCATAAGAAAAGAAAGAAACTAGTCGATAAAAATAAGGAAGTAATTTCTTGCACATCCTCTTCTTTTTTTTCTTCTTCTTCGTTTTTGCTTTTGTAGACAATGTCATTTTGAATACTTTTAATGAACTGATCTATTATCTTTTAGTTTTTTTGTACATCACCTCTACTTTATGATTCC
Source organism: Eutrema heterophyllum (assembly GCA_002933915.1). Classification (NCBI taxonomy): domain Eukaryota; kingdom Viridiplantae; phylum Streptophyta; class Magnoliopsida; order Brassicales; family Brassicaceae; genus Eutrema; species Eutrema heterophyllum. The sequence goes on from PKMM01023770.1 coordinate 382,213, forward strand.
TTTCTTATTTGCATTACATTCAAGTTTTTAATTAAAACAACCAGTTTGTTACATTTGAAGTAACATATTGATAGGGTATGTGCCTTGTGTGGTTTTGTGGATCTTCTGTTAATTTGTTTTTCCAGATGATTTGAAACGACGGTGTAATACCCAAATCGAGTGTTCAATCTTATTTCATAATAACATTTAATTATCAAATTGGACAAATCAAGTTTTAAGTGGTCGAATCCAAAAAAAAAACTACAAAAGTGTTGGTCTGTTACAGAAATTTGGTTTCAATCCCTCATGCTTGTTCTACGGCGGAATATATGAAAATTCTGTGAGCAAGATCAAACCAAGCCGAGAAATATGTAAATCTGTCTTCACTTCTACATCTCCTCCCAATCACGAGCCAGGTCTCTAGCGCAAAGTCCAACAAAGGCAGCCATCTCTTCTTCGAGTGTGCCTTTGCATCTTCAATCTGGTCACCTTATGCTACAGCTTCAAAGGTCCTAAAAGCCACCATCTATGCGGCAGGAACGAAACTCTCGAAATCCACTGTGGAAGCTATCAACGTGTCTATTAATCGCAGCATCCGTAACCAGCTGAATTTACTTCACTCCTTGGATTTATTTTGGTTGTGAGTAAGTCAATTGTACATTGTGTAAAGTCATCGTCTAAAGCCTTGCCTTAACAAATGATATTTCTCTGTTTTCAGATTTCCTTAGTATTTTGATTTGACATATAACATGATAGAGGTCCCAATCAAAGCTTTAGCAATAGAAACTTTTTATTAATGATCAATGTCCTCTCTTCTTGTGGGTTCTTCTTATTATATAGAAAACTTTAGAACCAATGAGTTCTTACAAAAAGGAAACGATAACTATAATGGAAAAAAACAACTAAAGAGAAACTTTCCTATTATTATAATGCAAGTAATAGAAATAGATAAAGAAATGGAAATCGTGACAATGCCTTAGTCTATGTATCTTGAGTTGGGTTTCTTCACACGTTTAGGTCTTCCTCCCTGTCGGTTGGCTGTGCTATCTCATCAAAACATCTAACAAATGATATTTTGATTTTAAGGAATTAGTTTGATGAAACATGTTCATTTGTTTGGTGACTTTAGTTAAGCACTGCGTCATGAGTTTCCATTTTGTTAAAGATGAAACATGTTCATTTGATTAAGAGTTAAAACTGAGGTTGAATCTGCGTTTATGGAAGAAATCAATCTCTTATTAATTTTCGAGAGAATTATTTATGCTTGAATAAAAAACAAACTTGGCTTTATATTCCAAGAACAGAGAGGATCTCTAGCTAGGATCTCTCAGTGATGATGTCTCAATCCGCTTGAGTTCTTTAGCTACTTGGATCATCTTTGGCCTGTCTTCATCTCTCTTCTCGCAGCATCTCAGAGCAAGTACAACACACGCTTCCACTTGCAATCTTTGACCACTTGTGATGTGTTTCACCATCGTTGGATAAAGCGGATCAATTACTTCATCAAGTTTGCCATTCTCATACGAGTCTTTCGCATAGCCAAGAATTCCTTCACGCTTGTGATTAGATCCGTTGAAGAAAACAGGTCTACCACTTAGAAGAACCATCAAAAAGACCCCAAAGCTGTACACATCGGTATATTCTGTTACCGAACCTGTGACACGGTATACTGGATCGATGTACCCCAATGTTCCCACCACTGGAACAGTTGAGCTTCTTGATTTTCCCTCGGGCAGCGTAATCGAGAGAGAGAAGCCGGACAGCTTGGCAGTCCAATTCTTGTCCAAGAAAACGTGCGTTGGCTTAACATCTCTATGGATGGTGATCTTAGGGAATGCAGTGTGAAGATAAGCCACAGCATTTGCAATCTCCTTCCCGATCTTTAACCGAACACTCCATGGCAGTAAAGATTCCTCCTCCCAGTTAACCATAACACCTCCTCGCTGATTCAAAACTCCATGTTCTGCGTTTTCAAACACAAGAACAGGATAACAAGACTCCAAACAGTATCCTAACAGTTTGAGAAAGTTGCTGTGATTACTCACCCGAGCAGACAAGACAAAATCATTGTAAACTTCTCCCACTTTGTGTTCTGTACCTTTATCCACGAGGTATCTCTTGATCAGGTAACTTCTGTTTTCGATGATACCTCTGTACCACCACGTGTGGAACCCCTCGAAGGCGACAAAACAACTGGAATCGAAGTTCTTGGTGGCTTTAAGGATCTGGTCGAAAGAAAAATTGCGTAAAGGAACGGATTTACCTTTACAATCAGCGATAAGTTCTTCTAACAAGATGCTTCCGTTCTCCAAGAACCACATTTTTTCCCGAAAGTCCTTTTCATTGTTTTTCCCAGATCTCAGTTTCTGCTTCAACTTCTTCACCATCGATTCCATTTAACAAATAACAGATTTCTGGGAAAAGATGTTCACAGTTTCCCTCCAAAATCAAGAATGACCTGAATTGCTTCCGAAAAACAAGAACAAAAGAAAAATAATCTTATCTTTCTAAGAGGACACAAAAGCTCAAGCCTCATAGTTTCCTGTCCGGTCTTCTAGGACTCTGGTTCGGATCTGATACAACTTCGTGATGCTCGCAAAAGGCAGACCTTCGGCGACTCAATCTCTCAAGAGTAGAGACTAATGGGTCCTCTTTGAAGGAATCAGAACCGGATCAGAATGGTTTACCATTATTTCGGTTCGTGTTACTTGGTTCATTTGGGTTCCCAATTTGTTGGGCTTAAACAACAAATTAGGCTGGGCTGGCCACTTGTGTAATCCTTCTTTTTTTCTTTTGTGCAATTTAACATCATCCAAAACAAAACATGTTTAATCTGTTACGCTACCTCTAGTATACAGCTTCCTCGATATACATTATAGATTTTTTGCCTCTTTTTTACACACTCCAAACAAATTTATTATTTACTAAACATCACGAATTTAACATTCTCTTATAATTGCAACATAGCGACTAGAAATTGTGATTGAGTTTAATAAACTAGTAATCGCATTTAAAAAATCACGTTTAAGATAATCTGATCCGTTTAACCCCTAACCCGACTCGAAACCAAGCTTAATGAAAAATCAAAATCAATTTGGGGAAAAAATTAGGGTTCTAAAGACTGAGAGTCCATGTTTTTTTTTCAGCGTGTAACAATCAAGAATGTCAGTGAAATTAGAGGTTTGTTTCTGGGTTGATGATGGTGATCTCTAATCAACCTAGTCACGGTTTCTAAAACTCTTTTTGTTGTTTGTGGAGTCATTTGTAAGGATTTACCATCATGAATATTCATCTTGATTGTCTGATTCGGTCCTATAATTCTTATTATATATAAAATTCATTTGTTTAGTGTCTACGCGAATTGTTTATGTGTTACAACTTGACTGAGAAATCGAAGAACGACATCCACATAGTGTGACGACTCGCTCTATAATATATCATGTTCCAAAGGAACCAATCATATTCCAAACTACTAAAATCTTCGATACAAGTGGGAATAAGGAAAAAGGAAATCGCTTTATTGGGTTTTAATAGAACAACAAATTTACTCTAGTCAATGTTTGGAATAATCTTTTATGTTATCTTCTTGACCTTTACAAAGTATCGATCAGAGAGGAAAATCCCCAAATAACTCTAAATCCAAACACAAAAACAAAGTAAAGAGGTAAACAAACCTTGAGATTTCGCTGGAAAAAAATATTGATGAATTCTCTCTTTTTATTCTCTTTTTTCTCGTATTTAGAATCCTAATTCTGTCCCAAAATCGATTTTGATTTTTCATTAAGTTTGGTTTCGAGTCAGGTAAGGGAATCGGGTTAGGGGTTAAACGGGCCAGATTATCTTAATCGTGGTTTTTTAAATGCGATTACCGGTTTATTAAACTCAATTACAATTTCCAGTCGCTATGTTGCAATTATAAGAGAATGTTAAATTTGTGATGTTTAGTAAAGAATAAATTTGTTTAAGGTGTGTAGAAAAGAGGTAAAAAGTCTAGGGTGTATATCGAAGAAGCTGTATACTAGAGGTAGTTTACCAGAGTCAACCCAAATAAAACAAGCATACAAAGATATATATGCATACTTGGAATATGGATCGGTTAGTGAACTTGGGTGGTGTCTAAAGGATAACATATCAGCGGGATGCAAGGATGCCGCAGAAACCTTTTGGCTCTCCATGCGGAGCTGGACGGGATACTTTGGGCAATGTTGTGCCTACAGGAGAAACATATTCTATTAGTTAGAGATTTGAGATGGATTTTTTGGACTTGTTAAAAATGATTGAGAACTCGGTGGATTGGCCGTATTTCAAGTCGGAATTAGATCTCTTTCATAATCTTAGAGGTTTCTATATCGTTTTTAATATCTTTAATTCCTCGTATGCCGATTCCCTTGCAAAGTTTAAGAAAGTTAGTAAGAGAAGTGGAAGCAGCTAAAAAGAAGAAAATTGAATCTCAAGAATTTTTTTAGTTCTCTATTGATTTCTAGTGCGAAGCTGTGCGACCACCTCGGCCTCCATAGCCAGGTTACCTCGTCCACCTACTACAGTCCATTGCATTTCTTGGACCTTTTGCGTAGGTTTGATTGGCCTTCCTACTCGGATATTACAATCCTATAAATACACAAACGCATGGAGAAATACACAACCAATCACTTTCAATAAAAACATCTATAAAAATATTCTCCAATTTCAAGGTTTGAATTTATCTGTTTTCAGCTTTTGATTTTAACTTGTTTCAGTTATAGATCTGCTATTGGATTTTGGATTGTGTGCAAACGGGATGCGAACGTTTTTATCTGTTCACTGTAAGTCTTTGAAAATTTTCAGGAAAGCTCATCACCAAATTCTCCATTGTTTCTTACTCAAGGTACTCGCTCTCTCTTAACTCTCACTCTATATATGTATGTATGTATTCATATGTTTGATGTTGGATTTCTCAGAAACAGACAAGACTCGAATGATTTTTTTTTCAGGAGCTGCAAAAATATTTTAGTTTTTTTTCCATCAACGCCGGTTTGTTTCTAATTCCAAATCGATCAATGCAGCTTTAGAAATGAATAGGTTTAATTTTACTGGTGAATCTGTTAAAACAAGGATTAATTCAAGAATGCAAGTGAGATAATTTTCGTAGGTGATTCATTTAGAAATCACGATGGCTTCAATGCATTCTTTAGCGTTTCCATTTAGCAAAAGCCTAGTGGGGGATCACATATTTTTTTGTATGTATCTTTTTTTTTGGTTAAATGGTTTTGCAGTAATGTGTTTAATCACCACCAGGTTCAATGGATGCGAAAGGATGGAGATTTTCTTCATAAAGGATTCAAGTTTGGAAAAGTAAAATCCGTCGGAAATCCGCCAGACAGTAAAATCCGTCGAAAATCCGTCAGACATTTCCGACGACCATCATCCGTCGAAAGTTTCTGACGGATTTCGGACGTCTTTTTGACGGATGTTGTAGCTGTTTGAAAAAGATAGACGTTACATAGCCGTTTGAATATAGCCATTAAATCCATCGGAAATCGCGCATAATTTCCCTATAAAAACGTTTCCACCCCTTCTCTCATTCATTACAATTATAAAAAGGAAACATGTGGAAGAGTGTCAGTGGCATATAAACGGATGTGGTATTTGCCGTTAACAGAGAGATTAAAGCAGTTATATCAGTCAGAGCGCACAGCCGGAGCAATGAGATGGCATGCAGAGCATACAACGGATGGAGAAATCGCTCATCCGTCAGACGCAGGAGCATGAAAATATTTTCAGTCAATGTATCCCAATTTTGCGTATGAGGCGAGGAACGTATACCTTGGATTATGTACCGATGGTTTCCAACCCTTTTGGGAAGCACGGCAGACAATATTCTTTGTGGCCAGTAATTGTAACACCTTACAATTTGCCGCCATCTTTGTGCATGAGACAGAATTTCTTGTTCCTTAGCATTCTCGTTCCTGGACCAGAGCATCCAAAGAGATCACTTGATGTATTTTTGCAGCCATTGATTTATGAGCTGCGAATATTATGGGACCAAGGTGTTGGGGCGTTTGATGTTTCTTGTCAGCAGAATTTCGTCATGAGGTCGGTACTTATGTAGACCATTAACGGTTTTCCAGCATATGTCATGTTATCAGGATGGACAACGCACAAAAGGTTATCGTGCCCGTACTGTCAAGATAACACAGATGCATTCCAATTGAAGCACGGACGCAAAACGTCTTGGTTTGATTGTCATAGGCGATTCCTACCAAGCGATCATCCTTATCGTCGGAGCACCACATTGTTTAGGAAGAACCAGAAAGTATTTGATGATCCACCTCCAGAGTTAGATGGACAGTATTTGTTGACTCAATTCAGAGATTTTGGTGCAGAGAGGACCGTTGATTGTGGTGGGAACGGGCATCATCATGTTGATGGTTGTGGCAACGTACATAATTGGCACAAGAGGAATATTTTCTGAGATTTGCCTTATTGGAAGGACAATCTTTTGAGGCATAATCTAGATGTCATGCACATTGAGAATTTTTTTTTTGACAACATTATGAACACCGTTCTCAATGTCCAAGGGAAGACGAAGGACGATCTGAAGTATTATAATTATTATAATATTAGGATTATATAAAAGCTTTTGTCTAAATATTAGAATTATATAAAAAACGTTTTTGTGTAAATATTATAATTATATAAAGGAAAAACGTTTTTGTATAATTATATAAGTAACCGTTTTTATAAATTTTGATTTTAAAATTTTTTTTTATAAAGTTTATAAGTATTTATAAAATTATAATTGAATTATTTAAAATTTTATTTTTTGAAAACTTTTTGAAATTTTCGGGATTTTTTAGATTTTTGGGAATTTTGAAATTTTCGGAAATTTTGAAATTTTCGTGAAATTTTCGGGAAATTTGAAATTTTTTGAATTTTCGGATATTTTTGTTAAATATAGCTTTCAATATACTAACGTTTTTATTTTTTTCCCGTAAGAATAACGAGGACTCTCTTCGTTTGGGCGGCTCCCAAAGACGCCGTTCTCAGGCTACGCCTCTTAGCGGATCGAGCTCAGAAACTCAATCCGCTGCTCGGAGCAACATTAGGATCGAGGATCTTGTCCAGCAGCCCAACCAGGACCATTGCATCCGTCTCGACCCGAAGTTCGAGGACGGGACTTGGTAAGTGAAACATCGATTATTATTTCAATTTTTTTAATGTATTTAATTCTTTTTTTTATAATGTTTTCAGGTTTAAGTTGTCGCCTGACATCACAAAGGCAATCTTGCTCCACAACATGTTGGACAAACCATACGAGAAGTACTCGGACATACTTGTCGACGAGAAAGACTTGTGGCACCGGACTTTCGCGGTAAGTAATTTAAGGTTTTTCCTTCTTTTTTTAGTTTATTTTATCAATTTTATTTTTGAAAACTAACATTATGTTTCTGTTTTTTAATGTAGCAGAATTTCATGTGGCACCATACGCAAACGAGGACGGTTATTGGCCAATTCGACAAGTATGCCGCACTTTCGTACTCGAACCATATGTACGAGTGGAAGCAGAAGTGGAAGCACAACAAAGACAAGCCGAAGGACCTCGACGACGAGGTGTGGAAGGGCTTCTGCGAGTACTGGAGTAGGTCTTCGACGAAGAAGGTTTCCAAAAAATTGTCGAAGAACCAGAAGAGCGACCGAGGAGGGAAGGGGGTCTACATTCACAACGGGGCGCAAAGACCGTCGAACGCGAGGTGATGGAAATGGTAAGTTTAATTTCCATTTTTATTTACTAATTTTGTTTTTATTATTATTTTACTTAACACAATTTCACAGGCGAAGGCAGACAGTAAGGCTCCGGATTACCTTAAAGTAATCGAGCAGAGACACACCAACCAAAAAACCGATGTGATCCAGGACGTGGGGATGCGTGAGCTTGTAGAGACATGGAAGAAGAAGAAGACGGAACATGAAGTTTCGATGTCGCAGCTCACTCTTGACGGATTTGGGTCCTCAAACGAGTTATCTCGGGAAGAGATCAACCAAATTGTTCTCGCGGTTAGTTTTTTTTTGTTTTCAATTTTTGTTTCTCGTAATTTCATTTATAATACTTCCGATCCAGGAATTTTCTTCCTCGGTTCCTCGGTATACTTCAGAGTACAGGGAAGACATCGCGAGGCTTAGCCAAACGGTGAAAGACCGTGATGTGCAAGTCCAAGAGTTACAATCTGCACACACCGAAACCCAAACACAGCTCACCGAGTTGCAGAAGATCATGCAGGGCGCCTTCCCCCATCTCTTTCGGGATAATAACCCCGACAACTCTCCGACCGTTTGAATTAAACATTTTATGTTTTTTTTTGAACAATTTTGAATATTTTTAATGAATTTATTTGAATGTTTAATGAATTTTTAATAATTAATTTCTTTGTTTACAAATATTTTTATTTATAATTAAAAATAAAAACTTTCAAAATAATTAAATAATGAAATAAAATTCAAAATAATTACTGAATATCCGTCGAAAACGGTCTTTCGAAGGGTTGTCGAAAATGTTTCTGACGGCTCTCCGACATAATTTTTCGACACAGATCCGTCGGAAACAATGCCCGTCGGAATCCCGTCGAAAATATTTCCGACGGCTTTCCGACAACGTTCCGACGTTTAGTTTCGATCAAACATCTGTCGGAAATACGGCCGTCGGTAATCCGTCAGAATGTTCCGACTCTTTTCCGACGACTGAAAGCCGTCGAAATGTTCCGACGGAATTCAATTTCCGACGAGTTGGAACCGACGGCCTTTTTCCCGTCGGATTTCTTGTAGTGTTGGTGTTGTTACATTCACATAAATTTAGTGATGACCAAATTATCATATCTTAATGAGAAGAGTTTATCGGCTTACTTTTATGATAATCATCGATATCCAATGGTTCTTCGTCTCTATTGCGAATTTTAGCTCTCACTGTTAGCAGCGAATCGTGTTTATTTAATTGGTTTGAGGCTATTTGTCTCTTTGTAAAATTTGTGGAGTTTCATGATTCTCTTTGTTATCTCAAAATATGTTGGAGAGTTTAGCTGATGAGTTTGTTTTTTGCAGTTAATGGCAGATGTTGCATACCCAGCACATATATTGGAGAGCGGTCCCTGGTTTGTGGTTTGTGGACAAATGGGCGGTACGTTCCACACTTAAGTGGACACATTTGATGCTATTCTAATATTCTTACTTAGCTTAATTAGGTGCTGATTGGTGGATTGGACTATTTTAGTGGTGATGATAAAAGATAACCACATGTCAGCTAAGGTATAGTGAATACTGTAGAAAATGATGCGGAAGTAGAAGAATAGAGAATGGAGAAGAATAAGTGTGAACAGAAAGAATCTTTATATACACTTAATCTGATATGTACAAGAGGATATATAGATATATATATAGAGATACAAAAGATAAAACTAATTGTTGTAGACCTCTAAATGATAAGAGTTGCATGAAAGAAAGAGAAAAGAATACACAAATTCGTCCTGGGAGAGAGAGGAGCTGCTGTAGTTAATTCTGGGCGGCAAAATAAATGCAGGACTTTACTTCAACAGATTTGTGAATTCAGCAGACTTGAGAGATAAATGAGTGGCAGACTTGAGCGGCAAACATGAGCAGCAGACTTCAACGGCTATATTTCAACAAATATCATTACATATGTGGACGAATATCTAAAGCAAAAGAATCTCGAAGTGGATATGGAGGTAAATCAAAAGCTTTCAATTCCTTAGTTGCTGCAAGTTAGACGCGAAACAAGTTCTAATCACTAACTATCTCTTCTTGAAGGGTGAAAATGCGGACGCTTGAGGAAGTGTTAAGAGTATGTTAGTGGATCCAAGACTCGGTTGACGAGTAATGCTGGATAATATGGTTGTACCGTTAGAAAATGGAGACGTTGATGCACAATGCTTAAAAATGCGTAGATATAATAAACGGGAGATTCTAGACATAGGTGTGTGTGGGTGTTAGAAAGAAAGAAATAATGACACTACTATCATTCAACCCGCACTAACTATATAGCGCGGGATAATTTTTTCTTAAAAAATTGTTTGAAATTTAAGAAAAAAAAAATTTATCTAAATTTTATAATATGTCTAACTAATGATTATATATATAACTGTCAACCTAAACTAACATGTCTACTTAACCCGTTTTGCAATGAACTAAAATATTATTCGGGCTAACCCGCAAAAACCTATAATTTTGAAAACATAACTCTAATATGCACCGCTTAATGACTATGGTTTTTGTGGTCAGTCCACAAACTCTTAAAAAAATAAATTTTCTTGTGTCTAACTATTTATAAAATTAGTAAAATATTTTTCAAACTTTTGTTTTGATATATATTCAAATCTCTATAATATTATTTAAGAAGACATTTTTAAAATGAACTTTATTTTGTATATTATTACATATTATACCATTACAAATAAGAAAAGATAATTGAAATCGGAAAGAATATAATTTTCTTTTAAAATTATTGATAAGAATATGGAAAGTATTTTTTTCTCATTAAAGAGGTTATTTACTATTTAGTTTCTTAATTATTATGATATTATTAATAAATAATCAATCCATACATATTCAAAGAAAATATATTTGAGATCTTGCAATATTTTTCACTATGATTATTATATTTTATTTGAATATATATCAAAACAAAAGTTTGAAAAATATTTTACTAATTTTATAAAGAGTTAGACACGAGAAAATTGATTTTTTAAGAGTTTGTGGACTGACCACAAAAC
>PKMM01023770.1:395286-467181 GCA_002933915.1 Eutrema heterophyllum
AATTTTTAATTCATTTAAAAATATCAGAATTTTTAACTCATCTAACAGCGCCGCAAATTTAAATGCACACGTGCTCCACGCCGCCTAAATAAAAAAATACTACATAGTTGTACCATCGTGTCCAGTTGTCCGAAATTGCTCATAGTTGTCCTTTTAGATTTTCCAGTTGTCCTGGGACATAAAATAATATTTTGTAGTTGTCCTCCTGATTTTCCACTTATGTAGGCCATGTAGAAATGGCTAACAATAAAATTTTAGCAAAATCATATAATTTTCATTTTCTCCATCATGAAATAGTAACATTATTAAAGACTACCATGTATCATATGGGGTATTTCATGTGAAACCAATATTATGTGTTAGAAACACAATATGCCTTTTGTATTTTTTAACTTTTTAATTATTATGTGTTAGAAACACTTATGTGTTAGAAACACTTATGTGTTAGTTGTAAATATTTTTATAAATACGTAAATATTTTTACATCATTTTCCCCCAAAACATAGTTGTACCTAGTTGTCCAGTTGTCCATGTGTACTTGAACAAAACATAAAAGTAGTCATCCTCAAAACATAGTTGTACATAGTTCTTCAGTTGTCCCAGAAACTGCAACATAAAATTATCTTGAACAATTACAAATAGATCATAGTTGTCCCTACGTGTCCAGTTGTACATAGACCTAAACCAACAAAGAAACAAACAAACACACCCTAAATTTCCCTTGGGTTTGGCCAAGTTTACTGGCTCAAACCAATGTCCCAGATGTATTCCTTTGTTGGCCTTGATACTCGGTTTAGGGCGCGCTTCTTCAGTGGAGGGAAAGCGCTTATCTCGCTTTCTTCCTACGTTTTTGGTGTAGTCTGGCGGTAAAACAACTAAGTATCCGATTTCCTGAGGAATAATCTAAGTAGACTGATGCGGCACCATATAAATAGTTCTGTAATAAGCCAACGCCCACGTCTCAATCAAGTAATATGTTGAGCACAAATCATGGATGTGTATTTCCCTTATTCTATGTGGCGTTCGCATCAGTGCAATGTCTGCGGCTATTGCATGAACACACGGAATCTTGTCTATATCAAAACATCTGCAGCTACAACTTTTACTTAACAAATTGACCATATAGATGTTCCTATCAGTTCCAATCACGTTGTATTCAAGCTCACAATGATTTAGCTCAGTGATAACTAAGCATGTTGCAATTGTACATAGCCTATGCAGCTCGTTCTCCACCAGGGGCACCAATTTCTTCATGTATGATGCACCAACATTGTCTTTCCTATGCATGTTGAACCATTCAGACACTTTTTCAAGATACGCATCAATCAAAGGCAATAAGGAATACTTCCTTGCCTTCTTGAAGACACTGTTCATAGATTCACACGAATTGCTTGTGTCCAAGTTGTACTGTCTCCTTTAAAGTAGCACCTTGCCCATTTTTCAAGCGGAACACCTTCATCTAGATACTCTGCAGCTCCTGGAAACCACCGCCTAAAATCAGAGTATGCACTTAAGAACTCACCTTTTGTGTACTTGTGAGCGCATTCTATGAATTTGGCTGAACACACATCTTTACAACCATTCGCAGCTTTACTTCTCACGTTACGAGACAAATGCCAAACGCAATGTCCATGCTGAGACTGTGGGTACACCTCCTTGACTGCCTTCATGATGCTTGAATGTCTGTCACTCATAAAAACCAGTTCATGATCATCAGGTATAACAGTTTTGAGCGTTTCAAAAAACCACTTCCAACTAGCATATTTCTCCCTATCAATTACACCCATTGCAATGGGGTAATGGTGATGATTCGGATCCTGAGATGTGGCAAATACTAGCATTCCACCGTAAACATTCTTAAGAAAAGTTGCATCCATAACTATGACTTTCCTCATTGCTCTAAATCCTTCAATACTAGCGCCCAAAGCGACGAATAGATACTTGAACCTATTTCTGGCATCCACTTTCACGCTTGTTACTGTACCAGGATTCACCATCTGCAACACGTACAGATAACAATACAATCTTCGATAACTTTCTTTGGGGCTGCCCCTCACTTCACTAATAGCTAGTTTTATCCCTCTCAACGCAGTAGAGTAGGACACACTCACGTGAGCTTCATTTTGAACAACATTCATCAGAGATTTAGCCGCGGGGGTGTCGACCTGACCTAGAAAGGAACCACGCAAAACATCTGCTACTACTTGTGGTGTGCCTTTCCTTTTATTCTGAATTGTGTTGGCAACGACTCGGGAGCATGTATGCATGTTTCTATACACTCTAATACTAAAATAAGTAGAATCCTTCATTCTTACAACATGTATATACCATGAACAGCCTTGTTCAGCATGACGGCATCTTAATATGATTCTAAATGGATCCGACTTTACAGTTTTTACCTCAAAACATCCCTTATGTGAAGCTCTGTCAACCAAAACTCGCAAAGCCTCTTTCGAACGAAATTCTTGACCTTTCTCAAAACCAGCGCCATCATCCCATTCTAGAACAAACTCAGTTTATTCAACATGCCGTGGAGGCTCAACATGATCATGTTCATGTGCATGTTCATCTGCATGTTCATCGTCCTCCCCATTATCATCCACCCGGTTCTGTTGTTTCTCTACTTCTTCCGGGCTGTAAATAGCCATCCGGTTCTCAACAGGCACATTATCCACTCTAGGAAGCTCCTCACATAGCTCGTCACTCTTATCTCTTTCCAAATCTTCCATTAGCTCCACATTCAAAATAGATCTAAGTCCCTCTTTATCCACAGTTGTTAGATAAACAGAAACATCATCATCATCGACAATACATGACTCCCTATGAGGCTTAGCTACCAACGGAATGTAGCTCAATTTCAGCTTCCTTGTATTGTCGTTTACCCTAATCTTCTTGCATATACCATCTACAAGCACCGAATAGGTTAACTCGTCCAAAGTTAAGGTCCTAAATGATATAGCATAAATGGAATTTCTTGAATTCCATTTAAACTCCTCTCCTTCCTGTGAATAATATCCTCCATACTCAAAATGTATGTTTGTACGGCCCCTCATCCTCTCCTGTAAATACAAACAAAAAATTAAGTCAATTGCCAATTGTCATATTTTTCTCAGTTATACCATTTGTCCCAGTTATACCATTTGTCCCAGTTGTCCCACATTTCTCAGATGTACCTATTTGTACTAGTTGTCCCACGCCTATCAGTTATACCATTTGTCCCAGTTGTCCCACATCTCACAGATTCACTACCCAGAACACGATTCAGCTCCATTCAACAACAACAATCGAAAAATTATAAATTCAATGACTAGTCGACCCATATAAGTAACTTAAATATCCAATGTGCATACTGAAACCAACAAATTTCACAAATCGAATCCCTAATTTTGGAAATCCCCAAATTAAAGAAAACCTTTACCTTATTCAACAATGGCGGAGGAGAGAGGAGATATGACGAAAACCACAATTGCAGAGAAGGACGACGCGGTGGCGGCTACGGTCCGCCGGCGAGAAGGATCGGTGGTTCGAAGGATCGGTGGTTCGTAGCTGGCTTGAAGAAGCAGCTCGAAAATCTGGTTTTTGGTTCAAAATATTTTTCTCGAAAATTAAAAAAATGAAAACAAAAAGAAATTAAAAAAACTAAGTAATGAAAATGAAAATTTCAATTCCTAAATAATAAAACCAGATTTTCGAAAATCAACAATGCCACAAACACAATTTATTAAGGGTAAAATGGGGATTGCACATACTTTATGGCACCTAGACTCTGTTATGGCACAGTAGATTTCACTTTTTCATTTTATGGCATTTTGGCCATTAATCCCTCCAAATCGGAACAATGTCTCAAATGCCACAATTTCTGTAAAATTTCTCTCAAATGCCACTTTTATTTTGTATTTTTAATAAACATTATTTTTAAATCGAAAATAAATGAAAAACCCAAAAAACCAAATGAAAAATCGAGAATTACAACCCAATCAGTTGGATCTGACCCAAACCCACCCTAATTCAGTTTATTAAAAATTGAAAAAAAATTGAAAAAAAAATTCCTCCCACTTCCCCACGAGACCATCGCTCTCCCCTCCCCTAACTCTCTCAAACTTCCGATTGATTCCGACATAGCTCCATTCCGACAACCGAATCCGACAAGAGCGAGCTTGAGAACTCCCAACTCCGGTTCTCTCGCCGTTCTGGTCTTCGATTTCGTTGATTCCTCGCAGGGAAAACTCCGAAATCCGGGGTAACTGGAACAACTTAGTTCAACTATGGATAACTGATAATCATAAGTGTTT
The DNA here is from genome assembly GCA_002933915.1 of Eutrema heterophyllum. Lineage (NCBI taxonomy): Eukaryota > Viridiplantae > Streptophyta > Magnoliopsida > Brassicales > Brassicaceae > Eutrema > Eutrema heterophyllum. Next base: position 399,579 of record PKMM01023770.1, read on the forward strand.
TTTTTTCAATTTGCAGGACTACGATAGTGATTTTGATGATGATGAGAGCCAACCACAGCCGCCGGATAAGATGTTTTTTGGTCCAAGCGAGTACTCCAAGTCTTGCAAGGTCGGAAGTAGGTGTAAGCTGAAATCGACAGGAAAGCGACAATCATCGTGGATATAAGTGAGTTTTTTGGGTTTGGGGTGAATGACTTGATGATTTCCTTGTTGTGTATAACTTTGTTTATATTTTTATACAGCTGAGGAAGAGGGTGGTCAGAAAGAGAAGAAAGGAAAAGGAAAAGGAAAGAAAGAGAATAAGAACAGGAAGGCGAAGGAGCCCAGTGTCACTCCAATACCAACCGGAGTGAAGAGAAGAAGGGGAGAGTCTGAGTGGCTAAGGACACCGTGGGTTGATGAGAAGAAGCATGAGAAGTCTGAGAAGAAGCAGAGAAAGAAGTAGGTGTTTTTAGTAGTTTGGTTCTTTGGTGTTTAACATTTTGGTTGGTACTTTGGTCTTTCGTTTTTTGTACTTTGGTACCTTGGTGTTTTGTATTTTGGTACAACTGGTTTAATTAGGTTCAACTAAGATCATCGTTGACCAATCAACTAGGTGAATTTGGGTACAACTGGTTCAATTAGGTTCAACTTAATTAAGTTTCGCGGAACAACTGGGTATAGCTGGTACAATTGAGAGTCTTAGAAAGCAACTTTTAACAAAAAGACATAAGATTGTCTTACAAAGCAACAGAAACAGGTGGATGTATTCAAGTCTTAGAAAGCAATAGAAACATAAGATCTTTCGAAAAAACGAATACAAAAGGATCTTAAGCCGCATATTATCAAACATAAACATAAACTAAAGTCTCTTTCTTCTCCCCGAAAGTTTCTCCCTCATCGTATGGATCTCATGGTCCTTCTTGGCTAAGCTTTCCTTGATCTCATCAATTTCTTGACGCATTCGCTCAACGGCCATACGCATCTCATAGAAAGATGCAAGACCATAATAATGGCCTTTGAAAGCGCCGTGAATCGAACCTCTCTGCTCATCTAGTTGGAGCTCTACTCTTGTAAACTTCTCTTCGATTGCATGATCCCACCACTTAAATAGGTGCTCTCCACCAAGCTAGGCATAATAATTCACACAATTATGTAAAAAAAAAATTAAAAACACATTCAACATCGCTAGATATACTTACGTTACTCGCTGGGCAATGGTAGTATCTTCTTCCTTCTTCCCCCGGAGTTTTAGCCACCTCGACTGTCATTTGTTTACCGCACCAACACTTTGAAGGAATATCGAAATTAGCGTCCTCTCTTGCGTAGAGATCCTCGTAACTTGCTTCTGAGGAAGAACTCTGACTGGCACTGATTGGCATTGTCACTGTAAAGGAAAAAACATAAATAGTTATACAGACATGTTCTTAGTAGTATCTAGTTGAACCTAGTTGTATAAATCCGAAATCCTCCATGAAATGATAAACCCAAAAATCGAAACAATAGCTCCTTCATAAACCAAGCAATCGCTAATACCATAGACCCAAAAATCGCGAATTCCTATTCCTACAAACCTAGAAATCGAAAATCCTAGCTCTATATACAAACCCAGAAATCTCGAAATCCTCTATAGAGAAAGGTGAAATTACAAACTTAAAAGCAAGCCAAGGAGAAATCGAGACTTACCTTTGTCGATTGTTGAACTCCATCTTCCAAATCCAGAAATTTCAGAACTTTCCCCCTTTTCTCTCAAACCCTAGAAATCGCTCTCCTCTCTCTCTCTCTCTCTAAATGGAAGAAACGAAAATGGTGAAAAATGAGAATGTGTCGACAAAAGTAAAAGAAAAAGGAAATTGCCAAAATAAAAAAAATAAATAAAAAGAAAATGAACCAATTGGGAAAAAGAATTAATATTTTAAATATTAAAAGTATTAAAATCATCTCCACGTGTGTTATAGTTATTATTAAAGTTGGTGTGGTTTAAGCATAGTTGTCCCCTAGATGTACAGTTGTACACCAAACATCATAGTTGTACTTTTGGCGATATTTACGTATTTTAAGTTGGACCTTAATATAAATGATTATGTTGTAGTTGTCCACATGATTTCCCACAGTTATGTACCATTTATGAAGTTTTCATAAGATAATTTGCACGAAATCGTATTTTTCATCTCTTTTCTATCATAAGAGGTGAATATTAACAAAGTCTTCCTTATACTATAAGGAGTACTTCATGTGAGAACAAACATATGTATTAGGAAAATGTTTAATTCGTTTTTATTGATTAATAATCGTTTCTTTATGTATTACGAATCCTTTTACACCTTGATTTACCATTTTTAATATTAGTTGGATATTATATTAATAATTTTGATTATATAATTATTTTGTTCGTAGTTGTACTAGTTGAACCCGGTTGTACAAATCCGAGAAATACAACAACAAACATGTTATTATTTGTACTTAGTTGAACCTGGTTGTACAAATCCGAAAAATATTGATACATACATGTTTTTATTTGTACTCAGTTGAACCTGGTTGTACAAATCCGAGAAATACTGATACAGACATGTTCTTATTTGTACTTAGTTGAATCTGGTTGTACAAATCCGAGAAATACTGATACATACATGTTCTTAGTAGTACTTAGTTAAACCTGGTTGTACAAATCCGAGAATTACAAAGAAGAAAATATGTTTACTCATCAGGACTTTTGGGCTGCAACCACCTCTCCAAGTTAATGCCAGGGACAAACTTGTTTCTCCTCTTTTGGCTACCTTCTCCGGTAGATGAAAACTGCGTTTCCTGATTTCTTCCTGATCTCTTGGTGTATTGCGGCGGTATGGCGAACAATTCTTCAATTTCAGCAGGAACCATCCACTTAGACTCATGCGAGACGACATAAATCGTTCTGTAATATGCCAACGCCCATGTATCAATCAAGTAATATTGGGAACAGAGATCATAGATTTGGATATTCGCGGGTCTCCCATCCTTCCTCATGAGGTTTCTCGTTGCGGCTATTGCGTGGACACACGGATACTTGTCTATATCAAAACATCTGCAAGAACAACTTTTCATTTTCAGGTCCACCAAATAATTCTTCCCATCGCGTCCCACAACGTTGTATTCAAGCTGGAAGCTGTTTAGCTCAGTCACCAATAAATGCGATGCAGTTGCACATCGTGTGTGCAGCTCGTTCTCCACATAATGCATATTTTCTCTACTAACATCGAATAAGTTATCTCTTCCATAGATGCAGTCTTAAACGATATAGCGTATACATAATTTATTGAAACCCATTCAAGCTCTTATGTATAGTACCCTCCATAGTCAAAATGGATGTTTGTGTGCCTCTTCCTCATCGCCTCCTGGAAATAGGATAAAAATACAAATTACGAATTACACAATTTGTCAAAGTTATTCCATTTGTACCAGTTGTCCTAATATCTCTCAGTTATACCATTTGAACCAGTTTTCCTACTATCTCTCAGTTATACCATTTGAACCAGTTGTCCTACTATCTCTCAGTTATACCATTTGAACCAGTTGTCCTACTATCTCTCAGTTATACTATTTGTTCCAGTTGTCCTATGTCTGCAGATTTCCAGATTTGGGATCGATTCTAAATCGGGGTTTCCTCTAAATTTACCACAAATTCAACACTATTCAACAACTAAATTCGATAACTAACCTATGGAAATATCTATTCTTCCCATTAAACAGGATTACAAACCAAATGTGCTACCAAAACAACCAAATTTAATTTCAAATCCATAAATCTAACAAATCCCCAAATCCCCTATCAATGAACTCACCAAACCCGATGGAGAAAAAAGAAGAAACCCACAACAAGAATGGAGAACTCGCCGGAGGGGACGGCGGACGTGGTTGGAGGAGCTCGGTTTGAGAAACAATGGCGAGGAGGAGGAGGAGCTCACGAGAAGAAGGTAAGCGCTTTTTTTTTTCCTTTTCTAGCTCTATTTCTTTTTCGTTTAAAAAAAATAAAATAAACAAATATCATTAGAGGCATAATCGGCATTCTACATACTGGATGGCATGTAGATTAGTACGTGGATAACAGAATTTTTTCTTTAAAAAAGTGGCATATGAGAAGTTCCCTCCTCCAAATCCAAGTTACTCGAGACGAAGCCTTAAAAAAACTAAAAAAGCTCGAGGAAGACGAAGATACCAAAGATCGCTAGCCTTCGATGATCTATGGGCCTTTTTGGGCTTAAAATTGGTTAGATAACAAACCCGTTTTACCTTTTTGGGCTTCCCGTTTTTGACACTCGCGCCTCTATAGTTTATGCAAATTTCAATGGGCTGGAATTACAAAAGGCCTTTTGGACTTTATTTTATCATTTGGGCCCATTCATTAAGGTCCATTATCAAGTAATATTAACGGAATGTCCAAAAGTTAAAAAATTCATTCAGAAAAGATTGTTTTCAATTGCATACCGTCCGTAAATCATTTGTTTTGCACTGCTTCTTTTTATTTAATAGATTTATTTGAAGTTTGAACTATTACTCTATTAGTAATTTATTCAGTTTTTATGCCTATATTAGAAGACAAGTTTTTTTTTGGTCTGACAATTATGTTCACAAATGTCCAAGGTCTANACTTTTTGGTCTACCATATACTGTGTTATTTACTGTGGATATATAAATAAAAGAAAAATACATGTGTATTGTGTAATTGATACAAGTTATCATCTTCATCCTCACCCCCGGTCCTCCACATCATCCTTACCACCATCATCATCCTTCGTAATCTCAACATCGACTTTACCATTCTCTTCCTCCTCTACCTCCTCATCCGCACTATCATCATCATCATTTGAACTTTCATCACTAACTCATCATCATCCTCATAAAACCCGCGTGGATTGAACGCATGATCATCTCCCTTTTCATCATAAAACAGGAACCAACGAGGGTTACCAGAAACCGAAGCCTGTTTCCAAGAAGCAACATACAGACAATTAGTTGATCAGCCTCTGGCATATCCGAGTCTTAAAACAAAAAAAAACAAACGAGGTTAGCAATAGATGGCATTACATGTTTTGCAGTTGGCGGGGAAGTGAGTTTCTCAGTTCCTCCAGGAGTCCATATTTTGATGTCAGTCTCGATTCCACTACTAGACATCAGCGGCATGTGAGGATGAGACTCCACACAGTTGACAACATGTTTATCTGCTTCCATGGCACGGAGAAGCTCTCCGTCTTTCTTCCTCCAGATGAATATACGGCCACAGTCAGAACGACTAACCAGATTTGGGAAGAAATCTCTGTTGAAGCCTGGGTGCGTCTATGGCAAGCATGGTCTCGGCATCAGATTCAGGTGCTAATGAATGATGATGATGTTCTTCGATTTCTGGGAAATTTTCTCAACTGGTACACACGCTTTTTAGATACTTTCTTCAGTAACTGGATTAATCCCTCTCTCTGTGTAAATCGTAGTTGGATTTGCTTTTTTCGATTCGATTTTGACTGTTCTTTGGTGGGTTTTTTTTGTTACACGTTTTGATTTCTTCGATTTTGGTGAATCGATCATTGCTTTTTGTAAAAACTAGATTTGTGCTAGACTTATATGTTTGAGTGATGCAGCAGTGTAACAAATGAGTAAGAGCATAAAGTAAGGCACATAGAGATTTGTTAACGGGGTTCAGTTTCCTTACATCCCCGGGACCTCGTCCAGAAACAATCCACTAGAAAAGACCGCAAATTACAATTGCTATATGGTATCTAGCACACACCCGTGCCTACCACTCTTTTCTAGAAAAACTATGGAACTAGTAACAAGCACATCATGCTTGTCTACAACCGGCAGCACCGGTGCACCAACGTCCTTTCCGACATGTGCAGCTTCCACAGATTAACCACCAACAGATCTCACCATCTTGTCTGGTGGGACAACGCCACACACACCTGTGTGCATCTCACAATAGAACCCTAGACGCGTACCACTTCCTGTCACTGCCTCGTCCTATTTAAGCTCCAACAGATCTGAAAACCCTAGGCTTCTCAAGCCCACAAATCTCACATGAAATTGGGCTTGCCTTTGAAACAAAGCTCACATGGCTCTTCTTAGTTAGCTCGAAGCCCACGTGGCTCTTTTCCCTTCCATGAATCTTCTCACTAAGATTCTAATGCCACGTCATCATCAGAAACACGTGACTTGCATGATCTTCTTCAATTCATCTATGTTGCTTTCTTTAGTAATTGTCGAGCAACAGCTCTTGTGTTACACACACAGTTCCTGTGTCACACATCATATACCAGCTTGTAACTCATCTCTCTTTCATCTGTCTCAACAGTTGTATCACAACTCAGCAGCATCACAAATATATTAACAATTTCCCCCTTGATGACTGAGTTGTAGATCACACACACGTGTAGCTTCACATGCTTCTCCAATTCATCTTGTTGTTTTCTGAGACAAATCTTGGGCAGTAACTTGGGACTCACACACACACTTTGTGTAACACAAACGGCATCGTCTGTTCTTTCAATCTCCCCTTTTTTTATCTGAGTGTGTCAACTCAAGCTCATCTCTTGAACCAACTTCATATCAGCAGCCACCAAATAGAATAATCATAGACGATAACACTCCCCCTACATTAATGCATCACATTCTCCCCCTGCTTGAATGCACACTCATATAAAAACCACCATGGCTAGATCAAAACAGAAAACTCACCCATGAGTTTAGTTCCCACTATATCTGCCTTTGTACATCACTATATCTGCCTTTATACATCACCATCAAGTGTGTCATGAGTGATCAATCTCCTCCTTAATCATATATTATCAAGGCACATCTGAACTAATCTTAGAGATGTTTCAGCTCATCTCTTCAGTTTGTGCAACACAAGCAACCTGTTGTGCAACGACCAACCCACACTCAAAACCGAAGTATAAACCAGTCCATCATCTTTAGATTGCATCAAGCATTGCATCAAACATCCAATCAAATGTCATATATATTCGCTTCTTGCTTGAATGCACAACTAAGATAGAACCATACACAAATGTGCTATTCCGTTGACCAGAACAAGATCAGTCTGTGACTTATCAACGAGACAAACCGTTCACAAAATTCTCACCGCCAGATATTGCACCAGTCACAAGCACAAAGATTGAACAACCAGGTCCATCTTAAGACATAGCCATCTCAGGCCCTACACATGAGCTTCATAAGTCTTTCACAACCGTCAAGAAGGAAAAACAGTGCTTCGACAGCTTTCTTCTGTGATATAGGATGCCATCTAAAACAAGAAAAACAGACTTGACCTTAATAACCTCTATCCAACACTGACATCCTCTGATTCACCCAATTTCCAATGACTTGGCAGCTAGAAAATATTCAGAACACGCTCCTCTATTCTTGAAGTAATCATGATTCTTTCATTAAACAATCCAAAGACAACCAACAACCATGATTTACTTGAGCCTCCATCTTTGCATCAACAAATCAAACCACAACTTCCACACAAAAGCAAAATCCAGCTTTTGATTGCAACGAGAAGCTAATAAACGAGGCTCATAAACAGCTGTCCCAACATCAAAAGGTACCGCTGTCGCCAATAGGAACAAGATCTAAGCTTGCCGTACGCACAGAACAGTCATTTTTGATGTGGTAGCAGTTCTAGGAGCAATCTTCATGCTAAACACAGACTGCTTCAGACCATTTTTGGAACCAGGTTTGACTAAAGGCTCATCATGAAACCAGCAGTGAACTTTGACCAAATCGTCTCCAAAAACTTACATACACTACTTGAGATCAATCTAGGTTATAGCCGTTGAGATATGCAAACCAATATTAACCAGGAGCAATAGCAAAATCATCACACACGTACCTCCGTGATTGTAGCGGAAACTGAACAAGATGTTCTCTGGCGTTTATCCTCCCTTAATTATATCCTATCAAACTCATGAGAATAATCTTCTTTTCGCTTTGACTAGATCACCATTTTCTTCAGATTTTAAGGACTAGAGCAGTAACAAATTCTCGAATCTCAATTGTGATAACCCAACTCTCAGCTACAAGACACTTCAGCTTCCTGGGTTACAACTTAATCGGAGTTACTCAACTATGAGTGTTCTACCTCATATTGATCCCGACCAACATCTCCCGACAGATGTCATTTAAGCTAACCTTGCGGAACTGAACCGGAGTTACACAACTCTGAGTATTCTACCTCAGATTGATCCGGACCATCTTCTTAGCAAGAGTGAATCCTCCTCTTGAACTTCAATAACCGTGTGCTCTTACCTTGCTGGCGACGCCAATCTCTCCCTTGAGCCAAGCTTGAATTCTCTTTGAGAATTTCCTATATATCCACCAAATTAAGATCTGTAGATGCTGAAACTATATCCATAATCTTAAAAGAAATAGCCCAGCTCCTAATCTCCATGCTTCCCTAAAATTTCCATTCAATAATAACATATGTAGATTTGAAACCTTTATTGTTTCAACTTCTCCTTCATCCGCTAATTCTTCATCAAAGAGTCAAGAACGTAAGAGATGTCACAACAGCCATACAATCTGATGCACAAATTATTCTTCCTGATAATCAAAAACCTGCAACTCTTTTCTGATAGTCAGAATCCAATTTCCAATCTTGATTCCACCAAAAATAATTCTCATAAGAATTTCACCATTCGCATCTTCTTCATCGTTAAGTTCATCTCAAAAGAATCCATCTCATATATTAACCAAGAAGAGACAACCAGTCCATCGAATAACTGCAGAAACCCCATGTCTTCATCCTTAATCTTTGATTGAACATGAGCTGAAACAATCGGCCTAAGCATCAAGCGTCTTCTTCCCCAATGACAATTCAGTTTGTGATTGTAGATCATCATTACTGCCTTTTTCTAGTGATTCCATTGACGACAATCTTCTCCGACAGCACTCGAAGATGATTCAAAGCATCTCTAGCTACTACTTACGCAACCTCCGGCGAGATTCATGTTGCCAACCAGAACCACCTCCTTTGAATAACCTTTGACTCCATTTTTCTTTCGGTCAATTCCAATTCTATTTTACGAAACCCAAAAATTCAAATCGTTGTTGCCGACACGCTTCTCTTTCGTAAACCTCTTCCTTTTGATTTCAGATTGTCAATTAACCTTTGGACATGCAAGAGGAGCCGAACGCATCACACATTCACATGTTAGACAACGAGACTTGAGTAATTGGTGAGCCCATTCTGATCTTCAACCTACTACCATCAAGAAACCATGGTTTCTTCACCACAAGAACGTAATATTGCTTTAGTCTCAAAGACTTTCTCTTCCTCAAAATCACTTCATCTCTTCTTCATAAGAATTCTCTCTCGATGTTGCCTTCAATTATGATACTTATGGGCTATCGCAGACCATGAGCTGCTCCGACGCAGACCTTCTCCCCCCAATCTCTCTTAATTTCTCAAACCTAAAGACGGACCGGAGAAGATGAATCCCGATCTCTCTTCCCCTCTTTCTCTGATTTTTTTTTCTTACTCCAATGATGAGCTAGAAATAAAAGTGATTCCGAGCAGCTCATGTAACTCCGACAAGCTTTCTATCACTTCTTGCTTCAATTTTCCTTTCTTTGAAAAACGTATGCAATCGTTGAGATCTAAACGGTAACGCTTCATCTCTTCAAAATCTAACAAGGGTAAGTCGCTAATCTTCAAACCACTCGAAATATCAGGAGATCTGCAATTTTCAGCGTGCTCTTTATCTCTACCCAAGACCAATTGAACTTCATAGTCCCGCAAATATCATGAGTGGCTCTGCCATTACTTCACCTTTTCAGTCCCGCAATAAGACCCGAAGACTTTCTCTTTCGATGACAAAATCAACGCTTCCCATAAGCAAAAATTCGATCCATGTAAAGTTTTCATGAGCCACTCAACTTCAGCCTCTTGCTCGTGTTGATTTCAGAAACCCATAAAGTAAAATTGCATTTGCTGATGAGCTTCACCATCGTGACTTTCTCTATGATGCATCTGGTTTTCTTTCTCAAGCGTGAAACTCATTTTTATCGTTCACACTAGCGTTTCAAAAAAAATGACTTCTATATTAGTCATTAATTATATGGACTTTAGCACACCATAGCTTAGTGCCTGATTGGGCCCATACACAAATAAATTTACTCAGCCCATCTTGTTATTAATTCCTATGTGCTTCAATTCTTGGCCCAATCTACAAGCTTCATCGTTCTTGAGAACTTCTATACTTCTCACGATGGTGACATCAACTCAAACAAAACAAGAAGAAGCTTCACACCAATGATTGAGTCTCATGGTTGATTATAAATTTTGATTCCAGATCCTTGAGTCAAACACTTTAACTCCTTTCCCTCTACTTGAATCAGAAATTGACCTTTTAAATAACGCCTTTCTTCATCATGAATTTTCTTCTTATCATCACTCATGGCTGAGAGACACTTGGCCCATCTGCTCTTTTTGAACATCAGTGAGTTCTAAAAGGCAAAGCTTCATCAAACCCCCATCTTGGCTCAGTCCATTCCTCTTTTCTCTTTTTTTTTTCATTGCAGCATTTTCTTGGTGAATTTGAGGAATCTTAGGTATAGTTTCTGGTCACAAATTATGCATCTCTCAACGACCTTACTATCGCCATCGTCGTCCCTGCTTGTTCTAGGGCAAACCCCCATTCACTATGTATTGCTGCAGATTCTCCATTAGAGTCATTCTCCAAATATCCATGCTTGTTTCTATGCCCTTTACAATTCGTGATCAATCAATCTAAGAAGACTAAATTCTCCCTTGGAAATTCTCAGATCTTTGAGGAGGAAAGCACCGCCCATTCATCGTTCTCTCTGGCATAGACACTNTTTTCATTGCAGCATTTTCTTGGTGAACTTGAGGAATCTTAGGTATAGTTTCTGGTCACAAATTATGCATCTCCCAACGACCTTACTATCGCCATCGTCGTCCCTGCTTGTTATGGGGCAAACCCCCATTCACTATGTATTGCTGCAGATTCTCCATTAGAGTCATTCTCCAAATATCCATGCTTGTTTCTATGCCCTTTACAATTCGTGATCAATCAATCTCAGAAGACTAAATTCTCCCTTGGAAATTCTCAGATCTTTGAGGAGGAAAGCACCGCCCATTCATCGTTCTCTCTGGCATAGACACTTGCAAAGAAAAAGACAGCATATACACGTTGGGCACATCGACGACGAAATGTTGTATTGCTACGACCATATCAATTTTCTGAGCGCTTCGCCTCATGGGAGACAGAAAAAAACGTTTTCTTCTTTTTTGATTTTGGTATGGCTGCGACCTCCACTTCGTCAATCCATCTCAAGTCAATTTCAAAACGAATTTGATAATAGATCTTTGATTGATCAGCATTGTTGACCCAAAACAAAAAATTCACACTCTCCGTTGAGTTCTCGTCGTCTTCATCTTCTCATCATAACTCAATATGGGCTTCGATTAATAACCATCAGTTGCTTTCACGTTGAAGTTGCATACGAGACTCAAGCCACTATAAAACATAACTTTTGTAAATTCCGATGAATCGACTGATGTCGTAGGTCTACACATCATGAGATTACTGTGTAGTCTCTTTTATCAATGATTGCTTTCTTCGCCACTAAAGTCATCATTTTTCTTCTTCTCCACCTTTTTTCCGTCGGAGCTCATCATCTTAGTCATTGAGATTAGCTCCGAAATTGTGAAGCTATCAATCTCTAGACCCTTATAATGAAGAAGAAGATGCAATAAACATGCCCAATCCAGAGATGAACATCCATTTTCTTGTTCTTGATGAAGAACTCATCGCTTTTCTTTCTGATAGCATTAACAAGAAGCTGTTGCAATCTCATGGAATATATGCACTTTCCGGCGAGGTTGACGTCATCGAAACTTTCTCAGGCCATCGTCTCTGCATCTGTGGTGATTTCCACAACTGTCAAAAAAAAATCTCCACTGTTCGCTTAAACCTTCGTATTCGGAATCTCATTGAGTGTTCTTCCTACAATCTTGTGACTTCCCAGCCCTGCAGCAAGGCAGCAGATTTGGGTATGTACCAAGAGCGTTCTGACATTCCTGAACTCACCAATTCACCATTACTAAACCTTCAAAGATCCTCGACGATTTCAATTTCACCCTTTCAAAATCCTGAGATTCCCGCAGAGCCTGTTTCTCCTTTAATAATTAATGGTAGCAATAAGAACATGCTTACTCACTACCCTCAACAAATCGGAAGCTCGTCTTCTCCTATTTGCTTCTCTGTCGGTGCTTATTAGACAGTCTTTGGACTTACTTTAATATTTGGCCCACATTGACAAGAAGAGGCCCATATTAAGATAAACTCCAACTTGTGCTTCAGTTGGCCCAATTACACAAAATTCTTCTCTTTCGAGGCTGAGGTCTTCTTTTCCTTTCACGGCGGTGATAACACAATCCAAACCAGAGAAGTTTCTGATCACGATCCAGTCATCCCCTCTTTCACAATTACGTTCTCTTCTCCTTCAGATTACCATCAAACTAAAATTCATCTCCAATACACCACCGGTTAAACACAGGAGTCTAAGTAGAAGGCTCGTGAATCAACTTTCATCAAAATCGAACACAACTTCTCATCTCCGCACGATTTCATATTGCCCATTTTCTCAAATATTCACGAACAGCTCTTCTTTCTCATCACCTTCTAGCCACAAATCCATGATCTACCCAAAACAAGACTAGATCTCTATCGGGAACCTGCTCTGATACCAATTGTAAAAACTAGATTTGTGCTAGACTTATATGTTTGAGTGATGCAGCAGTGTAACAAATGAGTAAAAGCATAAAGTAAGGTACATAGAGATTTGTTAACGGGGTTCAGTTTCCTTACATCCCCGAGACCTCGTCCAGAAACAATCCACTAGAAAAGACCGCAAATTACAATTGCTATATGGTATCTAGCACACACCCGTGCCTACCACTCTTTTCTAGAAAAACTATGGAACTAGTAACAAGCACAGCATGCTTGTCTACAACCGGCAGCACCGGTGCACCAACGTCCTTTCCGACAGGTGCAACTTCCACAGATTAACCACCAACAGATCTCACCATCTTGTCTGGTGGGACGACGCCACACACACCTGTGTGCATCTCACAATAGAACCCTAGACGCGTACCACTTCCTGTCACTGCCTCATCCTATTTTAGCTCCAACAGATCTGAAAACCCTAGGCTTCTCAAGCCCACAAATCTCACATGAAATTGGGCTTGCCTTTGAAACAAAGCTCACATGGCTCTTCTTAGTTAGCTCGAAGCCCACGTGGCTCTTTTCCTTTCCATGAATCTTCTCACTAAAATTCTAATGCCACGTCATCATCAGAAATACGTGACTTGCATAATCTTCTTCAATTCATCTCTGTTGCTTTCTTTAGTAATTGTCGAGCAACCGGGACACAAACACACACTTTGTGTAACATTTTAGTTGGTCACTCTTGAGTCTTGGCCACATCAAAACTATAGATGGTCATTGTTGCTTTCAGATATGACTTCTATTCGTCATTTTAGAGTTTGACAGTACTCTTGTGTGTTTAGCCGTAAAGCAAAACGCATTTTTTTTTCTTCTTACAATCATTATAAGAGATTAAGAATACACAACCATATATGACACTTTTTTATCATCACTACGTGTGGATGAATCAACCTTTTAATTAATAAATTCTCATTATCAAAATTCGCAAATGGTTGAATGATAAGGCATAGGATTAGCAATTATCTTAGTTTCTAGGTCATAATTGTTGGCAATTGATAATGGATCGTCTTTGTAGGTAGCCATTGAATTAAAAGGTCCAACCATGATGAAATATACGTTTTTATGCGTCCTAATGTGCACATATGCAGTTACAAGAATTGTTCTAAGTTGAAAATTTGTTAGACTACTATCCAGCTCAATAATTAATCATTTTAAATATATCGTTGTGAACATAATAACTGCTATATATAAAATTAGCTGACCGAATTTTTATCACTGTAAAGGTAATCAGTAGAAGCCCGTATTTTTTTTCTAGTTATGTGTAAGTGTGGGAGCATAAAGAAAAAACACTAGATGGAGTGAAAATGACTAGTCATAGTGCATCACTAACATTCATCTCATTAGCTCTCTATCAACCATCATCATCATTATCACTATCATCATCATCATCAAAGATCTCTTAGTTTTTGTTTTTAAAATTTTTTTTCTTTTTATGAAATTTGGTGAGCACATCGGTGCAATGTGATCATGACGACTGAGAAAATATAAACACACAACAAAACAGGTGTGCAAATTCTCTTGTGGTGGGACCATAATTTTGGAGACTAATAACATTTTATTCTTTGGCTTTGATCACTTGGAATTTTCTCTATTGTCTTAGGGTAGAGATCCACTTATAACCTAATTCGATGCATGTACGATATGATATTTAATCAAACCTAAATGTGTTACCTAAGATTTAATAAACGAATTTTATATCTATGCTACTAGATCTAAAATTAAATCCAGTCTAAGAAGAAAACACATAAAACCCCCAAAACACTAAACTCTGTGCTATGAATATAATTTTTCATCAGTTATTCAAAGCACATCCTATGATTTTAATTTATTACGGTTAAGTAATTAGCTTGCGGACAAAAAGAAAAATAACACAAGTAGCTGACGTGTCACATGACTTTACGACCCCACGACCACAAGTCCACAACCACCTCGGTTCTTCTTTCTTTCGAAGCTGCTGATCTGTCACTCCGAACCTTAGGTTCGGACGGCCGTTTTCCCTGTTACATATTCCCGACATAAAAATACGTTATTTTTATCTTTCACTGACACAGACGAATCACAAATGTAAAACCTTATTTCATTGTAGCATTTATTAGTCTTTCTTCACAGTCACCAAAAAACTTTAGAAAACAAAAAGCAGAGGAGGAAGAAGAAGAAGAAAGTATATTCAGCTCTTCATTTCGCTTTCTTCTCAAGCCATTTTGATTACCTTTTTGTCTCTCTTTCTCACTTCTCTTTGAAGAAATCTTTTTTTTTTCCTTCTTCTTCCCTTAATTTCTCTCCTCATTTGGCGTCGCTAGAGTCGAAGTCCGCCATTAAAACTCTCACGGAAGCTCCCACAAGAACCCTCCAATTTAAGACCACACACCATCATCTCTTTCTGACTTATTCGTACGACCCATTTCTCAACTTCAAAGCTTGTCGGGTTTGTGTTTAAAAAATCTCTGTTTTTCCTTAAAAGTTGAAACGGCTCTAACAAATTTGAAGAAGATGAAATCTGCTACTTTGATTTGGGTTTTGCTGCTTCTTCTTCTTCGATTCAGGTTATTCGTGGACGCGATCATCGATCCAGTTGATTTCTTGGCTCTGCAAGCGATTCGTAAATCGCTCGATGATTCACCAGGTTCCAATTTCTTCGATTCCTGGGATTTCACCTCCGACCCTTGCAGCTTCGCCGGAGTATACTGCGACGGAGATAAAGTAATTACTCTTAACCTCGGCGATCCCAGAGCCGGGTCACCCGGTTTATCAGGTCGGATCGACCCGGCGATCGGAAAACTCTCTGCTCTCACGGAGCTCTCAATCGTCCCGGGTCGGATCATGGGTTCGTTACCTAACACAATCTCGCAGTCAAAGAATCTCCGATTTCTTGCAATCAGCCGGAATTTCCTCTCCGGCGAGATTCCGGCGAGTCTCGGCGAGCTTCGTGGCCTCAAAACACTCGATCTGAGCTATAACCAGTTAACCGGGTCGATTCCTCCGTCAATCGGATCTTTACCGGAGCTCTGCAACTTGATTCTATGTCACAATCACTTGAACGGATCACTTCCTCAATTCCTCTCCCAAACCCTAACCCGAATCGATCTCAAACGCAACAACCTCACCGGTGCAATTTCTCCAACGTCTCTCCCACCGTCGCTACAGTACCTCTCACTCTCCTGGAACCAGCTAACCGGACCAGTAAACCGGATTTTACTCAGGCTAAACCAGCTCAGCTACCTCGATCTCAGTCTAAACCGGTTCACTGGCGCAATTCCCGGTCAGATCTTTGCCTTCCCGATCACGAATCTCCAGCTACAGCGCAATTTCTTCTACGGCGCAGTTCAACCGGCGAATCAGGTCACAATTCCAACCGTTGATCTGAGCTACAACCGATTCTCTGGCGAGATTTCTCCGCTCCTCTCCAACGTACAGAATCTCTATCTAAACAATAACCGGTTCACCGGTCAAGTCCCGGTTAGCTTCGTGGATCGGTTATTGGCAGCAGATATACAAACACTGTACCTTCAACATAATTTCTTGACGGGAATACACATTAGCCCGGCGGCGGATATTCCGGTGAGCAGCTCGCTGTGTCTGCAATACAACTGTATGGTGCTACCGGTACAGACTCCGTGTCCGGTTAAGGCCGGTTCGCAGAAAACCAGACCCACAATGCAATGCAACGAGTGGCGAGGGTAAAGGCGTAATTTCAAGCAGAGTGATGGATTTTCGGGTCAAATTCTCCGGTTATTTTGTTATAACTTATTTAACTTTCGAGTTTCGAGGGAAGAAAAAAAACTATTCGTTTATTCGTTGGTGAATGGGAATCATAATGACGATGTGTAGGTTTTGTATCTTATTATATGGCTTTGAATAAAACGAGCAATGCCTATATTTAGCTATCTCGTTTCTTTTTATCCTTTTTTTCAAGTATATTTTAGTTGTTACAATTGTTTTTTTTTTTGTCGTTTAATTGAATTGATTAATAGAGAAGATACTCATTTTAACAACCTTATTCCGTTCAGAGTTTTGATGTAATCCAAACTATTTTATATTAACAGACTTTGTTGAGAGTTTTATGACACAAAAATATACTTGAAGGTTTTAAAATGGTTATGGTGAGAGCAGAAAGTTTATTCCATCAAAAGTCCTAAAATATTATTATGGTAGAATAGTGGTGAATATGAACAAAGAGTAGATCAAAAATGACATTTTATGAAATTTCTATAAACAAAAAACTGAATGAATCCAAATATAATAATTTATTTTCACTCTTTAAAGTAATATCTGAAACCAAACCATGACAACCATATATATATATATATATATATTATTACTGCATTGCATATTATTAGAATATATATATGTGACCTTTAAAAATGGTTGGAGAAGGGAATGGTTTTTTTATCACAACAAACAACATACACCATAGCCTTTTTACCTTAAAGCCTTATTTGATGATTCTCATCTTCTTCTCTACACTTTATATATTAACTTACAGACACCATATATCTATGTGTAGAGATAGATGCTCAGTAGTAGAAATGTCTCCTTCGAACCCTCTTCTTGCTCATGATCGGCGCCTCACCGCTCCCCGGAAATTCCCATTTCACAAGATCTCCGTCCCACGAAGAGCTTATAAGCGTCGGGTAATGCGGATGCCAATTACAGTCTCTTACAGGTGAGCTATGGTGCTTTAGCACTGCCACTTTATCTCCACTTACCTAAGAACAGATTATAATTCAAAGATTGGTCAAAAAGAACAATGGAAGATTCAGCTATCAAACCACACACCAACTAATATGAAACAAACCATAAAGTGCTACACTTTTCATGTGATTTGTGTCTCTTGAATGTAATTCTGAGAAGATAAAGCCATTACCAAGTCATATATGTAGACGGAACTGTCGTTGGATCCTGTGTATATGTACTTTTGGCCAGTACTGTAAAAAGAAAGAACGAAAGAATCCGACACAAGAATTAGAGAAATATGAAAAGAGGGCTCTTCTTTCTCAATCTTGGAACATTAAGGAACTTCATAAGACTGACCTATGCACTGGAGAGAAGTAGCAACGAATTAGAGTACGCAACACTGAGTGACCTTTATATGTCGACACTGACTGATCGAAAGGGTGCTTTAGATCTCTTGACTCGGGAGGGTAATCCATCCATCTGTAATCCCATTCATAGTTTCTGTTCACCTCATGCCTGTACGAAATTTAGAACAATTCATTTTCATAGACGAATTCCTTGTGATGCACCAACGAACAAGATGCAACCAATAATGCTACACGCCAAATACAGTTTGATGTAGAAGATTGTTACTTTGCAGGTGCGCTTGAGGACATTTTTCTGATATCCCACAATTTGATGGTTTGGTCTTTGCCATTTGATATGAAATAGCGACCATCTCCACGGCTATCGATAAAGGTAACACCTTCGAGGTGTCCCACCAGAACACCGGCTGGCTTATCTCTCCCAATGAAACAACGCCTATCCCACACCTATTCATGTAATGTTTTTTAAACAAGTTTCTGTTACAACTTTGCTTATAAAGGCGAAAAAATATAGTACTTTTGCGGAAAAATTTACCTTGCAGAAATTATCATCACCTCCAGATAAAATCAGGTTTCCACTTTCATCGGCAAAGCACACAGTATTTACATCAGACTGCAGCAATGGAGAACATGCTATCAGTATTCAAAGGCAAAGTTCACTGGAGAAATTGACTCAGCATTTCCAATTTCTATGATATCTTACCAATAAAACTTATTGTTCTGTGAATAAAAAGCATGAAAGTGGAGCTAAAGCACCAAACAAGAAATAATTCTACCGTGTGTGCAACAGTCCGGAGTGAAACTCGATTTGCTTCAAGATCATAAACATAAATGGAATCATCACTGCTCCCAGCAACAAGTTCTCGTCCATCGGTTGAAAATTTCACAGAGAATATTCCAAAAGAGTACCCTCCATCTTCATCAGAAGAGAAGTCTAATCCATCATGGATCTCCTGCAAAAGATAAGGACCTCAAATTAATTAAGCACCATTAAGAAGTTGCTGAAAAGGAGAATAAAGAAACAACATGAAGCAGAGATCCCATCACATTCAAATATTCTGCTCTAACCAACAAATATTGTGGGTCTGTACCGTAACATTTGCATGAGACTCGGTTGTACCAGACCCAACATCAACGATGTGAACGATAGGTGACATGCTTGCATAAACCTGCAAATCTCAAAAGGATTCATTATTCTTTTCTTTGGACGATAAGCAGAAGTTTTGATATAACAAGAAATCTTAAAGACTAAACAAAACTACTTACTCTGCATCACTATGAAAGATATGGCAATGAGGTAAAAAATTGCATATTAAAATCATTTGAGAAATTGTTTTCACAAAGAAAAGAACAGGTAGTTGAAGATACAAAAACTTGCCAGATTTCGCTGATCAGGGGACAGAGAAGTATCGGTAACAGTCCAACGCAAGCTTTTTGCAAGAATATCCTTTTGAACTTTCCAGCCCTTCTCTACATTATAAATCCGAATATGGCTTCCCTGAAAAGAATGATTTAATCAAGAATGCAAAGTATGCAGATTGATTAATCCAGAAAATGCTTCACAACTCAGGAAACGGAAAATTTCAAGACATCTAGATAACACAAGCCAAGAGATGTATTATCTGTTTTCCTAATTACCAGGATGAAGAATTTACCTGAAACCCCGCAATAAAGAGAGAGCCATCAGTTGAAAACTGAGCGACATATGCTCGGCTGTTCATCTGATCGACAAGCCAAGGACCCTTCACAGGCAAATATCTGCTTAGCATATGGCAACAATCAGCGGCGGAAAACCTCCCTCTTCCAGAGAAATTACTTTCTCGACCAGCCAACATCCTCACAGTGGACACAGGTAACTGATGTCTCCCAGGGACTTCACGGCTATACCTTTGATGAGGACTAGATTTCAACCTAGTAACCTGGCTGATTTCATGATCTAAATCTGCCAAATGCTCACTTGATCTGTGACTACCACTACTAGTACCAACTCCGCAAAAATCTTTTCCAGCATCGCATAGATCGGATTCTATCTCAAGTCTACTCATTGCATAACCCATTTCATCAGCATCAAACTCACTTGGTCCAAAAAACATTATAGCAGATAACCACCATCGACATTCGCTTGTACCACAATTTCATTCACACTTCTCCTGGACCATGGCTTGCCTGCTAAAGCCAGTAAATGATCAATTTTTCATCAATAACACATTCACTCACTGAGGCGAAACAACTAAAACCTTATTACCATTTCTAACCCAATTGTCAAGAACTAAATCAAAGCAAACAATCGAAGATTACGATACTACAACGTCATCAATCACCAACGTACGGGAGGAAAAAAGAAGAAGAGAAATTGGAGGAAACAAAACCCTAATTCCAAGAAAATCAAGGTCGTTACTGAAGAATGCACAGAAACAGCATCAAACCCTAATTATTTCAGTATCGAATCAAAAGAATACATAAAAGATGAAATCGCCAGAGACATCCAAAGAACCCAGAAACAGCATCACTCCAAGATGAGAACTTTAGGAGAGCTGTGACCTTAATCAGATCGCGAAAATAAAAAGGTCAGATTTTTAGATGATTACCCGTACGAATGAGACAATTCGTAACAGTACGCAAAAGCTCTTTTCTCCCTTTGAATTTCTCGATTTTTTTTGTTTTGTTTTTTTGGTTGAAATTTTATGAGCGGATATGGTTTTTCGTCGACGTGTGTGTGGACGAAGCGTGCAAAGCTGTGTTGCCACGTTTGACTTTTACATAGAGAAGTATGGTCACTCGAAATCATTGCCATCAATCTTATAATAATATACATAATTTAGAGTTTTTAATTTTATCTTTTGTTTGATTCACAACTCCTTTGCTGTTTACGCATAATAAGAAAATCCAGTGTCATAGATACAAACATTAGTAAGTGCATATTACACTTGGAGTATTTACAGATGTGTATAACCAACGCAACTCTGGAAAATGAGATTGCATCAGATTCAGAATGTGAAGCTACAATAAGACAAATGCTACTTATAGGCTCAATGTCTGGTTCGTTAGCACAAACAAACACATCATGCTACAATAATATATATAATGGTAAGAGACTGTCTTGTTCTTGTTCCATGACCACTCTTGCTTATGGGTAGGAAACTGTCTGTCTTCTCTTTTATCACAAAAGCTCTATTACAGAATATGTTGTTATGATTGACAGTCAGAAAGAGATTCACAAAGTCTCGGTTTGGATAGTAAATGAAGAAACTAACTTGGAATGAGAGTGGAAACAGAGTTGTTTACCTGCTGCATTCATACGATCATCTTCCACTGAGAATGTTGTAAACAATTTTCTGTGAGACAATAAGTCAAGTGGAAGACAATGACCAAAACCTGCATTGTTTGCATCAACCTGCGAGAGCATTTATATACAAAGGCATAGTATTATTTGTATTTACAATATAACATAGTACCCAAAGTTCTTTTTTTTTTCCAACCTGTACAGACAATGTGGTTATGCTATATATATATATATATATATATATATATNATACTAACATCATTCAGAATCAGAGCTCACACCATGAACAACAAATTTTCTTCTAGAAGATGTGATGAGAGTTTTTAAGCTTACTACAATCGGATGGTGCACATAACCGTGGTCCTGAAATCGAGCTGGTGATTGAACGGTGGCTTTGCAACAATGGATCTCCAAGTTTTCTTCTTAGGATCATACATATGAATCATCAAAGATCCAGCATTGCTCTGTTGTCTAGTATGCCTTGTGTCCATCAGATTATATCCATCCAAGAGAATCATAACGTGTAATTCACCATTCATTGCAACAAAACCAACTGGTTTGTCGTAAGGAGCTTTCTTAGGCACGCTTGACTCCTTTTGCCAACGATTCAAACTCACCTCGTACCTAAGAATCCAATCCCTATCCAACATGAAAAACGCCGGCTTTCCACAATCAACAGCAACAATCTTCCCTAGCTTAGGTCTCTCTTGTTCTCCCCACATATCTCCAACCAATCGCCACTTCTCACCACCATTTCTCCTCAGCTCCATCACTGCCGCATCTTTATAGTACTCATCAACAGGAAGAATACCAGAAACCGTCCTTGATCCGCCATAGCCACCCATTACCCAAAAATCTCTCTCTTCCTCCTCCTTCTCATTCCCAACGATGAAACCAACACAACCTGCTCTAAACCTAGGCAATTCGTCCATTTCTCTCCACTCATCTTTCTCAACATCATACATCTCCACCGAACTCATTCTACTTCCAGCAGCACCAAACAACGTGTGCCGTGATCCTCCTCCCGCCACGATAATCCGATCAGACGAACCAGGCATCGCAGCGCAAGCGAAGCTGCCACGTGGAGACAGCATCGGAGCGAGCCGCTCCCAGGCCGATTTCACGAAATTGTAACGGAATACGGAGGAAGTAGGCAAAGGACGGTCCAGAGGATAAGACCTGGTGTCGAAGGCGGATCCACCGAGGACATAGAGATGCGGTCCAAGAGCCACGGCGACGAAATTGCAGAGACCGTACACGTGAGGGTTGCAGGGCATGAGCGGAAGCGATCTCCAGGATAGAGTCACGGGATCGAATAGAAAAGGAGGCGAAATCGAAGGATCCTGCGGGAAGATGCAAAGGAGATGGGAGAGGCGGTTTTCGTTTCCGTCTCGTCTATGGCGGAGTGAAATTAGGGTTTTGGAAGAGAGGAAAGCGTACCATGATTTACAGGTCGATTTGAGGCGAGAGATGTGAGGGTAAGGGACGAAGGAGAAAATCAGCCTCGCGACATCGTTGGACAAGCCTGGAATTAAGGTCAAGCTAGGGTCGATTCGAGGTTTAGGCCGAGGAAAATAAGATCGCGACGATGACGATGAAGACGAAGAAGAGGACTGCAACCGCGAAGAGAATATAGGCAAAGGCATGATTTAACCTGGCGGCAAGAAACTCCGGCGGGATTTGTCACTGAAATGATCGATCAATGAAGCAGAATCATCATCGCGAAATTAGAAATGATAAGACTGATTCTGATTCTGATTCTGATTCTGATTCCCTCGGCTGAGCCAAATAACAAAAATGAAAATTCGTTTGAACGACTTTATTAATTAAAAATTAAAATCTCATTTTTCTCGGGTTAGCCATGGGGCGTTTATTATTGGTCAAAGCAGCAATAAAAGGGTAATTACTTCAGATGTGAAAACGAGAATGCAAATGGATTTAGATTAGATGTATGCAATGCAAGCGATATTGGTTCAAAATCTGGTTAAAGGTGAGATGACGCATATTGGGATTATTGGGCCTAAGTTGGGCTTTTCTATTATGTCATAGTTAAAGCCCACTTGGCTTCACTTCTACTCCATAATGGATCAATGAAATAGAACATCACGAAGATAGAGAAGTTAGACTAATTATTATTTCTCAGATGAGGGAAAAAATTCTGGTGTGACCTTTGAAGTAGATATCAATTTTTTTTTGGGTCCCTGAAGTTGACGATAGTTAAAAACCTTTAGGGGTGTATTTAATCTAGTATTTGGAGCACAAATCATATGTTATTCAAATATGAATTTTTAAAAAAATCTTTTAAAATCTCATGTTATTGAACTAGTGGTTTGTAAATAAAACTTTAAATCCATTGTTATTAGAAAAAAAATTAAGTAGTTGATTGTGTAAAATTTTTAGGGATTTGAAGATGTTTTGGTAGAGTTTTTTAGTTAAAAATATATAAAAAATCTAAATATCATGGTTGTACGTGAGATTTCATATAATTTTAAAAACAAATCATAACAAATTATCTAATTCACTAAAATTATCCAAAAACTCATTAAAACTCAAATCCTTCAAAATCTTCCCAAATATTATATTGGATAAACTCGGAGATGTTTTTCTGTTTGGGTGTGTTACGGAAAAATTGCGTTTATGGATTTTTTCAAGGAGTTTTGCAAATTTAGTCACTTTTAAACTTTCTGAAAATATTTGCAAATCTAACATTTTTGATACTGTACACGAATGATTTTTCTGATTTTGACCCTCAATAATACAGAGTGCTATATTGTATACAGTATGAGAACCAATTAAAAATGGAGGCAAAATCGTCTTTTTAATCGAAGGACAAAAAATACTGTAAAACTAAGAAAACTTTAATAAAATGGCTATCTATGCAAATATCTCTGTTTTTATCGTTTGCTTTGAATTTTTCCATAAAAAGTACTCATAGACGCAAAAAAACAAAAATTGTGGAAGCTAATTCAAATTTCAAGTATATTTTTATATTTGGTCGTTAGTTTTTTGTTTTTTGGACAACTTTTGGTCGTTAGTTTTACAATTAACCCATTTTAAATTACAAAATTAACTTCAGATAATTATCAAAGAAGTATACAAAAGATCAAATGTAATTATGTTTTGTGTTCAAAAAGATCTCTTAGTTTTTTCTAGAGAGTTTCGCAAAAATTGTCGCTTATTTGAAGTTTCATTAGTTTTTTATTATTTTTTTAAGTGTATTAGAAAGTAGCACTGTTTCTACTGTTTAATCCAAATTTACCCGTGTAAAGTACAACGTGTACGATAATGGACAGTACACGATGTAGTAATAAATGGGGTAAAATCGATTTTTCACCTAAAAAATGACAAATATTTTTAACCTTTAAGAAAATGTCTAAATACTACTAATGAAACTTCAAATAAGTGATCATATGTACAATTTTCTCTTTTTCTATAATTAAAATACATTAAAAAATTATACCCTTCCACTTTTAGGTCTTATTAATTATGAAAAGAAAAAAATACAACAACAACAACAACTCACTGATCATAGTAAATCCAATTCGATTTTGGCATTTTGCGACTCAACAAATCCAAGGTAAGCGGGTCTACCTCTCGATTATATCCTTAACGCTATCCATTAATTGTTAGAATAAAATGTGCATTACATAAATGTTAATTATTGGTGCCGTCAACGTCAACAAACGCAATTATTCATTACATTATAATTGTACATGTTCATGCACATATACTTTATTGATTTTCACACAAAAGAGACTTAACTACTTCTCCCGGAAAACACATATCAATACTTAACACACAAACAGAACTCAACTAAACAAAAAACCCTTATTTAGTACTACATGGTTTTTGAAATTAGTTGAATCTTGAAACCCACCAAACATTATTGAAACTCGTAATTTATAAGCACAGACATTTATGCTCCAGAGACGGCACAATAAGCATGAAGAGTAGATTGAGCTCTACGACCAGCTTCAGTGAGATAGAAACTCATCAAGTCGACATAAGTAAATGGTTTGAAGACACGTGGATGCTTCTCGTCCACAAGTTCTTTTGGTGGTTCAATGATGTAATCTCCGTTTGGAGTCGAGAACAATGCTACTGAATATCTTGTCTTCTTTTTTTCCGTTACTCTTACTCGATGAAACGGACGAGATAGTCTACCATTCATAAGTGCCTGCAAACAAAAAACAATAACAACATCACCAAGTAAGTGATTATTACTTTTTTGTACGTTGGTTTGTTTGTAACAGCAAGATCATGATCAGAAGAAATTACAAAACATGATGTATATAACGGTTTAGTGAAGACATCCACTTGTGAAAGTGAAAAGAGCAAATAAAATCATAAAATATGAGTTGATAGAGGATTTGGTTGGTCCCATGGTGAGAGTGAACACGAGCAAAACAAATCATGATATATTAGTTTGAAGAGAGAGGATCTCATTGGGTCCCCAAGGCGCCATAGTGAGTGATCGTGAATATATCAAAATCATCTTTTTCTTTTTTTGTTTCTCCACTAGTTTTGTTACCTTTCATTCGTTTTTAACTTTTTTGTTTGTTTTCTAATTTTAGTTTTCTTTTTCTTTCTCTATTACTAATTCTTAAAAGTCGGTTTACTTTTTATTATTCTAACACTTTCTCTGTTCAATTTCTATTTTAGTTTTTGGTCAAAAAAAAAAAAATCTATTTTAGTTGATAACTAAGTAATCCTTTTGGAAAGATCACAAATCGAAATGTTTAGAAAGCGTGTAACATAAAAAAAGGGTTATATTAAGCTCCTAAAAGAAAGAAGAACTAAATGTACCCAAAGTTTATACAAGTCTTTACGCCCGATCGACTTTAATTGGGACTTGGGACCGTCGGCATGACCACAAGCTCGAGCTAGACCTAGACTTTAATATTTTACGTACGTGTGCGTGTCAGCTTAAGAAAAAAAAAGAGAGAGAGAAGTTGGAACTTACATATACAGAATCTCCAGCCATAACAACGAAAGAATTATGTGATGGCTTCAATCTGATCCACTTTTCATCTTTGGTTAACAGCTCCAAACCTTCAATCTCATATTGATAAAGCACCGTGAAAAGGTTTTTATCAGTATGAGAAGGTAGACCCAATTTCTTCTCATCAACATCAGCACCACCATTAGCTTTAACACTATCGTCAACACCAACATTAGTACTAGTACCAGTACCAGTATTAGCATTAACATCACTACCAACTTCGGCATTAGAGTTAACACCAATATTAGTATCATCAACATTGGCATTAGCACCAGCATTAACATCATCATCAATATGAACATTAGCAATACCATTGGCAATAACACCCATATTAGCATTATCACCAACATCGGCATTATTATCACCAGCACTAGCAGAATCGCCATCCGCATCAACATTAGCATTAGTGCTCGTATTAGCACCATCGTGAACATCATCAGCCCCAGGAGCAACATTGGTATCAACATCAGGTGGTGCTATATACTTCATCAGTCGGAGACGGTAATTCGTTTCTCTCAGGTGTTCATCAAGGTACTTCTCTATCCCGAAGCTTTCCATCACCATTCTTCTCACCATTACATCCAATTCTGCTAACTTCTCTGAAAACTTCTGGATCGTTCCGCTGTTTTCAACACAGAAAATTCTTAAATCAATTTTGGTCGAAACAATATATTTAAAAAGAAATTACGAAAACAATGTATGTTATATATGAAGCAATATTGAGTTTTTTTCACATAACATTACCTGGTACTCTTGTTACCCTCACAATCAGGCCGTAGCAGTTGAGTAAATTCGTTAACTTTCTCCAATACATGAGGATCCTGGATCCCTAGACTCTCGGAAAGACCATTATGAGTCGAATATCCGGTGTAGGGTTTGGGAGACACGTTTCTCTGTTTAGCCTCAACTGGTAACTCGAAAAGCTCTTACATGGCTTCCAAAACCGACTTCTTAAGCTCTTCTGACACTCTATCATATGACACCTCGAAAGCGCCGTACTCTTCAAGAGCTTTACGTACATCCCTCCTAACTTCGACCCACTTTGAGCTTCCTGGTTTTAGGGTTTGGTCCGAGAGATAGATGACTAGAAGCTGTGGAGTCTTTGAGCCCATTCTTCTTTCCTTTGGTGTGCAAATCGAAATACGTACATTTACAAATGTTATATTAGCTCTATAGTTATAACAACAAAAAAGAAAACATTCAAAACTCATAAGAAATTTACCGTTGGAGTTTCTCGTGATTCAAAGAGACCAAGTTGTTTTTGCTTCCGTGCGGAGAAAGTAAGTGTTGGAGTATCCCATTTATACAGAAATTTTATATACAGTTAAAACACATGCTGCTTTTCAGTTTTTTTGAATTTTTCTTTAGAGAAACACATGCATGTGGGATTAATATGAATATACAAAGGGAGGAAAGTTGGTAAATTTATCGCAAAAAAAAAGAAAGATATATATATATATATATATATATATATTTAAAAAAATTGGTGAATGTTATCCTTTATAGCGTCTCACGTAATAACTTCGTATANTATCAATATTTAGTTTTTAATATAGATTTTTAGTTTATAGTTTTTGAGTTTTGCTATAGATTTTAGTCTTCAAACATTTTGAATGTTAATTTGTTAGATTTTGGTTTCTAATTATATAGGTTTTAGAAAATTTGGGTTATATAAGACATGCTTTTGGCTCTTAATTATTTGTGTTTTACGTGTTTAAAATTACTAAAATGAATATCTATTTATAAAAAAATTATTATATTTTTTTACATGAAAGAAAAATCTCAAATAAAATTATAATACGACAACAAATTATTAATTATAACACGCATATAATTTCATGAAAATAAATAGAAAAAATGATATTTAGGTAAATGTTGATGAATAGTATTATTATTTACAAAAAAAAGAAAGAAAAAAAAAACAAATAGTCTCGGTGAAAAAAGAGGTTTTGAGGAAGAAGCCGGCCAATAGTTAGGGTTTTTAGGTTTTATTTGAAATTGGTTAAAACTATATTTAGGGAAACTAGCTTTCTATAAAACTAGTCTTAACGGCTTTCTATAAAACTAGCTTTCTATAAAACTAGCTTTCTATCTATTTCAAAACAAAAAAACAAAAAAGTACGTTAAAAACTACAAACATTCAAAGTCTTAACCTTAGTTAACTAACAAATCACGTAACCTTGGTTACATTCTAACCATTGTAGAAGATTTAGAAGTGACTCTGTGCTATCAGTACAATTTGAATTCTGAGGCCAGCAATAATAAAGAGAAAAAGGAGTGAGGCCCATTTTTAAAGGTACGATCTTTTTGATTGATTTCGGTTGGATTCAACTGTGCATTTAGGTACTATTGAGCAGAAATCTGTCGTTTTAACTGCATCCACACATCTGAGATTTTCTCTGGAGATAAGATTGGAGGTGGAAGATGATGATTGATGAATAAATGTCAGCATTGTTAGAAAATAATCACAATATATAGCTTACTTTTTCAATGAGTATACTATCAGAGAAATATTTACGAGATGAAGTTTTTGACTGATAATTGGCTCTCTAGTTTATTCTTAACTAGAGTTTTATACGCATGCCTGGGATATTGCAAATCTTTTGTACTACGTCCCAAAAAATTGACCCAAAAAAAAAAAGAAAAAACACAAAACACCGTATTGTCGTTGAGACTAAATGAAAATATGATTGTGATTTTTTTTCTGCATATAGAACCATAAATTAAATAAAAAAAAATCCAACTGAAAACTCGTTTCTAAACTTCAAAGTAACTGAAACCCATAACAATGAAGCAAATTATCTTCAACGGAAACATCAAACTAATCTACTTTCGATGTGTACAATTCAATTCTAAATTTAAATTATGCATATCACATGAATTTTCAAGATTATAGAAATGGGAAAGTATGTGTTTGTGTGTTCAAAGATATGTGCATTCACATAATTATTAACTAATTTTTCAGCCCGTGCTCGCTCCATGGGCTAGTAATAGTATGACATGATTCCTAACCTCTTTTGAGAAACCAAAACTTTCTTCAAGCCAGAATTTAATTACTTCAATCTTTTTTCTTTATGTGACACTTGTATTTATATTGACTCATAAATAATTAATTATATTTAATTGTTAGATCACACATCGAATGTATTACGTATCAAGCCACGCATGATTTGACTACCACCCGACAGAACCGGTGCAACACCATCTTCTCAACGGCTGCAGAATTCATAGACCATAAACACCAACGGATCTACAAATCTCGTATGGTGGGACGACACCACACACGTGTGCCTCTCTCAATAATACCTTAGGCGCGTCAAGTCTTTATGAGACCGCCTCTTGGTATTTATAATGATAAATCAAATCCCTTTTCCTACTTCTACACAAACTAGGAAAAGACCAATTTCCTTTTCTCTTTAAGCCTTCCTCTTCTTCTTTGATGTCTTCTTTTTTGCTTTGATATCCTTAGTAGACTTCGACTTCATCTTGGACTAACTTGTCCAGCTCAGATCCAAGACTCCACGCCAGCTTTCCACTCCACAATAGCATTCCTTTAGCTTTTAGACTCATGTGACACGTCCTATGATTCTGTGATTCCTGTCACAACTTATGTATCACATCTGGCCATCATATGTATTATGTATGTTCCAGCAGCATTTCCAATTCTGTTATGACAACTTCATAATTCAGTCAGCACAAACACTAACAATCTCCCCCTTGATGACTGAGTTGTAGACCTCAAGCACACAACCAATATCACATCTTGTGTCACATTCTGGGACTATCTCAAAGTTGTGTGACAAATTATTATATCAAGTGCTAACTCAACATCTATGTCAAATCTTGCTACTATCTCATGAACTGATCCACCAGATTTTAAACTCAGTCAAACACTACACTAACATATATGTGTTTTGTTGAATGTATCAACAAAGCACCACTATATGACATCAAACACATGAGCACGACCACTGAAATCATAGTACAAGTTTGGAAATGTCAATTAATACCAACCAAGATAAGACCGATCATCCACACACTCATCTTTATTTCTCTTCCAGATGCATCACCAAAAATAGGGTGTCAATTTTTTTTTTTTTTTTTTTGATAACCGGGGAGGGTCCTAGGCGGAAGCCCAGACTAATCTCCCCGAGGTCCAGACAGACATCCGAGTTTTTTTTCTACCTCATTTATAAGGCACCCTGGGTGACCAAAGCGATTCGAACCAGGAATCTCCCAACCAAGACGACTTGGTTAAAATAGGGTGTCAATGACACCGTATAATTTACAAAATTTGATTGTATTTACTATCTATAATTTCCTTTATGACCCCATTAATTTTTTTTCAAGTCTTTGCTCTTGTTTTTTTATTAGCGGATATTATCGTATAAGTTACGATATATCCGAATATCTTGTGATATACACACATATTTACATAAACACATACATATTTACATAAACACATACATATTTACATGAACACATATTTACATATCCGAAGATACACATATTTGTATATTGTAAACTTTCTATAGTTTGTATTAGGGTTAGCTAATGTCGGTTAATGCTCTATGTATAAATATACTCTTGGGCATCATTCAATAGAGACATGTCGTTCTCTTATTTCACATGGTATCAGAGCAGAGATCAAACTAAATCATTTTTTGCTATTCTTCTTTTCTCTTGCGGCGACAAATTCTACCTTTAACTACCAAATTATTATTTTTTCGGTTGATTAAGTGATTCACGATGACCGAAACTGGTTATTTGTCCAAACAAGTTGAGGCTGTTGCAAAATAGAAGGATACGATGATGGTTTCACCATACTCCATCTTTTCTTCGGATAATCCAGGTGCTATGATTACCTCTGTTCAATTGAAGGGAGATAATTATAATGAGTGGGCTATGGAGATGTCGAATTCTCTTCGAGCAAAGAAGAAAAGTGGTTTTATCGACGAGACTTTACCGAAACCAGGTGTAGATAGTTTCGATCTGGAATCATGGTTGAGTGTAAACTCAATGATTGTGGGATGGATTCGAACTTCTATCGAGCCACGAGTGCGTTCCACATTGACTTTCATCTCAGATGCTCACAAGCTGTGGGAAGATCTGAAGAAACGTTTTGAGGTTGGAAACAAGGTGCGTGTGCATCAATTGATGGAGCAATTGACAGGATGTGATCGATTATTATGGTTGTTTGGCGACTATGTGTGAGGAATTGCAAACTTACAAACCACCACCGGTGTGTACTTGCCCAGCCGCAGCTACTTACGAGAAGGAGCGTAAAGATGAACGTGTGCATCAGTTCATCATGGGACTCGATGAGTCCAGATTCGGTACTGTTGTTACCGCAATAATTGAGGCTGATAATTTGCGTGATTTGGGGAAAGCATATGCCAAAGTGATCAGAGAAGAGGTTCGGTTGAATTCCGCCAAAACTCGAGAACAACAACAGGAGGTGATAGGTTTTGTGACCCGACGTGAGACACTTTCAATTAATCAGGCAGCTGCAGCAAATGTAGCTCGGTCTGATCCGTCTGGAGGTGGTAATGGAAGCAAAGCAAATCGACTATGTTCTCATTGTGATAGATCTGGTCATGAGAAAAGCACTTGCTGGCAATTAATTGGATATCCGGAGTGGATGTCTGAGAAGATAGGTCGTGGTGGTGGACGTGGTTTAGGACGAGGAGGAGGACGTGGTGGAGGCATGACCTTTGGGCGAGGACGTGGAGTAGCAAATGTTGCTCACGCGACTAGTTCGTATGTCAACAATGCACCCGATCTAACTCCTGATCAATGGAAGGCGATAACTCAGATCATTCAAGAAGGAAAATCAAGTGTAGGATCTGACAAACTCGTTGGTAAGATACTTGGAGATGTTATTATCGACACAGGAGCGTCTCACCACATGACGGACAATTTATCGTTACTTGTTAATGTGACGACTACGGCACCGTGTTTGGTTGGCTTTGCTAATGGGAGTACAACAACGTCACAAAGCATGAGTGTTCTAAATTTGACATATCGGATTTCACTTGAAGACGTGCTCTTTGTGCCCGATTTGAATTGTTCTTTGATTTCAGTTTCTAAACTCTTGAAACATACAAATTGTTTCGCTTTGTTTACTGATGCAATTTGCGTTTTGCAGGACCGTTTTTCGAGGACTCTGATTGGAGCCGGTGAAGAACGTGATGGGGTGTATTACTTTAAGGATGTTGCAGCTGCTCGAGTCAACAAGACTTATGGAAATCGTAGGCTAGGACATCATGGTGTTGGTGTTTTTTCTAATTTATCTGAGCTTTCTGGTGTTTTGAATAATGTTGGCCTTGGTCCTTGTGACGTGTGTTTTAAGGCGAAGCAAACAAGAGATTCTTTTTCTGATAGTATTAATAAGACAAGCGCATGTTTTGAGTTAATTCATGTTGATGTTTGGGGACCTTATTGTGTGCCCGCTTCGTGTGGAGCTGTCTACTTTCTTACAATTGTTGATGATTTTTCCCGCGCAGTATGGACATACTTGTTGCATGAGAAATCAGAAGTACAAAGAGTTTTGAAACAATTTTGTGCATATTCGGATAAACAGTTTGGAAAGGTTGTGAAGACCGTGCGCAGCGATAGTGGAACAGAATTCATGTGCTTGAGTTCTTATTTTCGAGACACGGGCATTGTGCATCAAACTTCTTGTGTGGGGACACCACAACAGAATGGAAGAGTATAAAGAAAACATCGCCACATTTTAAATGTCGCTAGAGCTTGGTTGTTCCAAGCGAGTATGCCGGTGAAATTTTGGGGAGAGGCAATTTCGACAGCTACCCACGTTATCAATATGACTCCTTCTCAGATTTTGAAGGGTCGTTCTCGGTATGAAGTGTTATTTGGGAAGAAGCCCTCGTATGATCAGCTCAGAGTTTTTGGTTCATCTTGTTACGTGCATAAGGTGAATCGGGATAAAGATAAATTTGGCACTCGAAGTAGACATTGTGTCTTTGTTAGTTATCCTTTCGGTAAAAAGGGATGGAGAGTATATGACATCGAGAGCAATGAATTTTTCGTGTCTCGTGATGTTGTATTTTGCGAACGTGAATTTCCATTTCAACAAGCTCACGATCGTGGTGCGGAGACTGAACGTGTTTGCACAGGCGGACCAGATGATGATTGGATCATATTTTTGACTCCAAATACGAGCTTAAGGGGGAGCTCATCTTCTACTAATGATGTACCATCTGCTCAGATCTCTGTCAAAGAAGTTGAGCCAGTTGTTGTCGCACCGGTTGACTCTGTTTCTCCGATTACAGAGTCACCGAATACCGAGCATGAAACATAGTCTATTTCGATAGATGACGAAATTACACCTCCGATTGTTGAAGAATTGGGTAGAGGACATCGTGCAAAGATTCTGTCGGTTCGTCTACGCGGTTTTATCAATTATAACGCCAGTTGTAGAAAAGAACAAGACCCCCATCACGCTCTTCTCGCCTCTTCATCCGAGTCTCCGAAAATGGTCCAAGGTAACACGCCTTATCCTCTTGCAAATTTCATCTCTGATTTACGCTTCTCACATGCGCATCAAGCTTTCTTAGCTGCAGTAACTAGTGGTGTGGAACCACGGAATTTTAAAGAAGCAGTAGCTTTTGAAGTATGGAGAAATTCGATGCAGGGAGATATGTGAGCTCTTGAGGTTAATAAGACTTTCAGAATTTGTGATTTGCCTCCGGGAAAAGAAGCTATTGGAAATATGTGGGTATACAAAATCAAATATAATGCTGATGGTACAATCGAGAGATACAAGTCTCGTCTTGTTGCTTTGGGAAATAAGCAAGTTAAAGGAGAAGATTTTGATGAAACATTTTCTCCTGTCGCTAAGATGACTACTATTTATGGTTTATTACGTGTCATTGCCGGAAAGGGTTGGATCGTTCACCAAATGGACATTCACAATGCTTTTCTCCACGGTGATCTCAAAGAAGAAGTGTATATGAAGCTTCCACAAGGTTTTCGTCATTCTGATCCCAATAAGGTTTGCCGATTACACAAGTCTCTTTATGGACTTAAACAAGCTCCTCGTTGTTGGTTTGCGAAGTTGACTGAAGCACTTAAGAAGTTTGGTTTCAAACAAGCTTATGGTGATTATTCTATGTTCATGTTTAGTAGTGGTGGCGTTGACTAAGGGTACTTATATATGTTGATGACCTTCTCGTGTGTGGTAATGATGCTGATTCATTGACAAGGTTCAAGACTTATTTGGGAAACTGTTTTCATATGAAAGACTTGGGCAGGCTTAGGGTATTTTATGGGTATTAAAGTTGGTCGCGGTGACGAAGGCATCATGATTACTCAGCGTAAGTACACACTCGATATTATTTCCGAAACTGGTTTACTCGGATCGAAACCGGCTGCGACGCCAATGGAGCAGCATCATCGTTTGGGTTTGGATACGAGTGAGTTTCTTTGTGATGCTGTGAAGTATAGAAAGTTAGTTGGACGCTTGATCTATCTCACGATCACACGTCCCGATCTCTCTTACGCAGTCCATATTCTTTCGCAATTTACGCAATCACCACGAGAAAGACATTGGGCGGCAGCTCTTCGAGTTGTTCGTTATCTTAAAGGAACGGCTGGTCAAGGGATTTTGTTAAGTTCTGATTTTGATTTGAGTCTTTCTATGTACTGTGATTATGACTGGGCTAGTTGCCCGACGATTAGACGATCCTTGAGTTCATTTGTGGTTTTACTTGGAGGATCACCTATTGCTTGGAAATCCAAAAAGCAAGACGTTGTTTCCCATTCATCCTCTGAAGCGGAATATCGGGCAATGGCCTCCGCAACAAGAGAGATCAAGTGGCTTCGGCAGTTGATGGGTGAATTCGGTTTTCCACATCAAGGACCGGTACGTCTATTTTGTGATAGTAAGTCCGCCATTCATATAGCCGCGAATCCTGATTTTCACGAAAAAACAAAGCACATTGAATCGGATTGTCATCAAGTCCGAGATGCAGTTCAAGATGGCATCTTATCTACCGTTCATGTTGGTACTCATGAACAATTGGCTGATGTTCTTACTAAGGCGCTCGGTCGATTACAGTTTCATGACTTATTGTTCAAGTTGGGGTTCGGAATCCTCATCTTCCAACTTGAGGGAGAGTATTAGCGGATACTATCGTATAAGTTACGATATATATGAATATCTTGTGATATACACATATATTTACATAAACACATACATATTTACATAAACACATATTTACATATCCGAAGATATACAAATCTTTGTATTAGGGTTAGCTAATGTCGGTTAATGCTCTGTGTATAAATATACTCTTGGGCATCATTCAATAGAGACTGGGTCGTTCTCTTATTTCACGTTTTTTCTTTCAAATCCATGTTTTCGTTTTTTTTTTTTTTTCCAGTTTCATTTTCTTTCTTTTCTGCTTACTCCACCTAATCAATGTTTTACTAAAAGGCCATTTAATGACGACAGGTTTCTATTTTCTTTGTATGACTAATTCTATTTTATATGCCCATTATTTATATTTTTTTTGTCAAAAGTGTTATATTTAATTTATTACCTCATTAAATGCAATATAAGTGATGATATTAAAAAAACATTATAATATAAAACATATGTTTCTTATCTCTTACACAAATCTTTGATTCAAATTTTTTTCTTTATTTATGAATGTTATTTAATTCATGTCTTCAAGTTTTAAAAATCTATGATATTTGTTATTTTTACTTAGATTTGGAGGGTTTTTATTTATAATTTCTAGTTACTAAAATCTAAATTTTGTTTTTTTAACATTTTTATACGTTTTAATTAATCTAATTTATATAAATTTAACATTTTAATATATGATTTTGACTCCGATAAAATAATTTTCTGAATCCGCCACAGTGCATCACCAATTCTCTGAAAATATTTAATTATCACTTGTATTACAAAAGATGAAGGGGAAATTGTTTCCTCACTTACTTACTGTCTTACAGTGTCGCCAACAATTTGAATTTCCGGATAGGACGAAATTTTTCACGTAGTCTTACCGTTGGTTAGAATTCTCACCGGCCGGCTTGCCGCCTTACTCGTTATTTCTCTCAAATTTTAGAGAGCCGCTCCACGAAACTCAGATTAAAGACACTTACTCTAGTGCTGGTCTAACCTATACTGGCCTTTTTTATATGTCTTATGTTAATTTTTACAAACAAAAAAACACACACAAAAAAAAAAAAAATCTAAAAAATAGCAATAAGTATTCAAAAGAAAAAAAAATAGAATTTGAGTGCTTAAGCGAGAGCTATACTTCCTTAGAGCATCTCCATCGCCGGAGTTGGGTAGGGAAGTTCTTAGGTATTTTTTTATTATTTTTTTTTTCCGAAACTTTCTAAAAAAAAACAAAAAAAAAATTGACCAATCCCGGCTCGCCACGTCACGTGAACA
Organism: Eutrema heterophyllum; assembly: GCA_002933915.1. NCBI lineage: Eukaryota > Viridiplantae > Streptophyta > Magnoliopsida > Brassicales > Brassicaceae > Eutrema > Eutrema heterophyllum. Next base: position 436,096 of record PKMM01023770.1, read on the forward strand.
GTGACGTACCGGGTCCTTAAACAAGGATTTTTCGAACTCGCCTCTTCACTGTGCTGAATTTTTTATTATTTCTCTCCTTGGAATTCGCGCTAAAAACCGGCAATGGAGATGCTCTTATGCTCTAGACCGGGTTTGCCGCCATCTTCGTTTTGTTCTTTTCGAGATGTCACTGCTATCTCTTTCACCGGCGTCTTTGCTAATAATCAGATGAGAAAGAAGTTTCAGCACATAAATTTTCAGGAACTCCCTCATTCGGTCAAAACATGAAAAAGTGGTATACCATTCAATATTTTAGTTTTATGCACCATAATATAATTGAACTAAAAAAAAACTCTTAATTTGATAATTCGTAATAGACGCATCGCCAAAGTACAAATTTATTTGACTCAAACGCAAGTTGCATATGCTGGACAAGGTCGAGCATTAACAACAAAGGCTTTTGAACTTTCAAGTGACGAGAACTAGAAAAACAATGGCTATAATTAATTAACAAATTACTTTGTAAAATCTATTTACACAAACCGAAGTTTATATTGTGGGTTACTTATAAGATGGATACATTGATCTGCATTTTTTAAATGTAAAAGGCAAATTTGCAAAACTTTGCCATTTAAAGAGTTTTTTTTTTTTTTTCGCGGAAAACCCTTTAACTAATGCATGTTATTCTTAATAAACGTAAGCAACGGAATATTTACGTTTAAAGACATTAGGATCCTCAAAGATCAACTCAAATTTTTTTGGTTTTTTAACTCAATTTTGAGGCTCTTGTGTATGTTGAGACAGCAAGGCGATTCATCAAATTTCAAAGAAATCATCGAAAGTGGATGTGATGGTGAGAAGAATGATAATGGAGAGCTTTGGGATAGAAGATACATCTCTGAAGATGCAAGATCACCAGCATCTGAGGCTTTGCAAATCTACCTCACGTCAATTGCTCTTCCATCTCGTTCATCCTCTGAAGATTATTTCTGCTGGCTGGCAAATGACATAGAATTGGATTCCTACTCAGCAAAACAAACTTGGGAAACATTAAGGCATCGATCCTCCTATCAGCCATGGACCACTTCGGTATGGTTCAAAGGAGCTATCCCAAAGCATGCGTTCACAATATGGATCGTTCAACAAAACAGGCTCCCGACCAGAGCTCGTCTAGTTAAATGGGGACTTCAAATTAGTCCATGCTGCTGCCTTTGTAACGTTTTTGAGGAAAACCGAGATCATCTTTTTCTCAGGTGTGAAGTCAGCGAGGAGCTCTGGGATTTAGCACTAAAGAGACTAGGATACATACCTATGGCGTTTCACACCTGGACTGCTTTCTCTTGTTGGTTAGGAATCAAGGACAATGTATCTCCTCGAACGTTGAGAAGATTGGTGTGTCAAGCAATCATCTATGGAATCTGGCTGGAACGGAACAACAGGCTTCACAACAACACTTCAACAACCACTCAGGCTTTATTCAAAGCAACCGATCGTCTGGTTCGAGATACAATTATGGGCAAAAGAAAGCGTAAAGCGTTTCGAAATCTAATGCAAGTTTGGCTAAAGTTTGAGTAATACTCTCGTTTATTAATTTATTTATGTTAGGTACCCTTTGTTTTTTATTCTTTTTTGGCAAGGTGGTCTCCTTTCTGTGTTGCTTTTTGTAATATTTTACAAACAATCTCATTTCTAATGAAATTCAAATATTTAGCAAAAAAAAAGAAACATCTCTGAATTCTACAAATTCTCTTTGCGGGTTATGAAATATGAAGTGCATGGCTCTGATGAGAAGTTGGGTCTACGTACTCATACCGATCAATAACAGCTACGTAAACACGCTTTTAGTATGTGGATTGGATTTGCCAACTTGACAGACTTCCAACTCGGGGTCGACTTGCATCTTGGGGAATAACCATCTCCGACCAATGCTGTTTGTGCTCTTCATCAGTGGAAATCAGGGACCATTTTATGCTCTCTTGTGGTTTTAGTGATGTGATTTGGAACTCTGTCAAAGTCAGGTTATGCTAAATTCGATATCTCTTTTTGGCTGGGCTGATTTGATCGCTTGGACAACAATGAGGAATGATAGATCACCTCCCCTTCTACGAAAGCTGGTGGCTCAACCAGTGGTTTACAACGTTTGGAGGTAAAGAAATAATCTGATCCACAACCATGTAACTGTTTCGCCACTTATTCTCTTCAAAGATCTTGACTGGTAAATCATCAACCCAATCACGGTCCGAAGATATCTGAAGAGATTCAGGAATCTGATGGCTCTTTGGCTCTATATATTAGTGGTGCTTTTGCTCTGAAATTTTTGACCATGTAAAACTCTTATTTTATCCTTGTTTTTTATTCTTTTTTTGCTAAGGAACATTGCTCATAGGTAGATCTTGTATTACCTACTATTTCATTTCAATGAATATTTACAATCTTAGTAAAAAAAATAAAAACAGCTACGTAAACATATGTGTGCATGTGTATGTTTGAAAGCTTCTCGGATTGATTTTTTTTTTGATGATATATTTTTTTTCTACATTAACATACACATACACATGCACACGTACATATACATATTACACCATAAACGTGCATAAAAGAAATGGTCAAATGGCTGCGACTGGTGTCATATCTTATCTATTATATAAAGATGGATCTCTCAACGTGAGCGTGACACGTAGGATAATTTTCACTTACGAGATCGTGACATTTGTCGCATTTAATTTATATCTTGACACGTGTCACTTTAATTAATAAGTAAAAATGAATTAAAATAAATATTGAAAAATGTTAAACGAAAAAAGGCAATCTTCAAAAAAGAAAAAACAAGAATAAGTAATGAAAACTTATAATATAAGAAAGTGACAAAAGAAAACTTATAAGTTTATAATCTACAACCACGACCAAACTTAAAAAAAGAAAATTATAAATATACTCTAAATTTAAAAGGAAAATTATTAATATACGACCAAACTTAAAAGTTTATAATCATTTCCATTATGATTAAGACCGCGACATGTGTCAAAATAATAATATAAACTTTTTTATTGTTAGTTATTTATTTTTTTTAAAGAAAAAATAACAAAAAGGAAAAAGGAAAAAGAATTGTGTTTTATATTATCGAAACTAATAACATTGAAAAAGTAAAGTAAGAGAAAAAAAAATTAAAACTACCAAATAAAAATAACAAAAAAAAAAAAGAATTGTGTTTAATTTATGTAATGGAAACAAATAACATTGAAAAAGTAAAGAAAAAAAATAAAAACTACCAAATAAAGTGTTAAATATAAAAAACATATACGATTCATCTTATTATATAAAACAAAATGTTTCAAAGTTAATAACTCGCCTGATCGCGACACGTGTCAAGTCAAGCGATCAGATTTTGACATGTGTTTAATAAATTTTCAATTATATTTTAACACATAATATTAACATTAATAAAAGTAAAATTTAAAATCGATTCTTAATCCTTAAAAATAAAGAGAAAAAATAGTAGTTATGTTTAGATTAAGAAAAATTAAACAAAATTATAAATAAAAGCCAAAGTTAAAAAAAAAAAACTATATTTCAGTTTATTAGAAGGAAATTAAACAATAGCTTACAATACTAAAAAGCTAAAGTTTTTAAAAAGGAAAAACAATTAGTATTTCTATTTAGATTAAAAAAAAATTAAAAAATGGAAGACAATCCTAAAACGATAAGGAATTCTCATTCCCCACATATATATAACCAAACTGATAGCTTCTCAATTTCACACCAAAAAAAACTTTTCATAACATTTTTCGTCCACAAGTTGTAGGTAATCTTTTGTCTAATAGAATATATGATTACGTAAAAAGAAAGTTCATGTTACGTAAATAGAAAAGCATGATCGCGCCACGTGTCAAGTCAATCGATCAGATTCTGACATGTGTAAAAGAAATTTCCAAAAAACAAATCCAATTAGTTTTTGACACATAATATTAACAATAAATTGATAAATTTATAATCGATTCAAAATCCTAAAAAGTATAATTACTAAACAAAAATAAAAATAAAAATAAAAAGTAAATTTATCCTAAAAGTCAAATTTGATTAAAAAAGAAAAATTTAAAATTAATAATGGAAAATTTTTAAATCTATTAATAAAAAAAAACTTAAAAATTCGGAAAATTTAATAACCGATTCATAATTTTAAAATGTAAAGTTACTAAAATAAAATAAAAAATTAAATTTATCCTAAAAAACAAAATTAATATAAAAATGGAAAAAAATCCTTAGTTTTCCATTTATATTAAAGCAAAAATTAATTACTAATCCTAAAAGGAATTTCTCACCTCTATATAAACCACAATTTGGTAGTATGTCAATTACACACCAAAAAAATAAAAGTCCAATAATCGTATCCAAAACTATTTACTGCATATGCTTCACCAAATTTTTCTTTCAATGTATATATTTATTTCATCAGAAATTTCGTTTCTAAATTTATGTCTTATATATTTTCACGGGCGATCTAATTTTGTTTTCCATTTTTTTTTTTTTTCGCGGATTATAAAATATTAAATTACGAACCCGCGGTCGAAAAAGTTATTCTATCTAAATACGTAATGTGAGAATATGGGCTTTAGTCATTGGGCCTATTCTAAAACAAACTATCTAATGTTAATAACAGTTGGGCCTAAGATCAAGACTGGCCCGTTTCTATAAGTGTTTCAATGTGAACTACAAGTCAACAAAGAAGTTATAAAAGGGTACAGAAGTTTTGAATAACTTTAACCTAATCAAAGGTTTAAAGTTCCTTTGAGGCACCTTGATAAGAGAGACAAAGCCTTCGGAGAGAAGAGACAGAACGAGAGAATAACAGAAAGAGAAAGAAGATCACCGGAGAAAGTGAAAGTTCAATCTTCATTTTTATGTCTCCTTCTTCTAAGCTTTGTACATGAAACACAACAAAAGAGTCAGTTAGAACATTGTGTAAACCTTTGAATGATAGTGGATGTTTGTGGGAGAAAGTTAGAAGATTCCCACACGAGATGTCGAAATTCAGCCTAGTTCTCGAGGTTCATAAACGAATTTTCTTATCATCTAAGACATCTACAAATGGTTAAGTGGCGGAATATACTAGTTCCACATCGAAGAAAATTTGTTAAATTTTGGTACCATTTATGTTTAATGTTTTTGAAGATGCATCTGTTTGAAGTATCCATGTTTTTGAAACTTTGCTATACTTATGTAGAGTTGTACCTAAACAGCTACATCAGTAGATTAAACCAGTTAGATTTCACCTTTTTCTCCATATTTCAAAACAGTAAAATCTCATAAGTTAACGGTTTCGATAAAGTGTTAAACACCATTGTAGTGTATTTTTGCAACAGGAATGATACACTTTGACAAAAGCAGTACGAAACCTTAAATGAAGTTTTTCAATGATTTTAAATGATTAGAAAATTAGCGTATTTCTACGATTCGAAGACAAATTACTTAGACTTGGTAGAAATGGTCGAGAACCCGGTGACTGGCCGGTCTTTCTTTGGAACTAGATTTCTTCTATCTTCCGAAAGCTGTATTGAAGATAGTAGCGTAGTTTTTATCCCTTGATCTGTAAATGTTCATGCCGATTTCTTTGCAAAAAAGACTCGTATTATATTCTCTCATATAAGTCAGACAAAGCCAATAGGGGTAGTTCTATGGAACCACAATTTTGCCGGCCAAAACTTGATTTAAGTAAATGGGTTGTTGACAAAAAAAAAATTAATTAGAAAATGAGCAAAAAAAAACTAGCACAACAAGGTTCAATAATAATGATTTTAAAAAAATAAAAGGAATATACTATACTCCATCAGTTTTACGAAGAGTGTCATTTTAAACATTTATTTTTATTTCATAAAAATATATCGTTTAATATTTTCAATGTAGATTTTTAATTTATATCTCAGTTTTAATATCCCTATTATTTTAACTTGTTAATATTAGAGAGAAAAACTTATTTATTATATTGATAAAACTATAATAAAATTTATAATTTTTTTTAATATGTGTAAAATGTGTCAAAATGATATTTTGTGAAATGAATATTGTATTGTTTTTTTTATAAAAATAATCATTTAGTGTATAACACACACGTATACATACACCTGCAAGCAGCAGAGTAACGGTTGTTATTAATTGCGGACATTAATGTCAACAAACGCAGTTATTACATATAATTATCTAATTAATAAACAACTATGCATAACAGCTAAGTCGGCTACCATCGGTAAACACACACTAAAAAGAAAAACCTCAAAATTCACCGAATCAAGAAATGGATTCAGACTCTCTTCTTCCTCTTTCTGTTTCTCATCAGCTCCCAGTAATCGATTTCTCCGATCAAACCCTAAGACCAGGAACCTCAAAGTGGGTTGAAGTGAAAGCTGATGTCCGTAAAGCTTTAGAAGACTATGGCTGTTTCGAAGCTTCCTTTGACAAAATGTCAATGGAGCTTAAGAAGTCTGTTTTTGAAGCCATGGAAGAGCTTTTCGAGTTGCCGGTTGAGACCAAACAGAGAAACGTGTCGTCGAAACCCTTTCATGGATATCTAAGTCATAATCTTTACCAGAGTTTGGGGATCGATGATGCTAATGTTGTGGAGAAAGTCAACGACTTTACTCAACAGCTATGGCCTGATCATGGAAACCAGAGTATTAGGTATGAATGTAAAGTCAATAATTTAGGCCTTATTAATTATTTATTTGTATAACAACAAATGATTTTCCTTTTTGTATATATATATATATATATAACCATCTTGATTGATAAACGCAACTATATATTTCTGTTTAAAACATTCTTTTAAAGTACATTGCTTTAAAGATCAATTTAAAAATTCGATTCTATGCAATAGTGAGACGATGCATGGGTTTACGGAGCAATTAGCGGAATTGGATGTGATGGTGAGAAGAATGATAATGGAGAGTTTTGGGATAGAGCAATACATCGACGATCATCTCAACTCTACAAATTATCTTCTTCGAATGATGAAGTATACAGCACCTCCTGATGATGATGATGATGTAGAAGAGACAAAGTTAGGTTTACGCTCTCATACCGATAAGAACATCATCACAATACTTCATCAGTATCAAGTTGATGGTTTGGAAATTAAGACCAAAGACGAAAAATGGATCAAAGTGAAACCATCTCAAGATTCTTGCCTAGTTATGGTTGGAGATTCTCTGTGTGTAAGTTCCAAACTTCCTTTTTTTCATAACATTTTCACTATTCTTAGTTAGAGAATAAAATAATCATCTTTTTGTTGATGTTGCAGGCACTTTTGAATGGTCGATTATCTTCTCCATATCACCGAGTCCTGATGATGGAGAAGAAGACAAGGTATTCAACTGCATTGTTCTCGATTCCAAAATCAGGAGTTATCATAGATTCACCAAAAGAACTTGTCGATGAAGAACATCCACGTACATTCAAACCCTTTGAATATAACGATTTCCTTCATTTCTTTCACTCAGAAGCTGGACGTAGAACTCACTCTGCTCTCCATGCTTTCTGTGCTCTCTGAAACATTTATGTTATTCACAATAATGAATGTAATGACTTTATGTTTGATGGTTTGTAGCAATCCAAAATTACTTTTATGTTTATAAGTTTCGCTTTTCTTTTTTTTTTTTTCAAGTAGCAATTATTTCTGTTTTTTGACATGTTTTAAGATGCGCATGCATACGCATAAATATAAAAATTACACCATGCACACAAAACCTGCAAGGGAAGAAACATATCTCATCTCACTAGTGTTTTTTTTTTCTTTTGGAGAAGCAAAAGAGGGAAGAAACAAAAAAAAGAGTACTATACCATTCTCATTCTCTGGTACAGTAGGTTATATTACACATGTGCGGCAGAGAATATGAACATTGCAAATTATGAACCATAAATCTTGCTATACTTGTATATAGTTGTACCAAATTCCAATGTCTTTTGCTTTTACCTCGACTTCATGAATTGGAAAAAAAAAACGCGGATGCAATTAGATTCAGATGTATGCAAGCGAGCTTCTGTCAAAATCCGGTTGTGGCCTCCCTCGTGTTGGAGTCGGCGGTCTCTGGATATTCAGCTCCTGCAACAGATACTTCAGTTTCAGTGTCTGATTCTTTCTTAGCTACAACAAAACATAAGGCTACATAAACTCTACTAGATAGTCTTGTTCCAAGACTATCCTTTTTCTCTAAGCAAGTGACGATATTGTGGAGACTTTATTGGTATGAACTCACATAACTACTAACTAAGATCGACTTGTTCTGTTCACTGCTGAACAAAGACATCATGCTAGTGTGTACATGGTAGGAAAATGTCTTTTCTTGTTCCATAACGACACATGTTTGCGGTTTAGACACAAAGACAATCTCTTACCACAAGGTCAAGTTTGCCCGGTTCGTGGCTGAAACAAGTTTAAGTTTGTTTTCGTGTGTGGAGAATGTGTTCTTATGATGGCAGTAAAAGTGTTAACTTGCAACAGAAGAAGCAGTAAAAGTGCTGTTACCTGCATCCAAGCGTCGTCTCCAGAATGTTCTGGAGAATTCTCTGGAGATAAGATGGGAGGTGGAAGAGGATGAATCAACTTAGGAACAATCACCAATCCTCTGCCAACCACTAGTATAGCTCCCGCATTGTTCGCAGTTCCTGTTAGAAAAGTATCACAAATGTTTTTTTTTTATTTACCCCAAGCATATCCAAGAATACAAACATAGATACAAGATGAAGTTTCGACTGATTTTTGTTTCTCCTCACCGCAGTAATTTGTGGCGGAAAAAAGCGTAATCAACTGTCCTTGTGCAAATCTTTCGAATCCATCCATTACACATTCATGGGCCCTAATAATTAGCTGTAGTTTATTCTTCTTACAGAATTCTGTGACTCTATCAGGCTGCAATAAAAGCCCTCAGTGATTGGCCCCCCCAAAAAATGATATTAATGAAAAGAGAAATAAGAGAAGGTGTTTTACCCCAAACGTGACAAGACCGGGTCCTCTGGCGTTTGGTCTCAAACCCTCTATACTATCGTTCTCCGTAGGATCAGACCTGTACTTCGAAAAATTAAATTATGACTTGGTAATGTAACATATAGCGATCGATATAATAAAGCAGGGGCAGAAAGTACGCATTACCATAACAAATCCATAAGAACAAGGGATCCAGCATCCATTGTGATGGGTCTTTCGATTTTTTCAATCTGTTCCACTGAACTGATTGACCTCCCAATTCCACCATGCATACATATAATTTTATTCTCAATGAGTGCAGCAAGGGGAAGATAGTTGAAAAGTTGATTGAATCTTGTCCATGCCCAGATCCCATCATTCTCTCCCTGATAAAAGTAACGAGCAGGCTTAGTCCAAGCAGAAAAGCTAGAGACAAAAATAATGTTATTTTGCAGAGAGGTATGTACCATTCTTTCTATGCACTCAAGACGGAAACCAAACAGAGCATTAATATCAGCAGCCTCGTGATTTCCACGAATCAAGTGAAAATTCTCCGGATATTCAATCTGCACAGGAATTATCTCACGACCATAAACCAAGAAGCACAATTTGAATGACACTAGTAATATGGGTGATGTTAAATTAGGAACCGTCTTGCCTTCAAAGCAAGCAGCAAAGTTATAGTCTCCAGGCTGTGTTGCCCCCGGTCGACATAATCTCCCAAAAATAAATAATCAATATACCTGAGGTAAATACGTTTAATGAATTAGTGAAAATTTGTAAGAATAACTCACATTACTCAATCGTTTGCTTAAACTTACGTGATATCTCCAGCTGTTGAGGGAAATCCATATTCATCAAACAACCGCATCAAATCGCCGAATTGCCCATGGAGATCGCCAAAGACTTTAATAGGAGCTTTTAGCTGAAGAACCGTTTGTTCATGCATAAATATTTGTTCAGCAGCGTAACAGAGTTCCCCAACTTCGTAAGAGTCCAAGAAAAACTTCCTATTGCCAGGAGGTTTCCAGTTTCGAGGTCTCAACAAAGCAGAAATGACCTGCAAGCAACAACAGATTAGTAGATACTATTACCTGTGACAGCGTCCAGGAGGAATCATACCTTTTTATGCAGGCCTTGAGGAGACTTCTGTCTCGTGAACTTCTTGGTCGGTTGTGGCACATCGCTATTATTCATGGGAACCATCCGCCGGCTCTCATTCTGAAACTGATCCAAGCTTAGCTGTCTTACCATGCCGCCCAGACTGCCGACCGTCTCCTTTGCTACCACAACCTATAAAATGAGATAGTAAGGCCATTTGTGGTAATCAAATAGATGCAAGAGTAGATATAACATTAATTTAAAGCAAACAATATGTTGAGAAGTATACCAAACTAAGCAACCAAATATATCTAAGGTATAAAAGACAGAAACATTTTATAAAAAGTATAATAGAAACAAAGAGAAATTTAATATTAGGGATTAACATACAGCTCTTGGATGAAGCCGGACATCTCCTTCAGTTTCAGGACCATCAGTAGTAGTTTCTACTGTTGGTGAGCTGCCATCAGATGCAGAGAGTTCTTCATCTAGAGAACCTGATCCTAATTGTGCAGCTCGCCAAACAGAACTTGCTACCTCTGCTTCCGCTGCAGAAGCCTCTGTCAATTTCTCCAAGGAATGTTCATCCAAGCTGTTATTTTTAAAGGAGAAAAGACAGATATGTAATGCTCAAACAACTAGATAGAGTTAAGCACAAAACCAAAAAAAGTGTAAGAAATGAGATAGACCTCGGTCCTTCGGATATGGAGAGTGCTGATTCAGAGCCTGAAGGAGGCCGTGCTGCATAAGAAAACCTGGGAGTCGAGCTTTGTTGGGTTCTATCTGATGCTAACAAAGGAGAACTGATGTCTGACTGGAATGTTGAATTTTCAGCGACTAGAAAATCATCAAGCAACACATCTGCGAGGAAATAAAATGACGCCAATAGTCATACTAAGAAAGGCATTAACTAAACTAAGAGAAATGTAAGTGTGTCAAAAAAAAACTTCCCAGGAATCAACTTAACCTAGGCTAGGATACGCGAAACCATAGAACTAAAGTATATGTATGCGATAAACATATGCACCTTGTTGTATAAAAAGTAAAATATCAGGGTTACCTCCTCTAAGACCACCATGTACATAGATCCGGATGCCAACTGATGCAGCACCATGCCGACAGCGTCGCATCAGTTCTAAAGACGGATCTTGATCGATTTGTCCTTTACTGCTGCGCACAGAAGTCACTTGCCCATTTCTATCCAACCATACACCGGCAGCAGTATCAAGCACTGCGAGAAGAAAGATACCATAATAGTTACCAGTACCGAAAAATGGCTACGAGGGAGTAAGACCCCAGATTTTCTATTCCCAATACAATACATTCCATGTGATTGACCACTGTCTCCAGGAGAGGCTTGTGAAACAAAATCCAGACGCAAGAGAAAAAAAAAAAAGATAATCACATAGAACACTAAAATTATTACAAGGAAAACAGCCATTAAACATTACCTGCAACAGTTGCTTCAGCATCTATTACGCGGCCTCCTCTCAGAACACCTCCGCTGACATGCAATCTTGCACCTACAAAAACCTGATGAGAAAAACAATCAAAGAACGCATTGAAATGGCTAGGATTAGAGCACTGTATAGTAATTGAAGTTTGACGCCTCAGTAATCAATTCATCTTGAAGGCAAATAAGAGTTGTCTTAGTTTCTAAGGCTAAAGTGTGCAGTCTACTGTGATACAAAGTGCAGTTTTCTATAAGCCCACGCTTCTGAAACTTATTTTCCATACGTTTTGAAACTAGAGTAATATTTAGTTTACCGCTGCATGTTGATATCTTGGAGAAGGAGCTACGCCAGGAGCCAGAGTCCATTCCCAATGACCATTTCTATGCATTAATAAACCATAAGCATCTCCCAGTGGCTGCAGATGCAAGGGCAAATTAGCGAATATGCCAGAATTCATAGAGGAAAAAACATCTTAAAACTGAGATCCTATAGAAAGATAGGCCAAGCTCCAGTTCGTAACTTATATATCCCTATCCTCGAAAGAGAAGTCTACTACTTCCTACACACAAAATAAGTAGTGGAGAAGATAAGTATACCACCCCCAAGGTGTCTCTTCCACCGCAGAGTAAAAACATGCCATCTGAACGAGCACTGCCAGTAGCATACCTATGCAGAAGTATCGAAATATGAAACAGATGTTCAGTTGAAGAAACCAATGTTCTAATTCAAATCAACTAAATCACTAACATTCTAGCACTTGGTCGGTCACCATCAGGATTCAATCTCTGCCATACATATGGTTTCTGAGCTGTATCCAATGCCCAAGCGTCAGAGAGAGCTCGTTTCCCTGTGTCATCACAGGAGGAGAAAAAACTTCAGAATATTTGGATTCTTTAAGATTTAAAAAGAACAATGAAAACTAAAAGTTTCCATGCAAGAACATAAATTATTAAGGGGCACGGAAGGTTTTTTATGACCATATAATACTACGGTATACAAAGTTGAAAGCAAAATGCATATACATATGTAAGTAGCAATGTCTGATGATTAATGGTCCGTCCATGAGGATTTCGACTGAGAGAGTTACTTTTGTGGAGGAGAGACATGGCTTAACTGTTTTCTCAATCGTATTACTACACTATTTGATGCCTGTTATGGTAAACAGAAATCCTGAATAGGCGCATGAAATGTCGGATAATAATTCAAGAGAAATACAGATATATTCTTACCATCGTTTCCAGTGACTGTAACAAGATACCTCTGAGAAACTAAATCCATAACATGACCATAGCGAGGGCCTGGACCCTCCCCTTGAACCACCACCCTGAACACGCATTGAATGCAAGCATATTGTCATCAATACGATAGATAGCAAAGAGACACGGAACTCAGAGATTTGTAAAGGATCTTACCTGTGCCACTTGAATTTATCATTAGTCATGTCAAGAACGTAAAGATCATCAGTAGAATGCCCGGCCGGGCCAATGCCACCCTGTTAATTAGGAAAACATTAGTATGTGTTTATACATGGACAGTGCTAACTGACAATTGACCAAAAGCCTTTCACATTTTCGCTTTGCAAGAAACAATTAAATGATCTGATTAATTGATCGATAAATAACCTGAAAAACGACCATGGTGCCAACTGCAGCCGCGGCGTGAGCAGCCCTAGGAGACGGAGGCTCACCAGCCGGTTTAAGCCTAGACAATCCCGTAGATTCACAAGGCAACTCTCCATCAAAACCAATGTGGGTTTTCAAGAAAACAGTAAACCAAACAACAGAATCTAAACACTGCAGAAAATGTTACCTCGTCCACTTCCTTGTCAGAACATCATAAGAATGCACCGAATTGGTCACACCCGCTAACCCTAGAAAACAACCCCAGCAGCATCAGGAAACTTCAGATCAAACTTAAAAAAAAAAATCCAAGTTTAATCGAGGATACTTACTGATCCCAGGTAAGGAAGAACTTCCGCCCTCAATAGCGGTGGCGCCGCCGAAGAGAATGAGTCGAGGGCCGTGAGTCTTGGTAGCTGCAACCGCCGTGAGTGTATGAGCGCATCTAGGACCAGGAGCGTCATCTTCATCGTCCCAAAAGGTTTCTAGGGTTTTGTACTGAGGAGCTGGATGTAGCCACGGTTTCGTGCCCATGGAAACCACTTTGCGCGTATAAATCGCCCCAGCAACAGCAAAACAAATATAAAAAAAAGGAAAACGAAACCTAGAAAAATCGAATCAAAGAAGGAAGACCACGGCACTGATGAAAGAAGTTCGTAGGTACATCAGATCGGAGGAGTAAGACTTCACGGTGGAAATGTCGACGGTGGCGGTTCACGGCGGACTCTGTCTTCTCCCTCTCTCCCCCAAGTAAACCTTTCTTTCTTTTCACGAGACAAAATTTTTTTTTAAATAAAACTAAATTAAGTGAGAGAACAAAAATAAAATAAAAATGTTTGCTCCGGCGGATTTTCGAGGACAGAGTTTTCTGCGGATAGAAAAGGCGTTTGCGCTGAGCTGTACTTTAGTCTTCTTTCCTAGTCAACGGCTTTATTTGTATAGGAAATGTCGAGAATACCCCTCAACTTGTCGGATGGAAATGTATATATTTTTTTTTCTTATTTTTTTAATAGCTGATTTGATCGAGAGATTAGAGTGATATAGGTAATTAAATCGTAAAGATATGCTAATTTCTATAACTCAGTTATTATTATAATTGATTCGATCACTCAAATATTAGTATTTGTTAGTATGATAGTTGTTAGTAGTTACATTAAGGTCTTAATAATAAATTTGAATCCCTTATTTTTGTTTATTTTAAATAATTATAATTATTTAGTCATGGTGAAATGGTGATGGAATCAAAATTTATGACCTTATATCTCTCATTATGCCATTTAGTAGTGTATCAAGATACATAAGTTTGATTAAAAAAAAATTTCCTTGAATAGCATTAAGTCAACTAAAGGAGATAAAAGTCAAACTCTTCCGTCTGTTATTATCTTCACTATTTACTCTCAAAGTCTCAACCTTCACTTGTAAAATAACCTGAGAGAGAGAGAGATACAGAGCTCATAAAACAGAGAATCTTTCAGATTAAGAAGACCAAAAGAGAATCTCTAAACAGTTAAAAAAACAAAAACCTAATAATCCAATTCAATGCAACTGAGTCTGATACTGAAGCTTGTTCACATCCCAAGCCACTCTCTTAACTCCAAACCTCGAATTCGCTTCTCCAAAAGTCCTCCCAACATCATCAGACCCATAAGGGATGACCATTTTGCTCCAATCATATGACCTAAGCTCCATTACATCAACTACACAAACCCGTCTTGTCTCCAGGCTTAGACCGTACCATTCACCATCTGTTCTCAACACCATTCCTTTCCCGATCTCATCTCCTCTCTCATCCATAAGCATCACTTGTTGCCCTCGCTTTAGCCCTTCTTCTGATGATGACGATGATCTCATCAGATTCTCTCCTGTTTTTGGGGTTCTTGATGCAGCTTGATCTTTAAATGGTGTTGATGGTTTCTGCTGCCAAGTGTTCTCATCTCCAGGACTCTCCGGTAAATCCCCTGAGCTATTATTATCACGAACTGGCCCTTGCTTGTTTGCTCGAGCTAGTTTCGCTTTTCGGTTATTCAGCCTGAGAAAAAAACTATCAATGTCAGATTGAGAAATAGTGATTGCGAGACTCTCTTTGCAGTGGACAGAGAGAGAGAAAAAAGAAGCAAGTACCAGTTTTTCAGCTGCGAAGATGTAATAACCTCGGAACCCTGCAAAATCGCATAATCAACAAGCTCAGACTTTGTAATACCGGTTGGAATTTTAAAAAGAGTAGAATTCTTGAACTCACATTTTTACTCAATTTATCGGCCCATAACTGTATCCAAGCTGAATTTCGCTGCATATCAGGTTCATCAGCAAGCGCCTTCTCGATCATCTCCATTTGATCATCATTCATAATACTACGCTTCCGTTTCTTCCTCTGTTTCTCAAAGACAAGAAAGGTTTCAGCACTCTCATCTTCCTTCACCTCTCCCGATGCACTCCCTTTAAACCGCTTGCTCAAAGTCTGAACCAACTCTCCATCTTCAACCTGATCTACCAGACTCTTCCCTCTGTTAGAGCTTGTATCTGAACCACTAGTTTCAAGATTGCTCGCATCTGCGTCGCTCTCTTTCAACCGTTCAACTATTTTCATCTTCTCGTTCACGCCTTGCTTTGTCGCCGCACCTTCCACTCGGACATCAGAATTCTCTGAAGCTTCCTCATTGTTAAGATTCAGAGGCTCTTTTCTTTGCTGCTTACCAGATAAATTCCCTCCCGCACCTTGAATATCCTAGAACAAACATAACATTCAAAAACTTAGAAAGAGACCCATCTTTCACAAATATATTAACATATGATCGACAAGAGTAAAACGTCGTTACAGTTACTTGTATCAGTGTAACTAAACAGATAATCATAAGCAAAAGCAGACAATTGTAACAACCATGTACAAGAGAGTAACAAGCTTTTCACCTTCACCTCAGCCTGACTTTCCTCAAACTCAGAACGAATTAGCGGTTCCAACTGGTCGCAGAACACCCTGCAGGCGATAGCATCCCGAAAATATATATCAATGGCGATACAAAACAGCACAGCTCGAGAACTATAAAAATGTTCTTTAATATTGTCCTAGGTGATTGAGAGGTTCTATCACCTCAAAAGCGCGAAATCTTCGACATTAAGGATATAAGGGATCAAGGATTCTGCATGACGCAACAAAGAACCTACGAATACAAAATATCCATCACAATGAAATCACCAAAGCATGTGCAATACGTAAGAAAGAATAGATGTGTCGGGGTAAAGCTACACACATATGTTTCTGCAAACACCAGTGCCTCTCTGTGCCACTGGAGTATATGAAGAGCCTGGTAATAGATTAACCAATATGCTTGAAGGATCCTTTCGCAATCCACTCATAAAATTCTGAATGAAGCGGTTCCTCTCCTGTTCTGCAGGTTCAACAGCAATTCACATAGTAAGAAACAAAGGTATGCCACACAATATGATCCAGGAATATCATATAGGTAGTCGACAGGAAAAAAATCACCTTGGCAGACGTTGGGAACGAAGCAGTGAAGATTCGCAATAATTTTAATAATTAAGGATGTTCTTTGATGTGCGTATGAAGACATGGTGAGGTTATTTTGAAAATTAAGCTTGAATTGAGGCACGACCAATTGACCAAAAGATGAAAATGCACTTAAAACCCCTCCAGCTGACGTAAACAGATCGTAATCCAGTGTCGCATCATCCTCCCTCGAAGAAAGATCAGAAGAGCACAACATTGACAAGAAGTCTCCATGAGAGAGACAAAATACTGCGCTGAGAACCATAGTCTGTAGATAAGATTTAACACCCGTCACCCATCAGATCACAGAATTTTAGTACCGCAATTAGATATAACCAGAGAAATGAAAGTTCGAAGATTGTATCCTGGATAGAGAATCGTATGTGCCAAAACCAGAAAATAAAGCAAGGGACTTTTGCAGAGGCAGGGGTGTATTCAATACTTACAAAATGTTTGGTGAAAAAAGGTCGAAAATTTGAGTCATCCGTGAGCACGTCAGCCAAGCGCATAGCGTTAAGTAGCACAAAACCCATTGGATAGTCAGGTGAAGCACTAGCCTTGGAAGCTTTAGAAAGGCCAAGCCTCAATAATTCAAGAACCTAGATTACAGATGTAGCATCACTAAATAGGTCAACACTAACTTCACAAATATAATGTTCCTGGAGAAAATTGAGGAACAGAAAAGTACAAAATGTCAATTTAACAACATATGCCATTGAGGAAACTGTAGATTTAGAATCTAGAGTGGAGCTGATATCACTAAACCAACATGAGTCTTTTGCAGTGAGGATCTATGACTAGTTAGATGTTACAAAGTATTGAAACCCGTAAGATTGTCAATTTGTATGGAATCTCCATAAGTACCAGCGTCAACCCAGTGGCAAGCCTTTCAATTCAAGAAGGAAAGCTCCTTATTAGGACTAACCTCTGAGGCAATAGTTTTGGCTAAATGCAAATTTCCTGCACGTGCAACCTCATCAAGGAATGATACACTTTCCGCCTCAAACAAATTATGCAACTGCAGGAACATAAACCTTGGTGTAAGTTACAGACAGTAAATAGAGAAACACAATGCTAAATTACAATAGACTTACAATTGAAAGGACTTTTGCTTTCATTCTAGACATGGAAGCTATTGTTACGGCTGCTCCAACAAATTCAGGTGTAACAGTTAGTGATAGTATGGACTGAGCTAGCATAAGAACACCACCGTTTCCACATAGCTCCTGACAAAGGAATACCAGGAAACCTAATTCTGAGATTCGTTCTCCACAACGTTATCAATTCATTATAACGGTTAATGACAACTTGTAATAATGTACAAGTGACTAGTTAATCTAAATTTGATGCATCTCAAGATCTAAGAACCAAGCATTAGAGAAACCTTGTTTTTAGCAAGACGGTCTCTAAACAGCTTGTGTTGGCATAGAGAATGAAGGAACTGCAAAGCAGCTTCAGCTTGTTGGCAGTGGATATTAACCGCCCCTACAGGACTCACACCTAACTTTTTCGGTATGTCAGTTCGCCGATACAGCAACTTCGCTCTTAAAGATCTCACAACATTGTGAACCGCTCCAAAAGCACTATCGATAAATACATCAACCTAGACGAGAAATAAATGAATCAGATCAATGAACCCCAACGCAGCAGAACACAATATCTCAAAGCATAAGCGTAATTTTATTAATTTCTGATGATAGATTATTTTCGCATATTGGCATTTCAAGTACATCATGATAAGGTCATACCCTAGGGTGGACAAGCAAGACTTGAACAAGATCTTGGTAGTTAGGAGAGATAAACCCGTGCAACAGGTAAAGACAAGAAGCCACCAATGTGGCTTCTATCAGTGAGTCGTTTTCTGAATTCCAGCTTCCCTGGAAACAAGCAACTGACATGAATCAAAACTCGAACGAGAAACACGGGAAGAGACACAAAGAGGATTTTTTTGGAAAAGAACCTTTCTATTACCGCCAAGAACTATTATCGTAAGGATCACCAGATCAAGATTCTGTCCTGATAGTTTCACATCATCAAGCAAGACCTATCACAATATGCAAAAACAATAACACAATTTTTTCTAAATACTTTTCCACAGAGACATAAAGTCCAATTCTTTTGCTCATAAACACAAAATCAAGATGGAACCTGCTCAAGTTTAGGGTGACGAGATGTTAAGTCGCACAACGTGTGCAAGAGTCTGATCCCACACAATAAATATTGAAACTTGTCATCTCTATCAGGAGTAATAAGCACTGCTATGAGGTGCAGAGGCAACATTTCTACCATTTTCTCTACATTAATCTGAAAGCGCTCAAAATCAGTAATGTTCAATAACAAAAATGGAGACAAATTTTGAAAAGCAAATGAAGTTATTGCACCTTTTTTGGTGGTACCCCTTCTTCTTCAGAGTTATAACAAATACAGAAATCTTCGTTATCTTTAAGAAGCTTATGAATCTCCAGAGAGCTTCTCCAATGCAAACCCTTCACAGCTCGTATCAAGTGCTTAGGCTGCAACAACCCAATCATGTTACTCATATGCAACACTGACTGAAGTAAACTTCCGGCGAAAAAAAAAACGGCAACGGAGCGATCAGAGACTATAATTTTGTGTCGCCGTGATTTCTAGCTTTAGATTATGGGCAGAGAAGGAGATAAGAAATCACGAGAAGAAGAGAGGATAATGGAGAAGCGGAAGCAGAATTTATTTCAGGGTATAGTGGCATAACGGTAAATATGTAGAATTTGGGAGGTCTATTTGTAGATATATTTATGACACTGATTCTCTCTCTCTGCCATAGACACAGCAAGCTTATCAGATTATTTGGTCCCAGCGACAATTTCAAACCCTAACATTTTTCTCCAAATGACGGAACGGTGAAGACAATCACGTGAGAGAACATGTGACTTCTTTTTTTCCTTAAAACATCAAAGTCAGTCATTTAATCAAGGCCCAACGCAGCTTTTTCTTTATCAAAGCCCAAAATACTTTAAAATGTGGCCCAACTTCTTAAATAAGTTTGATCACTATTTTAAACAAACAAAAACAACATAATAACAATAATGTTTTTATTATAAAAATATAGTCAGTTAATGAGTCAATATAGATTTAATATGTATTTTTCCTCAATTTTAAAATTATTAAAACTTATTTATAAATTACAAAAAAAAAATAACATAACATCCGATTGTTTCTATTGTTTGCTTATAAGTTGATACTTGTTAGTTGTTAAGTTTCCTATATCAGTCGAAGTCGTTCTTTATTGCCAAAAAAACAACAAAACGAATAACACTATGTGTTATTTGTCGAAGTCGTTCTTTATTGCCATTTGTTATTGAAACGGCCAACGGTGAAACAAATAAAAATCACTTTAAATACATGAAAATTTAGTTTCACCAATTGATCAACTAGAACTAACGAATCATTTTCACAATGGCCGAAATAATCATTAAACTTTTAAAAGAAAAATACTTACTGTATCAGCATATACTGTTGACGCTCTTGCTTTACTGTGGGCCTAAAACAAAAGCATAAAAAAAACAAAAACTTGTAAGTAAATTAAGAAAGATTAAGATCAAATCTTGACTCCAAAACAGACAAATGAATAACACTGTGCGTTATTTGTTGAAGTCGTTCGTTGTTGCCATCTGTCTTGAAACGACTGACGGTGGGACGAACAAAATCACTTTAAATTCATTAAACAAATAATTTTACCAATCGACCAATTAGAACTAGTGAATCATTTTCATCTGAGTCATTTTGCTATATCAGAATCATGAACTCCAAAACAGCAAAACGAATAACACATTGTTATTTGTCGAAGGCATTTGTTGCCACCTGTCTTCGAAACGACTGATAGTGAAACGAACAAAGTCATTTTAAATTCATGAAAGGATTTAATTTCACCAATTGATCAACTATAAAACTAATAAATTATTTTCACCACGGTCGAAATAACAAATCATTAAATATTTAAAAGAAAAATACTTACTTTAAAAGTAGATATTGCTGACGCTCTTGCTTTAGAAAGTTTCGTTTTTAAGAGAGCCTAAAACCAAAAGCATAAGAAAAGCACAACTTGTAAATAAATTAACAATGATTAAGATCAAATCTTGCATCCAAAATAGCTCTGATTATAAACTCCAAATATATAACTTAGAGAATTCGAAAAAAAAACAGAGCAACGCTTGTTCCTCTTAATGGCCCGAGTGAGCCGAACCACTAATTGTGTTACCACGTCTAGAATTTATGGATTAGTCACTAGATAATACATTAGAGTTCACGTAACAAAGTATACGATTATATAAAGCTTAACTTCAAATGAGAAAATTGAAACAAGAATTTGGTAAAATATATTATTAAACATAACACAACAACAATATTAACACAAATGAGTAGATTGCAAACTCCGGTCGGTCAACAATATCTTTTTTTTAAAAGAAAAAATATGGTTTGTATTGGGAGAAAATAGTGCAAAGTCAACCGAAAGTTGATAAGAAAAATATATATAAATATACAACTTTTTTCTTTTCTTTTTGCATGAAACTCAATATCAAATTTGTAAAATTATGTAACTTCAAAAACACCATCCCTGTTGGTTTTTTATTTTATTTTTTATAACAAAAATCCCTGATGGTTGTTTGTCAAAGGGTTTCATATGTTATCACATTTACACACTTTACCTTCCTATATATAGATAAGTTTCAAATACAAAATGCATTATCAAATCATGATATATATTTGTTATGGCTCACGGACCGGCTACAACATTTTGGCGCTTCAACAAATTATTATCAACCATCTAAAATGTTAGATCTACAGTAATTTAATGACTAAAAACGCATGTCTTGAAGATTTATCGTTATTCAAGCCTCAGATTCATGTCACATACGTAATAAAAAAAAAGTAACCACCTAAATTTATATGATCGTCCGCTTAAATAATATAAAAAATTTAAACATATATTTTACATCAAATAAATAGACACCTTCACATATCATTTGATTTCTGAAGAAAAAAAATGCTCAGTGCTTAAATTGATTTTTTACGTTACTTCTATACAGAAATAATAAACATATCTTTCGAATTCGGTAAGATATAAAAAAACATATCTTCCATAAAAATCTAATATATTAAACTAGTTTCAATTAACTCTAAAATAAAAGGAGTAAGAGCACGAGATCATGATTTTTCCACACGTTTGTAACTTAATTCTGGATTGACTTCCCTTAGGGATGAGCCCGGATTTTACGTAGTTATCTATCAATAGATGAGATTTGCCTTAAAAAAAGAAGGAAAATTGACTCACCTGAAGCAAATTTCTTCTTGGAGGCGGCTTCATCGCGTAACCTACAACAAAAACCCTAGCGGCGGAGGATAAAAAAATTGTGTTATTTATATATATATAAATAACAAAATAGGTTACATTAGTTTTGTTAATAAAATTTTGGTTCTCATTTTCATAGAGGAAAAAAAAAGTATAAAAGGAAAAATAAATAAATTTACGGTAAATGTAACATATTTCTTGATTAATATTATTTCTTTAACTTATTAGCAAATAAAGCTAATTCAACAAAAAGCTTTTTTGTAAAATGTTCCCCAAAAATAATCTAGGTACGATTGAATATTGATACTTTTATTTAGTGAATATAAAAAGAAAATTTAAATATTTTGCGGATTTTGACTGGAAAGTTATTTATCAGTTGTTGAAAATGTACATAATTAACTATATTTGGATTTTATCATTTTGTATTGAAATATAATTTTCATAACTAAAATAATTGTAGATAGACATGCATTTTGGTAAGATAATATGAAAAATGTTAGATTTGATAAAAAAAACGTTCTTAGTGTTGGTTACAAATTTACAATGATAAGTTTCCAATGCAAGTTTTGATTTAAATGTTCAAGATCCGCTGTACAATTGGGTTATTCTAGTAGTGTTGGTCAAATGACGTTGTTGGGTTTATGTAATTCAAATGGGAGCGAATTGAGCATATATTCAAGGCCGAATAGAACATCATCCTCTGATGATCAGGAACTGGTGCTTCCCGAGGACACGTTCTTGGGAGGAAAACATATATGCATGAAAAACAACTTGTTCGACGAGAAAGAAGGCTAAATATTCATATGGCCATGATGATTTTTGGGAAGAAGAAAGAGAGATGAGTTCTAGGCTTAAGCCAAAATATGTTTTGATGGGAGACGTACGGATGCTATCGGGTGAATTGATATCCGGTATAGAAATGTTCCTTTCTGGAGCCGAGTTATGGGCTTATGTCAAGAGGTGATAATATGTCCAACTCCAATATGTTTGATGGTGAGCTTATAAGTGATTATAAGTGGTGTTTTGAGAAGGGTCGAATGTTTAAGGAGAGACAAATGAGATCGAGTGAAGTGATACCACCAAAGTTAGATGTGGATTTGACATTAGAGAAAAGGGTTCAATAGATCCATAAATGAAACGCCACGTCATCAAAACTGAGAACCAAGTACAACGAGTGGCATTATCGTAGATTTAGAAAACTTCTCAGGCTAAAACGTGATTCCATTAAAAGCCACACATTAGATAAAAATAAATAAAAGCATAGAGGGAGAGAAATTTGAAATGAGTGGCCGTTGGGTTTGAAATCCAACCAAAAAGACAAAATTCAAAACCAAAAAAAAAATATATTAAATATTAAATCAAAATAAAATATATTAAAAAAAAGATAAAAGAAAAAACCTTTTCGAGAACTTCAAAATCAAAAATCTCTCATCCTCTTCCAAAGAGAGAGAAGAAGCACAAAGTCCAGAGAGAGAGAGAGAGAAGCTGCGAAATCTTCATTGTTCGAGACGCAATTCGAGCGATCTTTGTCTCTACTTCCTTTGTCTCTTCTCCTGTGGGTAGCTTCTGTGTGAGCAATGACGGGGCTTGTGATGGTGACTAAAGGCGTTGGTTGTGGCGGAGGAAAAGGAGGGAGGGGAAAATCGGCAGTGGAGGAAGACGAGGAGGAGGAGCAGAATCAGCAACTGTCTCTTGTGGAGTTTCTCTTGACGGCCTTGCGTAAATCGGTGGTATCTTGCCGCGTGGATAACCGGCAAGACGACGGCGGAGGAGGGGGCGGAGGAATTTCCTCCGCCGTTCATCACATGGAGATCGGATGGCCAACAAACGTTCGACACATTACTCATGTGACATTCGATCGATTCCATGGCTTTCTCGGTCTCCCACACGAGCTTCAGGTCGAGATCCCATGTCGAGTCCCCAGTGCAAGGTAACTGTTGGATTGATAATTTAAAATCTCTAGGGTTATCAAAGATCTCCATTCCTCAATTTCATTATTGCATTAAAAGCTTTAGAGTTTGAAACTGGATCTGCAGTTAGTTGTTGAATTAGCTTAATTAATGCTTCTTAATTGGATCTTTAGGTCATTATTATCAGCAAAATCTACATTTCTCTCGCTATAGTTTGAAAGCTCTAAAAGCTCGACATCTTCTTGATAAATGCAGTGTGAGCGTGTTTGGTGTCTCGGCGGAATCAATGCAATGCTCTTATGACGAGAAAGGAAACAGTGTCCCAACTATTCTATTACTAATGCAGGAAAGGCTATATTCTCAAGAAGGTCTCAAGGTATGGTAATTGGAGATCAAATCAAGATTTTGAGTGCAGTTTGATTGATTGATAATTATGCCTTTCTTTTTTTTTGATCTTCTTGTCTGGATATATAGGCTGAAGGAATTTTCAGGATAAACCCTGAGAACAGTCAAGAGGAACATGTAAGAGACCAACTAAACAGAGGTATTGTTCCTGAGAACATTGATGTACATTGCTTGGCTGGTCTTATAAAAGCTTGGTTTAGAGAGTTACCTTGCGGAGTGCTCGACGGTCTTTCTCCTGAGGAAGTTCTCAACTGCAACACCGAGGAAGAATCTGTTGAGCTCATAAAGCAGCTGAACCCAACTGAGTCTGCTTTGCTCAATTGGGCTGTTGATCTTATGGCTGATGTTGTTGAAGAAGAAGAGTCCAACAAGATGAATGCAAGGAATATTGCCATGGTTTTTGCTCCTAATATGACTCAGGTAAAAACACACATAACCTTGTTATTTCTCGATATCGCCTAATGGTTGTAGAATCACTGTAGTTACTGATTCTTGTTTTTATTTTATTTTTTCCTCCATTTTTCTAACTGTAGATGACAGATCCATTAACGGCTCTTATGCATGCTGTTCAAGTGATGAACTTGCTTAAGACTCTCATCACGAAAACACTAGCTGAACGCGAAGAAACCACAACCGGATCAGAAGGATATTCACCATCCCACTCGTCAAATTCCCAAACTGACTCTGACTCTGACAATGTACAAGACATGGAAGTCAGCTGTGAATCACAAGGCACAGATTCAGAATCCGGACGAGAAGAAGAAGAACAACAAGGACATCTCGGCCGCCGCTCTACCCATGCAGATGAAAACGATATTGGATCATTAAGCACGATAGAGGAATGCTTCTTGAGTCGGCTCAACAACAATGCTAGAGTTTCAAACACCAGCATCTCTGAAGACTGGAGCCCAAAATGCTCTCCATTAGTATCATTCACAGACAACAAAAACAACACTTTAGGCTCAAGCACAAGCGACTAAGATGAAGCTATGACCGTCTAATTCAAGTCTGATCTGCAGTTTCCACGGTATCCGGTTACAATCACATCTGTTTGTAGGTTTCCTTATTTCTGCTTAATCAGCTGCAGAGAACAAACAAGGAGGAAGAAAAGTGGTTTGTGTCTGTAAATCAATACAGAGATTATTGTCCGATTTGTTAGGGTCTTTAGGGATTGTTGGTGCTGAGTCTGATTAGGGTTCAACATGGGCTGAACCTGTCTGTTGACTGTTGTTGTAGTCCCTCTCCATGTTTGTGTTTGTGTGTCTGTGTTTGTGCTCTTTGGTTTTGTAGCAAGATAATCTGATATTTTTCTTTAATTTGAAGCACTGAATCCTTCTTCTAACGACAACATCAAATCATCAAAAAAAGGAAAGAGAAAATTTCAATGAATTTAGTGTTAATAAATCATAAAATGTCTACATGAATTTCAATAATGCACATAAATTACAAATTGTTATTTGCAGAAATAAAAAATGAAAAAAAGAAGAAAACGATGATCCATTTGCAGAGGAAGTTACAGCTTTTGGTTTGATGGGAAATTTTGACCCACAATGAGATTTGGATTTATACACAAAGCATCCATTCAAGGTCGGTCCGAATCTTGAACCGGGTCGACCCATCAGCCCGACTATTTTTTTTTTTTTGCCCTGTCATGAACTTTTGTAGTTGAAGAGAAAGAAGGTTTAGAGTTTTAGGAGTTTAACTACTCTGTTGGCCATTGTGGTTGTCTCTCTTAAGCTGGACTTTCAATTTCTTACCGCCTAAATGGCGACCGTTCATCATGTTAATAGCGTTCTGAGCGACTGCTTGTGAGTCATAACTAACAAAACCTGCAACCAACAACAATATAAAAAAAAAGTTGCATTCATTCTAACATTTACAATGTCCAATCTTGAGTAGCAAAAACCAAACAAAAAGAGAGCTTACCGAAACATTTGCTTACACCAGTTGCTTTGTCTACGAAAACCTTTGCGCTCAGAACAATACCGAAAGGTTGAAATGCAGCTGCGAGTTCTTGATCCCCAAATTCCCGAGGTATGTTATAGATAAAGAGATTCGCACCTTCCGGACCTGATGAACAATTATAATGATTCAGGTCTAAAGGAATGGGAGAAGAAAAAGAAAAGGTTTTAACACTAACCTTCGGTTTGAACCACAGAACTCAAACCGATTCCTAAAGGTGTTGACCCGCCGCTGTTGGCAATGCCAGGTGATATGGATCCAGGAGAGCTACTTAGAGGGCGAGGACTCATAATTCCTCTAGGATAAGCCAACGGATAAGGAAGGCCGCGTACAGCGGGATAACCAGAGCCCATGTAATTTGCCGGAGGCAAAGGAAAATTTCTACGGGCCAAACGAGGTGGCACAGAGTCAGGTGAGGTTCCTTGCAAAGCGTTGTTATTACCTTGGTTTGGTTGTGCAATCATATTGGGAAATGGAGCTTGGCTCTGAATTGGTGGTAGCATGTAACCATAAGTTCCAGGAGCCTGCTGTGGAAATGAAATTAGTTACGACTTGAATGAAGCAAATGTTATAGCTTGAACGAAAGCAACATTAGGCTTGCTTACATGATAACCATATCCATTATACGGTGGAGCATAACTCATTGGTAATGCTCCAAACAATGAGGGATTTGTTGGATCAGCGTTAGCTAATCGAGCGATGTGAGACTGAGCCTTTTGAAGTCTTCTTGTGTGCCTCTCCCTTTCTGTGTCTGCCCATTTGACAACTAAAGGAACAGTTGAACCCTAAGAAGAAAACAAAAGAAAAATGATGATATTGTCACACTACACAGGAGAAGTCTATATTATATATAAAAGGTAAGTTTTCAAACTAGCAAAAGCAATCACCTCCATTTTATGTTTTCCATTGATGGATTCCATGGCAGAAACAGCTTGTTCTTTTGTCTCATACTTAAGAAATGCACAGCCTAACAAAAATCCGAAAATCAAATCTTGGTAAAGGGTAACGGAAACCAAAGATCACAATAGGGGAAAAAAAGAAGAAGACAAAACACAGAGATGGTTATTAACCTTTGCTTGTTTGTTGAGCACCTCTTAGAATCTGTAGATCCTTTATGGTCCCGTACTTGGAGAATAGCGATACAACTTCAGCTTCAGAGACATTCTTTGGAAGCATACCAACAAAAAGCTTGTGCTCTGGATTGAAGAATACAGTACAATACATCAGTTGATGGTACAACAATAAATAAAGAACAATCACATAGAAGCAGTTGAAACCAGTAATCGTGTTACCTAGCCTCTCCAATTCGCCATCTGCATATTTTACTTGCAAAAGACTGGATGCCTGAGTAAACATAGAAAAGCTAATTAGAGACCGTAAGCTTGATAATCATCCCAAAGGTAACCGACAAAAGGCCGCAGAAAAATCGAAAGAAGCATTGTCCAAGATGGTAAAAACACACAGAAATTCATCACAATAAATCGCACTCTCAATGTTGCATTTTTGCCAAGATTTCTAAGAACAAGGATCAACCTAACACTCTGCTCTGAATAAGAGTGAAAACAAAAGTGTTTCTCTTGTGGTTACATGAGCCCCATTGATCTCATTATAGCAATTTACTAGTTTTACCATTGATTGCAGTTTCTTGGGTTTGAAGAAATCACTTCAAAACAATGTCATAAGATCGCAACAAAACTGACCCTCAAATCGGAAGATTCGATTCTGATTCGGAAAAAGAAAATTGACGTTCACCTAAATAGACAAGGAAACGCTTCGTGCGAAGCATGTATAGAAATCACAAATTGCCTATTCTGGAAAATGCAGTTCGAAAAATAATAATTGAAAACAAAACAATAAAAAAAATCTCGAGATTCTAAACCTGACTTGAATAAATGTGCGAAGGGAAAATTCAATCATTAGAAACTACAGAACATCAATCGAATTCAAGCATCTGAAAAATAAATTCTCCAGAACAAAAAAAAGGTCAGAAATTAAGACATACCCCTGGCAATGTCTTCTTGTTATGACAAGCATTGACCAACTTATCTGCTTCATCTCTCGAAGGACATAGCAGAAAACAACAACCTAAATCGGGAGAAAAAAAAAGTTAGGGTTTATAAATTCAAATAAATCTCGACGAATCACGTGAATCAAACACAACATTCTCGAATTGAAAACTTCAAAAACCGAAAATCCCCACACAAAAAAAAAAATCGAAGGAAGAAGAAAGAGAAACAGAGGATGAGAAATAAAGAGGCGTGAAGAAGAAAAAAAAGGAAACCTCGAGAGGCGCGTGTAATCTTGTCCTTGATGATATTGACCTCGTCGACGACAGCGAACTCTTGAAACAATGCAAGGAGTTGAGATTCCGACATATGTTTCGGAATTTGTCCGACGAAAAGCTTAACGCTCTCTTCTTCCTCATTCTTCTCCCTATTCTCTTCCTTTCCTGCCGCCATTGTTGTCTCCGTCTCTCCTTCTTCTCTCTATTGACAAAATGGTCGTCTCTCTCTTTCTCCTGTCTTCGTCGTCTTCTCCTTCTCTCCTCTGAGTTTTTCTCTCTCTCTTTACAATTTATTTTTGTTTCTAAAGTTTATTTATTTTTAAACGAAGAAGAAACAAAAATAAAAGAAAATCAATTATGAAGGAGAGGAAGAAAATGGTGGAATTTGAGAAGTTGGAATTAAATTAAATGCTGACAAAAATCGCCCTTTCTGTTACCAATAATTTACGATGTTTGCCATTACAGCTGTACAGAGGGAAAGGCGAAGCTTTATGATGCGAGGGAACACTTCGGATTGTTTTGTCTCGTTATGGGAATGCAATCGAAATTACCGAATTGCCCTCCCATTTTACCCGCGTCGTATTGTGTTTCTGTTTATCTTTCTCTCACTCTGTTTACTATTCCAAAATATAATATATTGTAGTCAAACATGTGTTGTTTAGTTTTTTTTTTTTTTATATAAAAAAAAGTTTGTTTGACATCAACTTGTATTTTTAGTTAAAAAAAAAAGGGAAGCTGTCAGTTTTTGTAAATTATATCCCTTATATTGATAATTAGGCTGAGATTTCGAAACCTCTTATTGGATAATTGACTACAAATAAAAACTAGTATCATTTCGAACAGGATGTTGGGAGTCCCAAAAACATTATTTTTAAAAACAAAAAAAAAAACACTTCATAAACAACCAAAATGCATCAAGACTAGCTCAAGCGTTTAGCAAAATCAGAAAAAGTATGTTAACATCTCAAAAAAATATATACATGTTAACATAAGCAAGAGTGTAAGACAATATTTGTGAGACATTGATATTATTGTGTGAAATTTGTTATATACATGCCCTATAAATAAGGGATATTTTGAAAAATACCACCAAAATAATGTTTTTTCACAAAAGAAATCAGTTCATAAACCAAATTAGAGGGATTTATAATTTGATGTATAAGAAAAATGGACAATAATACAAATATAAAATCAGAAACCTAAACAACCAAAATGCATCCAGAAATTCAATACAGCTAGTTTTCAAATTGTTATATTTTTCTAATTCCTCTTGTTTACTCTGTAAATTGCACTAATCATGAAAATAATAACCATCAACCTTTTTTTCTTTTTTCTTTTTTCTTTTCCACAAATATTATAGCATTTGCAGCCGTATTCCGTAAACAAATCTAACCCTAAATACTTGGCCAGTTAACTCTTGTGTAACATAGTTATTATACGTAGTAGTTAGGAAATCCCTTTTTAAAAGTGAATAAAACTCACTTTTAAAACATTCTTTTACGTAAATGGATAAACGCGAAAAGAGAGTTTGACCGTAGATCTCAAAATAATGGAAAGAGGATCACAACTGAAAGGTCATTGTCTAAGGGCAAAATGGTCAGAAAAAATATAGAATGGCAGAACCGTAGATAAATCGTAAACCGATGGGCGAAACATAAGCATGACAGACTGTCCCGCCAACGCGACCAGAAAACAAAGACTCGAGCAGCTCCTTTTTCTCCACGCCACAAAATCAATTTTTTTCTTCTATTTCCAACATAGACCCCTTAATTGATCCACCTCTCACGTTTTAACCGTACAAGTTTCTAACGTGCATGTTTGTATAATTTAAATTCTTCTTCCCCCAAAAAAAAAACACATACACGGTTTTTCTCTACAACAAACTTCCACCATAACAAATCTAATAATTACTATTTTGTTTGGATAATTAGTTAATATTGAACTATTAAAAAAAATATATTTTTCGTGATGGAGACTAGTATAATTATTAGAAGTGACACACACTTTGTAATATAGAAGTGATTCCGACATAACCACTACGTACATATTTTATTTTAGATAACTATCATTTCAATTCAATGCTTATCCAACCTTAATTGAGAAAGAGGCTCAATTTACATCAAAGCTTGGATCAAGAAGACAATAGGAATACTAAAAAGTACTTTTTTCTTTATAATAAAAGTTGATTCTAATACTCTTCCGACTAATAGCAAACCGCATCGAAACTCAAATTGAAAAAGATTGTAGAATCACATAATCTTTTCTTTTTGTCACAAAGTGAGTAATCATAGAGAATATATTGTAACTACGCCAAATTGGGCGGATAAAAAAAATTGAGAAATGTCTAATATTGCATCCAATTTAAATAAATACATATTAGACCCTAACAAATCTTATTATATAAAGTTACATCTCTCAACGTGAACGTGACACGTATAATAATTTTCATTCACGAGATCGTGATATTTGTCACGGTTAATTTATATCGCGACATGTGTCAATTTAATTAATAAAGTAAAAAATGAATTAAAGTAAATATTAAAAAAATTTAAACTAAAAACGGCAATCTTAAAAAAAAAAAAAAA